>JAPPVO010000007.1:74351165-74691610 GCA_030407325.1 Camellia japonica
TCCGAATTTAGAGTCTTTGTATTGGCCAACCATGATATCCACGAAGGGCGCTCCAAATTCAGAGGCTTATTCGGCCTAAACATGATATCCACGAAGGGCGCTCCGAATTCGAAAGCTTATTCAGCCCAAATGTGATATCCATTAAAAGGGTGCTCCAAATTCAGAGTCTTTGAGTTGGCCAATCGTAATATTCATAAAGGGCGCTCTGAATTCGGAGTCTTTTAGTTGGCCAATCGTGATATCCACGGAGGGCGCTCTGAATTCAGAGGCTTTTTGTTGGTCGATCTTGATATTCACGAAGGGCACTCCGAATTCTGAGGCTTTTTCATTATTCAACCATTATTAACGAGACAACGATAAAAAGGGGAATGCATTACGGAATTCGTAGATGGGTACATGTTAGCATAACAGCTAAAATTAGAAACAAACTAGCACGCCATATAGGTTGGTTTAATGATAAAATTTACGCAAATGTGTGGAATTCCAGGGTCGTGGTAAACTTCTGACAGCCATGTCTGAAAGCCGATATGCCCCTGTTTTGGCAATTGAATCAATCTGATAAGGGTCGTCCCAGTTGGGGCCTAAATTACCGTCTGCCGAATTCTTAGTAGAAAGAAGCACTTTCTTGAGGACCAGTTCTCCAAGTGTATAATGACGCAACTGCACGCGCTAGTTATATGACTTGGCAAGCTGCTGCTGATACCGTGCCATGCACACAAGAGCACGATCTCGGTGTTCTTCAATCAAAGTCAGATCTAGGGCCAATATCATGTCATTACGGCCTATGTCAAAAACCTTGGATTTCAGTGTGGGTAGGCCAATTTCAAGAGGGGTGATTGCCTGTGTCCCAAAGCACAAAGCGAGCAGCATTTCCCTAGTAGATCGCCTCGGAGTAGTGCGATGAGCCCACAATACACTCGGCAATCCTTCAATCCACCTGCTTTTGGCTTTTTCCAATCGTTTCTTGATGCCGTCAAGAATCACTTTATTGGAGGCCTCAAGTAGGGTTGGATACCATATGTGTTGCATAATTCCCGATAAATGCTGCAATCGAATTGGGTGCCGTTGTCGGAGACAAGTGCTCTCGGTATGCTGAATCGTGTTATGATGTTTTTCCACACAAAATGTTTAACATCGACATCTCGAATATGTGTTAATGCCTCTGCTTCGACCCACTTCGTAAAATAATCCATTGCGACGATCAGGAATCGCTTGTTCCCTGGAGCCTACGGTAATGGTTCGATGATATCGAGTCCCCATTGAGCAAATGACCAAGGACTAGTAATGGAGTTTAATTCTTCAGTTGGCAAATGAGTTAAAGGGGAAAAATTTTGGCATTGTTCGCACTTCTTTACATAGTTCTCGCCATCTGTTCGCATGGTTGACCGATAATACCCCTGCGCTACAGCTCGATGGGCCAATGAGGGCCCTTCAGAATGGGCACTACAGCTACCTTCATGTATTTCGGCTAAGAGTTCCTCAACTTTATCTGGGTGGACACATTCCAAGTATGGCCCAGAGAGAGATTTTTTGTAAAGCTTTCCCTGCGGGTCCAGATAGTATCGTAGGGCTTTATTTCGCAGCTTGTGGGTTTCTTTCTTGTCCGTTGGGAGCTATTATGAGGAAAGAAATGCAGCGATAAGGTCCATCCAACTTGGTCCTAGTTCAATGATGTTAATCTAAGCTGGTTCTGAAGAGGTAATGCTCGGCTCTAGGATGAACCCTACCTCGATTATTCGTTTAACTTCTGAGTTAATGGCGGAGGCTAGGCAAGAAAGGGCATCTGCATGCGTGTTCTGATCCCGGGTTATCCGATTCAACTCATGGTGGTCGAATCTTGTGAGCAAGGAATTTGCCATTTTTATGTAGGCGGCCATGCATTCATTTTTAGCTGCATACTCCCCTTTCAACTGGTTGATGACTAATTTCGAGTCATAGAAAACAAGCAACCGTCGTCCACCAAGGTGAAGTGCGTTACGGTTAGCAACGCTTCGTATTCGGCTTCATTATTTGATCCATCGAAGCCTAGTTTGACCGCTTGCTCGATTATTGCCCCTTTAGGGGTCATGATTACTACACCTGCCCCGCTGCCACGTTGGTTGGATGATTCGTTACAGTACATCTACCAAATGTCTCCAACATATATTCGCCAGTGGGGATTAGGTTGCCCTTGATCGGACTTGAGGTCGATATGGCATCCCGTGAACTCGGCTATAAAGTCAGCGAGCACTTGCCCCTTGATGGCAATTCTGGTAAAAACTGGATATCATATTGGCTGAGTTCCAAAGCCCATTTCGAGACTCACGCTGATGCTTTCTCTTTGCGAAACGCTGACCAGAGGGGATAGTCCGTTAGTACCTCTATGGTGTGAGCCTGAAAATAGTGCATCAATTTTCTTGCTGCCACCACGAGAGCAAGGATAAGCTTTTCTAGTGGTAGATATCGCGTTTCGGCATCGACCATGGCCTTGTTTACTTATTAAATTGGTCACAGTTCCCCGAGTTCTTTTAGTAGCATGGCGTTGACCGCCCGGTCAAATACCGCCAGATACAAGATGAGCGGATCGCCTGCCGATGGAGTTGCCAAGAGTGGTACTAATCGAAGATAAGTTTTCAAGCCGTCCAGCGCGGTCTGGCACTCGGGAGTCCATTCAAATGCTTTGCCCTGCCGAAGTGTATGAAAACATTGTCGGCAGCGATCTAAGGAACGACTGATAAATCCATTCAGGACGGCGGTGATCCCCATCAACTTCTGAACTTCTTCGACTGATCGAGGGGAGCGGAGTTCTAGAATTGTTGTGATCTGCCTCAGGTTGGCCTCTATTTCGCAATGGTTGACAATATAGCCGAGAAATTTTCCGAATCCGATTCCGAATGCGCATTTTCAGGCGTTCAGTTTCATCTTGTACTTTCAAAGATTGCCGAAGGTCTCTGCTAAATCGGCTAGATGAATGTGCTTTTTCTTGAACTTCACCACCATCTCAAGATGTATACTTCCATGGTGCGGCCGAATTATTCCTTGAACATTGTGATAACCAGTCTTTGGTAAATTGCCCACGCATTCTTCAATCCAAAGGGCATGCCCTTGTAGCAATAGGTTCCCCTTGGGGTGAGGAATGCGGTCTTTTCTTGATCCTCCGGATGCATGGCAATTTGGTGATAACCCCTGTAGGCATCCAAGAAGCTCATGCGCTGATGATGTGCCATTGCGCCCACAAGTTGGTCGATTCTGGGAAGAGGAAAACAATCCTTTGGATAGGCCCTGTTCAAATCCGTGAAATCGACACAAACACGCCAAGATCTATTTTTCTTCTTTACAACCACCGTATTGGACAGCCATGTGGGATAAGTGACTTCACGCATTGCCCCGGCATCAAGTAATCTGTCAACTTCATCAATAACGGCCAATGTAGTCTCCGCGGCTGACCGCTGACTTTTCTGAATGATTGGTTTGACTTTTGGATTAGCATTTAAACGATGATGGGCCATGACTGGATCCACCCCCGGCATCTCGTACAGTGTCTACGCAAATAGATCAAGGTTGCCGAGTAAGAAAGATACCAGCTCGCATCAATCAACTTCACTCAAACAGGTGCCGATCATGAAGAATTTGTCAGGACTCCCATTGATTTCGATCCAATCAAGGTCTTTAGTAGCCTTTTCGTTGGGGATTTTCCCAATGTCCTCGAGGCTGTCTCGATTTGGTGCTTCGATCAAGCTTACTTCCAGTTCCTTTGGCCTCTCTATAGCAGCAATAAGATAGCATGCCTGTGCCGATTTCTGAGAACCACGAATTTGCTCGATGCCATACTCAGTTGGAAAGCGAAGTAGTTGATGGTAGCTGCTCGGTACAGCCTGCATGGTATGCAACCAAGTCCTTCCCATGATGAGATTGTATGGTGATGGGAGTTTGACGACCAGAAATTCTACATCTATTGATCTGGTACCCGCCCATACTACTAGTGTGATCTTACCCAAGGGTTGCTCATGTTTGGCGTTAAAGCCTAACAATGGGCAATCGGCTGGCAACAAATCCAAATCAGTGAAGCCGAGTTTAACAAATGTCTTGTAATACATTATTTCTGAAGTGCTTACTTGATCGATGAGAACACGCTCAACTGTGAATGTGTTCACGCGTAGCTCGAGGGCAAGGGGATCGGCGTGGGGTAGAGTTACTCCATCTAGGTTGGTGTCATCGAAGTTAATCCTCCCAGTTTCATGGGGCCGTTTGGCTGGTGTGATCGGCTTGGGCAGGCTAGGTTGCAACTGAATTATATGTACCTCGGCTGACGACGGTAGGCTATATATCATGTGAATTACGCCAAGTAGAGGTGAATCTGGCTGTAGGGCTGCTATGTTCGATGGATTGTTCTTTCGGACGTGTTGCACCAGCCAGCTGTCATGTACCAACTCTTTTAGGTGGTCCTTCGTAGCCATGGTCCTTATGATATTCGCACCGCTTATCCCTTTTCCTTGTATCAGGAGGCCACATCATTTTGGACAGCCATTTAGAGAACGGAAGATGTTGGACTTTGGATAAGATCTTACTGATCGGCTCTGCCAATTCTGTATACTTCTTGTCTGAACGTCTTGTGCGCTTGCTATCCACTTGATATTGTTCGTTTGATTGGTGTGCACACTGATCACTTGAACAGCGTGAATCATGCCTTTTGTCTCGTTTGGCCCGAGTCTGAGGTTCGGGGCTCCTTGATGGCATGATGCTTATCGGCTGAATGAGACCAGATAGAGTCGACTTAACAACTTTCTGTCTAGCCTTGACCCGTAGGGCATCGTCTTCCACCTCACAATATTCTTCAACTTTCTTCATTAGCGCCCAAACTGTTTGGGGGGCCATCTGGTCAATGAACTGCGGAGAGGACTATCAGGATGTAATCGCATCTTACAGGCGGTAATGGCCATGGAATCATTGCAGGCATCATCCACTAGGTTGAAACATTCCCAATAGCGCACCGAATACTTACGGAGGGTCTCTTCTAGTTTAATTTGCATTGCCTACAGAGAGTTGGCTTGCTTTGGCCGAACTTCGTTGGTGATGAATCTTGCCCTAAAGGATTTTTGGAGTTGATGAAAGCTTTTTATTGATGCTGGCTTCTAGACACCCCATTTTTGACCACCCGCAAGACTCAGACGCTTGGTTCAATGCACTCAATGATGAAAGTTGGATTGCGAATTCGCAACGATTTAGAATCAGCTAGGCTTCCGAAATAACCTCACATCTTCCACATTTACCTTGTTTGAACCCTTGGGTTTCATTTTTGGACCATTTCTCACCCTGAGTTGAGTTTGAACCAAAAAAATAGGGGAGGCCATCAAGGCCTAGCCGGCCTTCGATGGCGATAAACACTGTTCTGGGCGGGAGGCTGCCAGCTGTCCATTTTTGAAGATATTTATCACCTTTTCAACTCGAATTCTATAAAATCGAAGCTCTGGGATTGTTTTGAGGGTTGAAAAAAATTTAAAGAAGAGATATATACACCTTGAGAGCTCTTCACTCCTCCTTCTTCCATTGCAAGTCACCTTGAAGCTAACCTAGGTTGCTTACACCACCACTACACACCATATACAACCTTGTCTTACCACCCTAAAGCCTTGGTTGATCTTGAGGAAGTGTAATTCAAGCTTGAGATGGCATTGAAATCAAGTTTGAAACTTTAAGAACAAGCTTGCTTCTTGAAAGGTATAAGCTTGCTTTCTCTTTCCTTGCCTTCGTTTATATCCTTTACTTCATCATTCTTGCTGTTTTGGCTGGTTTTGAGTTTGTTTGAAGTGTTGGAGTTGGGTTTGAAGGGTTACCAAAAGGGTAGAGAGAGCTTTCTCTTTCCACACCTTTATTCATAACCCAAACCTTCTCATTTTCACTCTTTTTTTTTCTTTAGTATTCATACTGATTTTCAAAGGTTTGAAAAGGCTTAAAACCATGTTTTGAAGCTTCAAAAATGGAGGGGTTAGCCACCCCTCCTCACCCTTGTTTACTAGCCTTAATGCTCATCTTTATTGTCTAGCTTTTTAACCCCTTTTCATGCATGTTTCACCTCTGATTTGCATGTATTTAGGAATGTTTTGAGGTTGTCTAAGCTTTCTCAATTGGTTTGTGCCTTGTTTGATACACTTGAGGTCTCATAGTTGGCATACTTATTGTTTAATATGCTTTCTTGGTTCATTTTACATGCTTTGGGGCTTAAAATCGCTAATAAATCAATCAATCCATATCATTCATTCATGAGAATGGTTTCAACCAATTGAGGTTGCTCAAGGCATGTAAAGGAGACCTACACTTAATGGTTTAATCTCTTCGGAGATTGATCGTCAACGGTGTAGTCTCCTTCTCATGTTTTGGGAGGACCTCTTGTTTGACATCACTTCTCGTTTAGAGGGCTTTAACATCACATTTGGACAAATGGACTAATGAATGGAAAGACTTAAAACAATTGGCTTAAAATTGGATCAACACACTTAAGGAAAATGGCTTAAATAACTTGAACTTGGCCGGACGTTATGCCAAGTTCCTTGTGTCAAGGGTCATCAAGCATCAATTCATGGTGTTTTTGATGTCCTTGAAGCGTCTCAACTTCCTTTTTTTGAGTTCATTCCATGACAAAAAGGGAGGAGTGGTCTATTTGCATTACATTTATTAATTTTTGTCCAAAATTGAATCAGAGATCATCAAGCAATCATATTGCTCATTGATGGTTTTGGAGTCAACCCCAACCTTCTCTTGAGGTTTTCCTATGACAAAGAAGGAAGGAAGGACAAACAGAGCTTGAAAATGCTCTATCTGCACTGATTTCACCTCAGAGCACAAAAACAAAGTTTGTACCAAATCAATACACAGCTTGCCATCAATAATGCACGGCAGGCCCTTGATGTGTGGCCAGCAGTGCAGCTTTGCAGAAACAGAGGCAGTGGCTGAAGGTGAAACAGAGGTAGTCTGGAGCAGACAAAGCAGCTTTCAGGCAATGCACATGCAACCTCCATCAATTTTCCTTGATATCCCTATTGAATGCGTTGTTATTTAATTGTTTCATTAGTATAATGAATGATGTTGTAATATTTAATTAGCTTAGCCTAGTTAATTTATTTTAATTAGCTTAGATAGTTAGTTAATTACTCATTTCAAGCGTTGTAATAATTAGTTAATTAGTTTAGCTTAGCTTAGTTAGTTAGCTCTATTCATTCGGACCCTCCTTCGCGAGGGCGTAATGTTGTAATAAGTGTGCGTGCATGTGTGCATGTCATCTAACCCCACGCCTTTCTCACTTTTATTTAATCGCTTTTGATGGTTAGATTAGGACATATTTTGAATTAGCATACCTTATGCTTGAATCCATTCATTTGCATTACATGCACCGAGGCTCGGCGCATCATTCAAACTACGTTGTCATTTCAATACCTCTTTGAATACGTGCTTAGACCACATGCTATAAAATTGTTTCATATGCCATATTAGTAGCTGAGCCTATTAATTGCATAATTGCATGTGTTGCATTAGGCATCTTACATAGTTAGGAATCATGCATTTTTCTAACTCTCATATCTTCCTAGCTTAGAGTACTAGGTGAGTTTTTACGCTTTAGCTTACTTGCATGAATGTGAATGTTGCCATGATTAGCATGTTCACCATGAGGCTGTGTGCTTACTTGCTAAACTCCTTGAGTGCCTGTGGATGAAGGCTCGTTGTCTAAATTGGAACGATTCAACAAATGTGCGTTTTAAGCCCACTTTGTTGAGTGGCAAATTATGTTTTAAGCCCACTATGTTTGGTGGAAAATCCGTGACTTTAAGCCCACTTGAGGTGGCAAATTCAAACCATTTTCGCAAACAAACATGAGTTGAATTTTTTCAAATTGAGCAAACTAGTCTATACTTGATTGTGCGCATCACATAGTAAAGCTAGCTTAATAACCGGAACAAGAACACATAATGTTTATAAAAATCATATCATGATCAGTAGAGGCCGATCATTGATCGGGCGAGCGGGGGTGCGGTGCTCAATTCATGACCTTCCCCTCTCGTACCTAAGTTCCCAAGCTGAGGCAACTTTGGTGATGACGGACATGTGGCCTTTGGCATGAGTCATGGGTATCCTAAATTTTCCCAAAATAAAATATTTAGGTGGCGACTCTGTATTTGGCAAAACAGTCCAATTTTGGCATTTTTTATCCTAAAATCAATTTTCCAAAAGATTTACCGGATTTGGACACTTTGGTGTTTATCAATTTCACATTGCACTTGTGAGATTAGATTCATAAACCGCGGGAGTCCGAATTGTAGGGCTTTCTTTCAAACCTTCTGAAAAGGAGTGCAAAAAAGCCGAGCTACACGGCTCCAGTTTATAGTACCATCTAACGGCCAATGGTCCCAGGCTACTTGGAAACATTCGACACATGAGGGCTTCATCATCAGCATGCAACGTCATCGCTTGTTTATAATGATGAATATGGTCAGTGGGATCTGATTTTCCGTCATATAGGGTGGACGTCGATGTTTTGAACTTTTTAGGCAGCACAGCCCTTGCGATGCGTCGTACAAAAGGGTCATGCTTATCTTCTTCATCCGAACCATCACTTCCTTTCCCTCACCTGTGCCGTACGTATGGACTTCCTTTGGATGAGCTTGATACATCGACTCGTCCCTTCTTTCTGGGTTCCTGGGATGGTGAGTCAAAATCACTGCCATTATCATGTTTCTGAAGTTGACGTCGTCGATCATCCTTCTTTCCTAGGGATCGACCCTAGTATAGCATGCGGCCTGCTGGGATTTGGCTAGCTCCAGGGCCAATTCCTGGCACAAGCGCTCATTCTCAGCCATCATATCTTCTAGACGCTGTTCATTTTGCTTTGCTTGATCCATGATTGTCTACATAGTCTCTTGCACAGAAGTTGAGGATAAGGTCTGAACTACTGGGTCGAAGGTCAGGGCCCGTCGCATAGTGATATTCTCCAGTCCAAGCATGTTTCTTGGAGTGATGTCATCTCTTGGCGTAACATCGTCAACAACTACCGAAGGATCATCTGTTACGCCTGCCATGGATGCACTTTAGTATTCCCACAGATAGCGCCAATTGTGGAGATGTGATTTGGAAATACTCCAGAATCCAGTCAGACGTCTTTGATCCTCTGATTGCTACCTGGAAAAGGGATGAACACTCCGATTGTGGATGCCGGAATTAGCACTCCGACGGACAAGTTAGTATTTTTTCTAGTTTACTTCTATTTCAAGTTACTTCCTCTACTCTCACATACCTCCTTTAGCTGACATTCCTCCCTTTTTATTTTACCTCTGGGCCCGAGGGTCGGGCCCACTCTTGATCTATATGTAGTTACCTAGTCGGCCTTCCAGTTGAGTGTTGGCTCATGTTCAGCTCCTTATATGGTCGATTCGTTTATTCGGCTTTATGAGCCCTTGGTCAAGGTCGAATTACTTTGACCGGATGTCGCTCAAATGCCTTGGCCTCTTCCTAACTGATTTTATTTGGCCTCCACATTTACCAATGTCAATTATTTTATGTTGTTTTAGTTGTAACGGTGCCATGTACTTATTCAAATGATTAGATACTTGGTTAAATGTATTCCTACTGGGCGTATAGCTCAACCCTATCTAATTTTTCAGGAACTGGTGACACACCACTACAATGACTTAAAGTTGCACTTTTATTTTGCTGGGAAGCTGGGTCCAAGAAATTTGATTGTAGAAGTATGGAGTTTTGTGCCAAACATTGAAATTTGTTTTGTTGTATTGGATGAAACTTAAAAACTTTTGTATGCCTTAAAGGCGAACTTCTCTTGTATGGTATTCTAGATTACGGAACTTACCTAAGGACATGGATTCGGATTAATGAGTAACATGGATTTGTAAGTTTTGGACCTTAGTTCAATGATAAAGAGGACTTTATGATATGTTGCATTGCTTGGTTGTGGTTTATTCTTGTAAGAAATTTCGGGGTGTTACAGTACGACAATCGATACAAGATGCGTAGAACTAATAGTACCTCTACTGCTGGATGTAAGGCCTTGCTCAGAGTTAAAACCACTTCCCGATCCTGAAATATGTCCTCATGAGTCGATGTTGCTATGCCCAAAATTTGAAGAAACGCCCTAAGATAAGTCAAGAAAATTTCTATTTTTGATGTCTTTTAGTTGATAGAATAGGTAGTGTTATAATAGTATAACATAGTTGGAGCAAGGCAGTCGCTAACCACAGGTCGAAATGTGTGGGTAAGGGTTGAACCTAAGCTCGGATACTAAGTTGTGACGCGCTAATTTCCACTCTAAGGGTTAGAGTAACGTCACTAAAGAGTGCTTTGGTCAATAGCCAAGTAAGATCCCAAGAAGGTCAGAGGAGTCAATATAGCCCCCCTTCTAAGTCCAACCACCTTAGATAGCAAGCCATCTGACAGACCTATGTGATTTGTAATAGATTTAATTGCAACAAATCCCAAACAACTAAAACTAACAATCTAAATCATCTAGCACGTTCGAAAGAGATTTAGATTGTTGTTTCACAATTAATAAATCAACACAAACAATTTTTACGTGGAAAAAACCACAGTTGAAACACCTCCAATTGTGATAAAAAAACCACGGGCGAAACACCACAAATCAATCCACTATGAAGAATGAAAGAATACAAATTTACCAAACAATTTACCCAAACTCTGTAAAATTGTCTTCAACAATTTGTTCCTCTTTCACCAACTCCTTCGTCTTGGAATTGATCTGCCTGATGTCGAATCCACAACGTCCACGTCGAATCCATGACCATGAGCTGTTTCGACCTCCTTCAAAGACTTCACGCTCGAACCCTTGGAATCCTTCGAAGAAGAACTCTCTTGTATTGAATGACCAAACACAAACCCTTTGATTTGAATCAATTAATTCATGAGATAAACTCACACAATTATCAAAGGAAACCAGTGAAGAACTCCAGAAGAAAACCTGAATACCCAAGAAGAAGATTTGGAAGCCGTACCGTAGAATTACACTTGTTCGCAGCTTTATAGCAGACATATTCGCGATCACCACTCGAGCCATGGAATGATCGCTCGAGCGATGTGACTTAAACGCATGTTTTGCAAAAGTGACTTCGCTCGAGCGATGGAAAGTTCACTTGAGCGTGATAACTTAACTCTCAATATTTTTGCAGTCAAGACAAACTTTTGTGAGGCTTGCCTCTTTACTTGAGCGATGCTTTTATCTCTCGAGCGGTCAAGCCAAGAACACTTCCAAAATTACAACTCAATGGAACAAGTTTGTTCGCGGAATTGACAACAAGTAGGGACCTAACAATCTCTCCCTTTGTCAATTCCCGGACAAAACAATCTAACAAAAAGTGCCTAACAAACACAGGCACTAGACACACCTCTTGACCAATACCCTAAGCTTATTTCGGACAAACTCGAACAAGCCTCTTGCAAAACAGCATGATCCAAACACTAGAATAGAATGACCAAGGAAAACAAATATAATCAAAGGAAATGGATAGAAATCAATATAACTAAATCTATCAAATCTAAAACCTGATTAGTTCAAGTCAGTACGTAGCCCAATATCCTAGTGTCTAATCATTCAAAACAAAAGTCAATCATAGCCCTGATATATCCATGTATCCAACTACCCCAATTACCCAATTAGTCCCCCTTTTTATCTGGGAAGGACAAAGCCAAAGGAAATGAAAACAATATATACAGGCCAATGAAGATCAAAAACAGCAAGAAATAAGAGAATCAAAAACAAAACTGTCCAAACTGAAAACAACATCACTGATCTGGCGGTGGTAGAGGAGGCTGTTACAGATGAAGAAGAGATAAAATCTGAGCAAGCTGTAAGGAGGACTGATCAACAAAATGCCAAATATGGCCAGAAGATGCCTCGAATGTAGTAAGTCGCACATCCGTGGATGTCTCCAGGTTGGTGAGACGAGCATTATAGATGTCCATCTGACTCTTAAAATGGTCTGTAGACACCCCATTTTTGACCGCCCTCAAGACTTGGGAATTACTGATGGTTTGCTCGGTGTTGAGAGATGTGCAGGGCACAGGTTCAGTTTCTTCGGCAAGAAGAGAGGCAAATCTTTCAAAACACTTTGTTTAGGGGTTTGGAGTTGAAGAAAAGAGGAAAGGAGAGGAGAAAACTGGTCTGGGAGAAGTTCGACATGAATCCGGGTAGGAGAAAATCGAGCAGCCCTCGCTGAATCGGGCTTATTCAATTGCATACTTGGAGTTGAGTTATGAAGTCACCACCATTGGAAAGAAGACTTCCGGGGCTTCATTTTTCATTCGAGAATCTCCTAGATCCAAGTCAGGGTGGAGGAGATATGATTGGTTGAAGCTGGGCATCATCCCGGTTGGATCGAGTCTGCGCGGCTTCACCAAAAAGGGCATAACTTTTTCCACAGAAGGAATTTTAATGCAAGGTTTGCGCCATTGGAAAGCTAACTTCCGGGGCTTCAATCTGGATATCCACTGGCACTTCTTGACATTACCGGCTACCCACCGACACTCTATTTAGCCGACCGGCCAGAATAAAGTGTAGGTCGGCAATATATTGTGCCGACCGGCCATTTATTGTGCCGATGACCTCTTTTCATGGCCGATTTGACCCTTTTGACTCTTGCAGGCATGGTGCATCCCAGCAGTGCCAGCTGGGATGCACAGAACCAGTTCCCCGTGCATACATGTGCCTATTTTGCACCCTTTTGCACCTTTGAACCCCTTAAAGCTTCTAGAAGCTTGAACCCTTTGGCCAAGCTTCTTGGAGAAGCTTGGCCAGCTGTATTAGCTTCTCCTAGAAGCCTTGCACCCCCCCTTTGAACCCCCTTTGCCCCTTTGACCCTTTCCATTTACTTAGCCCTTAAGATAAGTGCTTTACTTGGCCTATATAAGCACTTCTCTTCTCCTTTGTCTAGGGTTGGAGTTTTTGGAGCAAAAAACCAGAGAGTAGACATATATATCTAACATATATATCTACAACCCTCTATATCTATCCTATCCAAGCTTCCAAACACCTTGGTTCTTGCATCATTTGCTCTACAACACCTAGCACAACACCTCCATCATCCATTCCAGCACATTGGAGGTCATTTGCAGAGGTTAGGAGCTCAGAAACTTGGACCAAGGGGTGCTGGTTTGCTGCTCTTCAAGGGTAAGCATCCATTTCCCTTAAACTTGTATTTTTTTGCTTCATTGTTTAGCCCTATTTACAAGTATTTCTGGGCTTCGATGTAAACTGTAAAGAGGCTTGTTTTGAGCCCTTCTTCAACATTGAAGAAGGGCTCAACCTTGTTTGGGACCCCCATGTATGACTTAGTTCATTACCCCTCTTTGGTCCCTTTTTTTTGCATGTCTTTTTAGCCTACCATGCTTCTGTTTTTGGGTCTTCGACAGGCTTGAAAAGGGTCTTAGTTTGACCCTCTCTACATGTCTCATGAAGGGTATTTGGCTGTTTGGTGCATCCTTTTGGTACTTCATGTTATACCCCTTTGTGGGCCTTAATCTTGCATTGCATTTTGAGCATGTGTGTATACTGTTTTGGGACTTGTCATCTACTGAAATGTTCATATTTTTGGTCCCTATTCAGTGTTGTAGAAGGACATTTTTCTGTTTGAGCATTGCATCTATCACTTGCCTCATTGCCTCCCTTGAGGAGCCATTTTTGCATGCCATGTTAGTCCCACTTGTGCTTACTGTCTTGCCATGCTTTGTACTATGAACATGCTTATTTTGGGGCTTTCTAGCTGCTGTCTTCATACTTCATGTTCATATCTTGCATATTTGATATAGCCATAAGCCATTTCATGTACCTAGTTTTGCATTTCGGGAGTGATTCCATGCATTTGGTTCCATTTCGCCATGTTTCGGGGATGTTTTGCCCCTCATTTTGCTGCTGAAATTTGCATGTTTTGTATGCCATATTCCATGTTATGCCATGTCTCATTAGAGTGCCATTTCGTGCCGTAGGCGCGTTCCTTGGTTTGCGTGCCCGTGTGCACGCATTTTGAGGCATCTCATTTTCATCTCATGGCCGCTGATTTTGGCATGCTTGCGAGTTATCCATGTTAGTTTAAGTCCATCGTTGCATGTTGTTGCATGCCATGTTTGTTTACATGTTTAGGTTGCGAGCCTAGCATACATCGCTCATTTGCATGTTCATGTTGCATACTTAGCCGCCATGCCTAGGTTGCACTTTATTGAGCATGCATCCCTTGCCTCTTGACCAATCATGATAGGGGTTGGGGCCCTTTAATTTGTTTTGTGCTTGCATTCCATTTGATATCAAAGTTGCTAACTTGGCTTTCGGGCCATCATGCATTGAAATGCGTGATTGATGGCCCGGGGGTCGAGGGCCATGCTCCCTTGAGTCCATTACATGATAGGGAGTGTGTCCATGCATACATTTGCCTAGAAATTCTATGCCTTGCACTGCTGGTCTGCTGTTGCTGTCAAAACTGTCTTCTGCAGGAATTTTGTGCCGACCGGCAGTATAGAGTGCCGACCGACAATGTATTTATTGCCGATAGCTTCATTTCCAGCCGGTGGACTTTATACACGGCCGGTGGACATTCTATCCAGCCGGTGATGATCCTTAGGATTCAGGGAGCCTGTCCCAAGACTTTTTGCAATTTTCCAGAGAAGCAGGACAGTGAAACAGAGTCAACAGTGGCATGGTGCGGATTTCTGGGCAAGTCGGACTGAAGCATACATCATTCGCGCATCCCGAGGCGGAGGCTGTGGCCATCTCTTCTTTGCATTTAATTTAATTAGATTAGAGGTCTTGTAATAATTTATTCGTTTATTTTTCTTGGACTGTATTATTATTTTGGTCCCTCCGAGCGAGGGCGAATCTGTAATAAGTGTGTGTGAGTGGGTGTATGTCTTCCAATCCCCATTTCTTCCTCCCCTTTTATTTACCTGCTTATGATGGTAGATTAGGGCACGTTTATTTTAGCATACCTTATGCAATGCATGCGTGCATTCATGCATTTGTTTACATGCACCGGGCTCGGTACATCATGCAAACTGCATTGCAATTTTCGATTCCAAATTGAATATGTGCTATTTATCGCATTTCACATGCCATGCTTAGGATAGCCGAGCCTGTCTAATTGCATTCTGTATGTGATACATTAGTCACTTAACATGAACTAGGTCATGCATGTTTTGCTAACTAGTTTCTTGTTTTGGCACGGAGTACGATGTAAGTTTTTTTTTTCGCTTTAGCATATCGCATGCGTGTGAATGCTAACATGACAGTATGATTGCTATGCGGCTAAATGCTTATGTGATATTACTGTTTGAATGCCTGTGGGTGGAGGTTGGGTTGCTTGAGTTGGAAAACTCATTGAAATCCGTGTTTTAGCCTACTTGCGAGTAGCAAATTCCAAAGCATTTTCAAAACAAACGGATATGCAATGTTTGTTTCCAAATTAGGCGATCTAGTCTATATTTGTTTGCTGTGCGCATAACATAGTAATTCTAGGCTAATAATTGGAATAAGAACACATAACGTTTTCAAAATTGGATATCACGGTTAGTAGAGGCCGGTCTTCGGACCGGGCGAAAGGGGGTGCTCATAGCTGACCTTCCCCGATCGTACCCAAGCTCCCGAGCCAAGACATTTGGTGATGACGGACACGTGGCCTTCGGCACCGAGTCAGGGTTTCCTAAATTCCCCCATTAAAAAATATTTAGGTGGCGACTCTGTATCTGGCAAAGCAGTCCATGTTTGGCACTACTTTTTCAAAAATCTGTTTTTCTCAAAAACGATTTGCCAGAGGTGGACTCTTTGGTTCAGATTACGAATCGCAATCCAAACAAAAACAAAGGAGAGTCCGAGCTGTAGCCGAGGTCCCCCGCGGGCGTTGTTACAGTTTCTGGCGACTCTGCTGGGGATTTTAGAAAGCTTGACTCGAACTCGTGATATCCTGTTTTGATTTCGTTTATGTGTCTCTTTGCATTGCATGTGCATTGGTGCGCCTAGGACACCGTGTTTGCCATCTGCCATTCCTGAACGGTTTGCCGGAGGCTTGTCTTGTCAAGGCATGACCATAAGGCTGACCGGTTATGGGCTCTGACAGCATGGGAACACAAACCCCGGTTTTACCGGGGCACCCTTTTTGACCATTCGACCTAGTGCATATTCGGAATCCATAGTGACCATTCCAAACTAGGACAGGTTGCTTACCCGATGTTAGGTTGTTTGAAACCGCTGCGTGCATAGTGAAACCCTAGCTCCTGACAAAATAGGACAGGGAAACCCTATCCCAACGTAGGGGTGTTTTGGCTCTCTTTACTTACTATGTGCTTTTAGAGTGTATCTCTACAGGGAATGCATATACCAATTTGCGGACCTGGGTATCCGGCCTGCGGGCACCAGTATCAGTATTTTGAGAATCAGTTATATCTGCGGGTATCAGATTCAGATTTGGGGCAGTGAATTCGGGGAACAATGATCAGGAATAGAATACAGTCGTTCAGCTTTGCTCATACCCATTCCAGAGAAGTTGAGCTGAGATGCTGTCTGTTTTCTCTTTTGCTAGGTAGTCTTGGAACTATAGCTTCAGAAAGCTCCAATATCCCCCGGGTGCATTGGACTCGTGTTGATAGACTTTGTCGGGTCAGAGATTCAGTTTGCCAAAGGCAGAGTAAAAAGGGCCAGTCAAGCACGGGTCACCGGTTCAGCAGTTACCAGATTAGTGGTCCTTATCCCCCCACCAGTGAATTGTCAGGCCGAGGTCTCAGTTTTCACCACAGGATAGATATACCAGTCAGTCAAATGGATCAACAGAATACGTCAGGGGTGGAGGCAATGATGCGTCAGATGCAAGAAACTATGAAACTCATGCAGCAAGACGCTGTCCGCCAAGCGGAATTCTCCAAGCAGCAGGCTGTAATCATGGCTCAGCAGGCATAACTCATCACCAGGCTACAATAGCAAAGCGGCGCGTCTGCTTCACAACAAGTTCCTCCCCCAGCAGGAGCTCCAGCACCTGGGGAGACGCCAAATGTACAAAATGACCAAGAGGATACAGACCTTCCAACGGGGCCAGCTCCGCCCCCGATTCTACCGCAACTATCCAAAGCGCCCACGCCTATCAATGTACCGGACTCTCCCTTTGAGTTCGAAGCGGACCCCACAGCGCTGAAGCTGAGTAAGTTGGAAAAAATGTTTAAGAAATCCCAGGGAGTCAAGACCATCCCTGACATTGAAGATGGATACACGGACACAGCTGTGACATTGCCAGACAGGTTCAAGATGCCTCACATCGACCGTTTTGACGGGTCGGGAGATCCCATGGTCCACTTGAGTTTGTTTTCAGATGTTCTGCGCCCGATGGGCTTGACAAGATTACAGAAGCTCTCCCTTTTTAGCAGGACCCTGTCGGGTATCGCGGCCATCTGGTACGCCAAATTAGAGGACTCAGTGAAACGAAGCTGGGAGGAGATGTCCGAGGCCTTCGTCGCACAATATTCATACAATACCCAGATCGAGATCACAACCCGTGATCTTGAGACAACCAGGCAAGAGCCGAAAGAGGGCTTCTCTGACTTTGTAACCCGTTGGAGGGCCAAAGCTTCTTCGATGACCACCAGGCCGGTCGACAAGGACCAGATACGGATGATTGTGCGCAATCTCCAACCCAGGCTGATGCAGAAGATGATTGTCCTCCCCCTACCCACCTTTGCAGACCTCCATGAGATTGGGGTACAAATCGAGGACGCTATAAAGCAGGGCCTTATCGACCAGGAAAAGGAGCAGCCCAGGAGGTGTTTCCCGCAGGTCGAATGTGACCACCAGTGGTGATGCAGCTGCAAGATCTTCTGAAGTGGGCATGGTCACCAACACCACATACAAAAAGCTACCCCATTCACCGGTGCGTCCGGAAGTAGCTCACAGAAAACCAAATATCCACCCCGAGTCAAGAGGGTTTTCACCCCACTTCATATGCCTTTGTCAAAGGCTCTAGAGGTCTTAATCCGGAAAGGACATCTGAAACCATTGGAACAACGGCCTTTACCTGATCCTCTCCCTTCAAAGCATGACCAGACTAAGTACTGTGCCTACCATCAACAAACCGGTCATGAGACCGATAGCTGCTTTCGTCTGCGCCATGATGTACAAGATTTGTTTGACAACAACGTCATCGCCGCACCAGCTCAGTAAAGTCTATCGTCACTGGATCAGCAAACTTGGGGGATAGTACAAGTATGTGATCGGGGGACAAACCACCTGCGGGCAGTGCTCAGTTTACTTCAGATGTGGCGTTTGGCATGCACTGCTTTGAGCATTTGCGAATGCTAGTTTTGTACTTTCTGACTTGGGTATTGAGCCAGTTCTATTGTTTTGTTTTGAGTCAATCTTTTTGGTTAAGGTCTGTCTTGTTGTATCGAGTCAGTCCTGTTATGTAGGAGTCGGGTGATTCCGGGGTGTTACCTCGGGCATCACCATCTTGTTTTGTGTTTGTCTTTTTTTTCTTTTGAGTCTGTTTCTGCCAGGGAGCCAGTTGTGCCAACAGATTTGAATGAAACAGCAGTGATTTTCACACTCTTGTGCGTTTGCTTCTGCCTTGTGCCAGTTGTGCCGAAGTTCTGAATGAAATGAAGTATTTGACTAAGAACTCTGTCTTTTCTGTGCCTTGAAGTCATTATAATGACCTAAGTTTTTCAAAATTTTTTGAACACTGCGGTGAAAACAAAGAGGGAGGAATTCCTCGGATTTGCAAAACTTTGATCAATTGAGAGAAAGAGAGGCGTGCTAAGCCCTTAATGATTGAAATCATGCTTGTTAGTGTGAGTACTGAGAAGGACCCTAGCTTTGATCCAGATTGGTCTACACTGTCTTCAGCGCGAGCGATTTGTCGCTTTCTTAAAAACTTTCAAAAAATGTTTTGCGCGGTCCTGCGAAGACATGTGTGGAATCGCTCTTGAGATTGTGCAGCTTAGGATCGCTCTCGGCCTCGAGACTCAACCCCTTTGCTTTCAAACCTTGAACTTGGCTTCAGAACGTTCAAAGGACAATCATGATGTGAGGCCTGTGTGGCCAGATTTGAAGTAGCCCTCGAACAAGAGGCACCGAAGTCAGATCAAGAGGATCAGATGTTGTCAAAAGAAGCTTGCAAAGCTAGATCAGAAGCACCCCTCGAACTAGGGGCAAAAAATATATATATATATATATCCGATGTGCTTGAAGAGCCAAAGGTGGATCTTTCTGCAAATCAATACAACAGCCACTCTCCTGGATACAGAGGGCTTCAATCTCAAAACCATTTGGCATGGACTTGTTACACTTTTACCCTTTGAGAGGCTCGCTGGGCCGAAAACCCGGAAGGGCGACCCAGGCAAAAGTTAGAGCGAAAAAAATACATACAAAATGAAAGAAAAAATACAGAAAAAAGAGAAGAACAAAGGAAGAAGAAAAAGAAAAGAAAAGAAAAGAAAAAGAAGCTCGCAAGGTCGAAAACCCGCATCGGGCGCCTTGGCAAAAGTTAGAGCCTAAAAGAAAAAGAAAAAAAGAGAAAAAATGAAAAAGAAAGAAAAGAAAGAAGAACAAAGCTCGCAAGGTCGAAAACCTGCAATAGGCGCCTTGGCAAAATTTAGAGCATAAAATGAGAGGTTAAATACCCGAGTGTACCTTAACCCCGAACTACGTAAGGCTTGATTCCCATGTTTGGGATACGTAGGCAACTTCTTCTTGAAGTCCAGCCACAAACACTTCAAATTCATTGTGTCCATGTAATGGTTTTGATCATCTTTGCCTTCTCTGTATCTGAGAGTTCGGTTGTCATCATTACTCTGAAGATTGATTGCAGAATGCCACGGCGCTATCCAACAAGGGGCAACTTTCTGTTGCCATTCAAAACACTGCGGTGTCATTTCAAACAAGGGGCAACTTTCAGTTGCCATGCAGTGTCCTTCAGACAAGGGGCAATTTTCCATTGCTTATGGATCAGAGGTTGCGCATCTCAAGAGTAGGTTTCGTGCTTGTTGAGCATTGGCCGTTTGCAAAAATAGTTTTTGAGAATTTTTACTGACGTTGACTAATTCTCTCGAAAATTATTCCATCTTTTCCAAAACTGGACCATTTCTTGGACCCAAAAAAGGAAAATTTTCAGTGCTTATAGCCTGACCTGCATGATTTCAAATCAAAAATCGAATAAGCATGTTAATCTAACTTTCATGTTGGTCAAAATTGTTTTTAAAACAAAAAAAATGGTCAAAATGATGAACTAGGGGCACAGTTGAGTCAGGCTTTCTGTCTTTCCCCCATTTTCAACATACTTTGCCAGAAAAGGCACTCTACCTGCCAGAAGAGGGCACAACTGAAGTTAGCAAAAAATGGCTGAAAGCTCTCTCGTCCTCCAAGCAGCGAGGTACCAAGCCATGCGCGAAGCATAAATTGGAATGGGGCGAGATGTTCCACTTCCTCATCTGGACAGATCTAACCACGTCCAAACTCCCCAGCAGGGCATCATCAACCGATGTTAGCTGCAGATTTGCTACACACCCAGTTGTGGCACAATCCCTCTGTGGGAAAGTTCACTGTTGTAAGCGGAAGAAGAGAATCTAGCAGAATGCTAGGGGCAAGAGCCCGTAACTTCTTGTCTATCCACCAACCACTCTGGGGAGGGATGAAAAATGAGAGATTGAAGAATAGAGAGATGTGCGCTGAGAGAAAAAGTGAGGAAAGGTCTTTTTTCAGAAAAACAGAGCTTGAGGGCCGAGTGATGTGAGAATCACAAATGAGAAAGGGTGGGAAATAATACCCGGTGAAACAGGCTCCCTGTACACGTCTGTGTGTCGTGTTTTGTTTCGTTTTATCTCGATTCTTGTTTTGAGTCGTTTCGAGTGTCAATAGATGTGTTTAGGTTGTTTACCTTTGTTTTCTTTGTTGTGAGTCTTTTTCGCTGTGTTCAGTCGTAGGCTCAATACCCGGTTAAGAACTCATTTCTTAATTTCAAACAAAATCAAATCATCTTGTGCTCAGAGTGCTGTGCCATTCTCCACATTTGTGCAAAACAGAATTTGTTCTTTCATAAAACTGCAGGGCCCACCCCTGATAAGTGTGAACAGTAAAACCAGGACCTATCTGAAGCTATGTGGTTCCGGACTGCAAAATAAAAGCAAAAGAGGAAAACGTCGGGTATCTGAGTTTGTTTCAACTTCAGTAAGTTCCGAGACTACATCCCGTGTGTACCTCTTCAGGCCTTGCCAGTGCTCCGAAGTATGAGTGTACCTCTACCTCAAGCTCAAGATCAAGTCTGCTTCAAGCCAGAATAGTGTATCAATCACACCTCATTCCCATAGTGTATCAATCACACTTCATTCACTTAGTGTATCAATCACACTTCATTCATTCAGTGTATCTAGCACACTTTATTTGCTTTAGTGTATCAATCACACTCCATTCACTTCGTGTATCTATCACACATAGTCATTTGCTCCACTTAGTGTATCTAACACACTCCATTTGCCTTGGTGTATCAATCACACTTCATTACCTTTTGTGTATCTATCACGCACATACCCACTTTATTCCCTTAGTGTATCAATCACACTTCATATATCCAGTATATCCATCATACTCCTGTTCACTAAGTGCATCTATCACACTTTGTGTTCACTTTTAGTATATCAATCATACTTGTTCACTAAGTGCATCTATCACACTTCGTGTTCACATTTAGTATATCAATCATACTTGTTCACTAAGTGCATCTATCACACTTCGTGTTCACCTTTAGTATATCCATCATACTTGTTCACTAAGTGCATCTATCACACTTCGTGTTCACCTTTAGTATATCCATCATACTTGTTCACTAAGTGCATCTATCACACTTCGTGTTCACCTTTAGTATATCCATCATACTTGTTCACTAAGTGCATCTATCACACTTCGTGTTCACATTTAGTATATCAATCATACTTTGTTCACTAAGTGCATCGATCACATTTCGTGTTCACCTATTGTGTATCCATCACACTTGTTTACTTAGTGCATCTATCACACTTTGTGTTTGCCTTTTGTCTATCCATCACGCTTTGCTCACTTCATTCATCCTGTGTATCCATCACACTTTGCTTCATACAGTGTATCCATCACACACTTTTACTTTGTGTATCAATCACACACTTTCGCTTTGTGTATCAATCACACACTCGCTTTGTGTATCAATCACACACTTTCTCTTTGTGCATCCATCACACTGTGCTCACCTTGTGTATCCATCACGCTTTGCTCACTTCATTCATTTAGTGTATCAATCACACTTCGTTCATATAGTGTATCTATCACACACTCGCTTTGTATCTATCACGCACGCTCGCTTTGTGTATCAATCACACATGTCCCTTTGTGTATCCATCACACACATTCGCTTAGTGTATCCATCACACTTGTTTCGTTTAGTGTTGTAGACACCCATTTTTGACCGCCCTTAAGACTTGGGCACCACTGATGGTTTGCTCGATGATGAAATATGTGCAGGGCACAGGTCCAATTTCTTCAGCAAGGAGAGAGAGAAATCTCAACTTCACACCCCATTTTGGACCAAAATTATTTTGGATGGTTTTTATACCTTAAAACCCTCTCTTTCAAAACATTGTTGAAATAAAATTCCCACGATGTTCCGACGCTCGCATTTCAGTAAATGTTGCGCTTTTCGGTAAACCGAGCAAGGACAAAGGGGAGATGAATGAAAGAGAGATGAAATCTTTGAAAAATCTTTCAAAACACCTTATTTAGGGGTTTGAAGTTGAAGAAAAGAGGAGAAGAGGGGAGAAAACTAGTTTGGGAGTGGTTCAGCATGAATCCGGGAAGGAGAAAAGTCTACGCGGCTTCACCGAAATGGGCGTAACTCTTTGCACAAGAGGAATTAAGATATGAGGCCACCACCATTGGAAAGCTTACTTCCGGGGCTTCATTTTGGACTTCCACCGGCACTTTGTGACCTTACCGGCTGCCGACCGGCACAAAAGACTGCCGACCGGCACAAAAGAGTGCCGGCCGGCCAAAAGTGTCCAGAACTCAGCTTTTTGACAGATATTTATCAATACACTGTGGCAGATATTTTCAATTGGGATATTTCGACCAAAAGCTCTTATTTTGATATATATAGAGTCTTATATCTCATATGGTTAAGGTTAGAAAAAAAATCAAGTTTTGGGAGCTTCTCACTCTAAAAAAAAAACCTCTCTCTAGATCTCACTCCTTTACCTCTCAAAATCCTCAAGTTTAGTGCCATTTCTTCATCCCTACCAAGCACCACCATCACCACTCCATTTCCAGCAGCAAGGAAGGGTTCTTGAGAGGCTTAGAAGCAACTTTCCTCAAGCCAAGAGGTAGCAAAAGTGAGGTCTTCAAGGGTAAGGCTCAAACTCCCTCTTTTGTACCATTTTCTTGCCTCATTTCTTAAGCCTGTTTGCTCACTGTTTTGAGCTCCGACCAATACTGAAAGTGGTCCTCTTTTGAGCTATTCTTGATGTTTGTTCAAGGGCTCAACTCTGTTTGAGCCCTCCATCTTACACTTCTTTCAATATCCTCTTATATGCCATTATTTTGCATTGAATATTTGGCCTAAGTGTGATCTGTTTCCGAGCACAATGTAAACTGTGAGAGGGCCTATTTTGAGCCCCTCTTCAACATTTAAGAAGGGCTCAACCCTGTTTGGCCTCTCTATCATACACTTGCTTCATAATTTCTCATATTTACCGTAAACTTGCATGATTTGTTTGACCTACATGCAGTCTGTTTTGGAACATGCCATGAACTGTGAGTGAGCTTATTTTGTGTCCCTCTACAATATTGTAGAAGGGATAAATTTTGTTTGGGGTCTCCATGTTATACTTGTCATTATACCTCTCTTTGACCCCATTTTGCATGCTTTCTTAAGCTTATCTAGCTTCTGATTTCGGCCATCATCAGTACTGAAAATATTCATATTTTGATCTTCTCGACATATTTCATTGAGGGTCTTTGCTGGTTTGATGAATTTTTGGGGTACCTCATGTTATAGCCTTATATATCCTCATTCTTGCATAGCATTTTTACCATGTTTGCATACTGAGTTGAGGGATGTCACCTACTGTAAATGTGCATATTTTTAGCCCCTCATCAGTATTTTAGAAGGGTACTTTTCAGTTTGAGCATCGCATACACCACTTGCTTCAATACCTCTCTCTTGGCTCGTATTCTTGCATGCTATTGTTGCCCTATCTATGCTTGCACTTTGGCCTTGTTCTAGACTGAAAAATGCTTGTCTTGGGGCTGCCTTGCTACTGTTTTGCATGTCATGTACCAATTATGCATGTTTAGTATAGCCGTAGGCCATTTCGAGTGCTTAATATCGCATTTCGGGACCATTCCGTACATTTGGTGTCATTTCCCCACCTTTCGGGACTGTTTTGCATCATTTGTGAGTGCTGAAGTTTCATTTGCATGTTTGCATATTATTTCCATGACATTTCATGCCTTACGGCCATTGCCTCGGTTTGCGCGCCCGTGTGCACGCATTTCGAGGCACTTCATTTTCACCTCATGGCCACTGATGTGAGTGTGGCTGAGGTCCACTCACGTTGGTCTTGCATTGTGTATGCCATGTTACAATGCGTTGTGCATGTTATGTTGTTACATTGCGTCATGCCTTGCATGCTTGTTCGCATAATCATATTGCATACTTAGCTCGTATGCTTAGGTTGCATTTGGCATGCATCCCTTGCCTCTTGATCGAGCATGATAGAGGTTGGGGCCCTTGATGTGTTTTGTGCTTGCATTTCATTTGATATCAAAGTTGCCAACTTGGTTCTTTGGGCCATCATGCATGGAAATGCGTGATTGGTGGCCCGAGAATCGAGGCACATCCTCCTTTGAGTCACAAACATGATAAGGAATGTGTTTGGTGCATACATTGCTTGAATTGTATTGCCATGCATGTTGTTGTCCTCTGCTGCTGTGAGTTGCAGGTTTTGCAGGCATTTTATGCCGACCGGCACTATTTAGTGCCGACCGGCAGTCAATTGGCAGCCGATGGATAAATCCAGTGCCGGTGGCCTCCTCCTTCAGCCGGTGGTGTCCTACCCCAGCCGGTGGTGATCCCCAGTGCCCTGAGAGGCACTCCTGGGACTTTGGCAATTTTCTGAGGAGGAGAGCAGAGGAAACAGAGGCAATCCGTGCATGGCAGTGCGATTCCGAGCCAGTCCCGAGCGCGTGTTGCATCCGGTCCTCATCCCGAGGCGATTTACTGTTTAATTAGATTAATTAATTTATTTGGTTAATTTAATTAATTTGTAATATTTTAATTAGCTTGCGTAGTTAATTAATTTGTATTATTATTTTGGTCCCTCCGAGCGATGGCATAATTTGTAATAAGTGTGTGTGAGTGGGTGTATGTCTTCCAATCCCCATTTCTTTCTTCCCTTTTATTTACCTGCTTACGTTGGTAGATTAGGGCATACTTATTTTAGCATACCTTATGCAATGCATGCGTGCATCCATGCATTTGTCTAAACATGCACCGGGCTCGGTACATCATACAAACTGCATCGCAATTTTCAATTCCAAATTGAATACGTGATAGTTGTAGCATTTCGCATGCCATTTTAGGGTTAGCCGAGCCTACTCTAAATTGCATTCTTGCCTGTGTTGCATTAGCCACATAACATGACCTAGGGACATGCATGTCTGCTAACTAGTTTCTTGTTTTGGCACGGAGTACGATGTAAGTATTTTACGCTTTAGCATACCACATGCGTGTGAATGTTGCCATGACGGTATGATTGCCATGCGGCTAAATGCTTATGTGTTATAAACTGTTTGAATGCCTGTGGGTGGAGGTTGGATTGCGTGAGTTGGAACAACTCATTGAAATCCGTATTTTAGCCTACTTGCGAGTAGCAAAACCAACACGTTTTTCGAGACAAAACGGATATGCAATGTTTATTCCCAAATTAGGCAATCCAGTCTATACTTTTGTGTTGTGCGCATCACATAGTAATTCTAGGCTAATAACCGGTTTAAGAAGCATGATGTTTTCAAAATCGGATATCACGGTTAGTAGAGGCCGGTCTTCGGACCGGGCGAAAGGGGGTGCTCATAGCTGACCTTCCCCGATCGTACCCAAGCTCCCGAGCCAAGACCACTTTGGTGATGACGGACACGTGGCCTTCGGCACCGAGTCAGGGTTTCCTAAATTCCCCATTTTAAAAATATTTAGGTGGCGACTCTGTAATCTGGCAAAGCAGTCCATGTTTGGCACTACTTTTCAAAAAATCTGTTTTTCTTCAAAACGATTTGCCAGAGTTGGACTCTTTGGTTCAGATTTAGAACCGCAACAACAAAAAGGGAGTCCGAACTGTAGTGAACCCCAAAATGAACAGAACGGGACCTTAACCCTCCCGGGGCGTTCGGGGACGTCTACAAGTGTATCTGTCACACTTTGCTTCACTTAGTGTATCAATCACATTTTATTCATATAGTGTATCCATCACACTCTCTTCACTTTGGTGTATCCATCACACATGTTTGTCCACTTAGTGTATCCATCACACTTTGTTCACTTTTGTGTATCTAACGCACATGTTCGTGAGAATTGCATAATTCTCTTACATCCTTTCTGCATGAGATGTAGGTTGGTTCACGTTTACTTGCTTGCATAGCATTCGCTTAAAATGTTGCATTTATTTCGCATAACTGCTTCATTACAGCATCCTTTGCATGATCATAAGTTATGCACTTGCATTGTGCATCACTTTGCATCCTGCCCCTGAACTACGCTGGTTTGATTCCTTGCAAAGGGATACGTAGGCAGCCTGCGGGCACAACCATTTATGCATCTATATTTTGTTTGTCCAAGTCTTCGGCCTTGTCAAAAATGGGTCGTCTCTGGGCTTTGACATTCACTCCCGTCATTGTTATGACTTTCGAGTTCTGTCAAAGAGGGGCAACTGTAGACACCCCATTTTTAACCGCCCTCAAGACTTGGGCATTACTGATGGTTTGCTCGGTGTTGAGAGATATGCAGGGCACAGGTTCAGTTTCTTCGGCAAGAAGAGAGGCAAATCTTTCAAAACACTTTGTTTAGGGGTTTGGAGTTGAAGAAAAGAGGAAAGGAGAGGAGAAAACTGGTCTGGGAGAAGTTCGACATGAATCTGGGTAGGAGAAAATCGAGCAGCCCTCGCTGAATCGGGCTTATTCAATTGCATACTTGGAGTTGAGTTATGAAGCCACCACCATTGGAAAGAAGACTTCCGGGGCTTCATTTTTCATTCGAGAATCTCCTAGATCCAAGTCAGGGTGGAGGAGATATGATTGGTTGAAGCTGGGCATCATCCCGGTTGGATCGAGTCTGCGCGGCTTCACCAAAAAGGGCATAACTTTTTCCACAGAAGGAATTTTAATGCAAGGTTTGCGCCATTGGAAAGCTAACTTCCGGGGCTTCAATCTGGACATCCACCGGCACTTCTTGACATTACCGGCTACCCACCGGCACTCTATTTAGCCGACCGGCCAGAATAAAGTGCAGGTCGGCAATATATTGTGCCGACCGGCCATTTATTGTGCCGATGACTTCTTTTCATGGCCGATTTGACCCTTTTGAGTCTTGCAGGCATGGTGCATCCCAGCAGTGCCAGCTGGGATGCACAGAACCAGTTCCCCGTGCATACATGTGCCTATTTTGCACCCTTTTGCACCTTTGAACCCCTTAAAGCTTCTAGAAGGTTGAACCCTTTGGCCAAGCTTCTTGGAGAAGCTTGGCCAGCTGTATTAGCTTCTCCTAGAAGCCTTGCACCCCCCCTTTGAACCCCCTTTTCCCCTTTGACCCTTTCCATTTACTTAGCCCTTAAGATAAGTGCTTTACTTGGCCTATATAAGCACTTCTCTTCTCCTTTGTCTAGGGTTGGAGTTTTTGGAGCAAAAAACCAGAGAGTAGACATATATATCTAACATATATATCTACAACCCTCTATATCTATCCTATCCAAGCTTCCAAACACCTTGGTTCTTGCATCATTTGCTCTACAACACCTAGCACAACACCTCCATCATCCATTCCAGCACATTGGAGGTCATTTGCAGAGGTTAGGAGCTCAGAAACTTGGACCAAGGGGTGCTGGTTTGCTGCTCTTCAAGGGTAAGCATCCATTTCCCTTAAACTTGCATTTTTTTAGCTTCATTGTTTAGCCCTATTTACAAGTATTTCTGGGGTTCGATGTAAACTCTAAAGAGGCTTTTTTTGAGCCCTTCTTCAATTGAAGAAGGGCTCAACCTTGTTTGGGACCCCCATGTATGACTTGCTTCATTACCCCTCTTTGGTCCCTTTTTTTTGCATGTCTTTTTAGCCTACCATGCTTCTGTTTTTGGGTCTTTGACAGGCTTGAAAAGGGTCTTAGTTTGACCCCCTCTACATGTCTCATGAAGGGTATTTGGCTGTTTGGTGCATCCTTTTGGTACTTCATGTTATACCCCTTTGTGGGCCTTAATCTTGCATTGCATTTTGAGCATGTGTGTATACTGTTTTGGGACTTGTCATCTACTGTAAATGTTCATATTTTTGGTCCCTCTTTAGTGTTGTAGAAGGACATTTTTCTGTTTGAGAATTGCATCTATCACTTGCCTCATTGCCTCCCTTGAGGAGCCATTTTTGCATGCCATGTTAGTCCCACTTGTGCTTACTGTCTTGCCATGCTTTGTACTATGAACATGCTTATTTTGGGGCTGTCTAGCTGCTGTCTTCATACTTCATGTTCATATCTTGCATATTTGATATAGCCATAAGCCATTTCATGTACCTAGTTTTGCATTTCGGGAGTGATTCCATGCATTTGGTTCCATTTCGCCATGTTTCGGGGCTGTTTTGCCCCTCATTTTTTTGCTGAAATTTGCATGTTTTGTATGCCATATTCCATGTTATGCCATGTCTCATTAGAGTGCCATTTCGTGCCGTAGGCGCGTTCCTCGGTTTGCGTGCCCGTGTGCACGCATTTTGAGGCATCTCATTTTCATCTCATGGCCGCTGATTTTGGCATGCTTGCGAGTTATCCATGTTAGTTTAAGTCCATCGTTGCATGTTGTTGCATGCCATGTTTGTTTACATGTTTAGGTTGCGAGCCTAGCATACATCGCTCATTTGCATGTTCATGTTGCATACTTAGCCGCCATGCCTAGGTTGCACTTTATTGAGCATGCATCCCTTGCCTCTTGACCAATCATGATAGGGGTTGGGGCCCTTTAATTTGTTTTGTGCTTGCATTCCATTTGATATCAAAGTTGCTAACTTGGCTTTCGGGCCATCATGCATTGAAATGCGTGATTGATGGCCCGGGGGTCGAGGGCCATGCTCCCTTGAGTCCATTACATGATAGGGAGTGTGTCCATGCATACATTTGCCTAGAAATTCTATGCCTTGCACTGCTGGTCTGCTGTTGTTGTCAAAACTGTCTTCTGCAGGAATTTTGTGCCGACAGGCAGTATAGAGTGCCGACCGGCAATGTATTTATTGCCGATAGCTTCATTTCCAGCCGGTGGACTTTATACACGGCCGGTGGACATTCTATCCAGCCGGTGATGATCCTTAGGATTCAGGGAGCCTGTCCCAGGACTTTTTGCAATTTTCCAGAGAAGCAGGACAGTGAAACAGAGGCAACAGTGGCATGGTGCGGATTTCTGGGCAAGTCGGACTGAAGCATACATCATTCGCGCATCCCGAGGCGAAGGCTGTGGCCATCTCTTCTTTGCATTTAATTTAATTAGATTAGAGGTCTTGTAATAATTTATTCGTTTATTTTTCTTGGACTGTATTATTATTTTGGTCCCTCCGAGCGAGGGCGAATCTGTAATAAGTGTGTGTGAGTGGGTGTATGTCTTCCAATCCCCATTTCTTCCTCCCCTTTTATTTACCTGCTTATGATGGTAGATTAGGGCACGTTTATTTTAGCATACCTTATGCAATGCATGCGTGCATTCATGCATTTGTTTACATGCACCGGGCTCGGTACATCATGCAAACTGCATTGCAATTTTCGATTCCAAATTGAATATGTGCTATTTATCGCATTTCACATGCCATGCTTAGGATAGCCGAGCCTGTCTAATTGCATTCTGTATGTGATACATTAGTCACTTAACATGAACTAGGTCATGCATGTTTTGCTAACTAGTTTCTTGTTTTAGCACGGAGTACGATGTAAGTTTTTTTTTTTCGCTTTAGCATATCGCATGCGTGTGAATGCTAACATGACAGTATGATTGCTATGCGGCTAAATGCTTATGTGATATTACTGTTTGAATGCCTGTGGGTGGAGGTTGGGTTGCTTGAGTTGGAAAACTCATTGAAATCCGTGTTTTAGCCTACTTGCAAGTAGCAAATTCCAAAGCATTTTCAAAACAAACGGATATGCAATGTTTGTTTCCAAATTAGGCGATCTAGTCTATACTTGTTTGCTGTGCGCATAACATAGTAATTCTAGGCTAATAATTGGAATAAGAACACATAACGTTTTCAAAATTGGATATCACGGTTAGTAGAGGCCGGTCTTCGGACCGGGCGAAAGGGGGTGCTCATAGCTGACCTTCCCCGATCGTACCCAAGCTCCCGAGCCAAGACATTTGGTGATGACAGACACGTGGCCTTCGGCACCGAGTCAGGGTTTCCTAAATTCCCCCATTAAAAAATATTTAGGTGGCGACTCTGTATCTGGCAAAGCAGTCCATGTTTGGCACTACTTTTTCAAAAATCTATTTTTCTCAAAAACGATTTGCCAGAGGTGGACTCTTTGGTTCAGATTACGAATCGCAATCCAAACAAAAACGGAGGGAGTCTGAACCGTAGCGAGGTCCCCCGCGGGCTTGTTACATGGTCAAATCGGGTAAAGATGGCATGCTCAATCTGGCACAGCTATCCCCGAATATACTGAGTTGGAGGAGGCTGCTCCCCCTCACCAGTAGCAGTGGCGGCATCAAACTCAACTTCCTCATTCATAGGGTCTTCACCTATACCAGAACCACCCACCCGGATGTACTTCCCTTAACAGGCGCTTGACTTTAGGAGACGGTCTTTTTAGTGATGGTTTTTATAGGACAGGCAAACTCATTATCCGAGGAGGATGGAACACCAAGAGGGGTAAGAAAGTGGTTTATCAGACAACTGTAAGCAAGACCTAGAGATTTCTTTCCCTTACAATAACCTATCATTTTGGTCATAATCATTTCTAGAAGGTCTATAGGAAGATGACGGTCAATGCAGTAAATGACATATCCTTGATCTTGGGAAATGTTAGAGCTGTGTGTGATTGTAGACGTGCCCGAACGTCACGGCTCCGCGCGCAAAGGCGCGAAATCGTTTTGTTCTTAAGCTACTACAATTCGGACTCAATGTCACGATTCTGAATCTAATCTTGCAAAGTGCAATACAAGATTGAAAAATGACCAAAGAGTCCAAATCCGGCAAATCGTTTTGGAAAATTGATTTTAATAAAGAAGTGCCAAACATGGACTGATATAGAGTCGCCACCTAAATGTTTTATTTTGGGAAATTTAGGAAACCCTAACTCGTGCCTAAGGCCACGTGTCTGTCATCACCAAAGTTGCCTCGGCTCAGGAACTTGGGTATGAGAGGGGAAGGTCATGCAATGAGCACCCCCGCTCTCCCGATCAAAGGATCGGCCTTTACTAACATGATACGTTGTTTTTTTGAAAACACATGTGTTCTTATTCTGGTTTATTAATCTATCATTACTACGTGATTTGCATAGCATACAAGTATAGACTAAATCACCTAAGTTGGAACAAAACATCTCAGGTTTATTTGTTTGAAAATGGTTTGAAGGTGCTACACGCAAGTAGGCTAAGACGTGGATTTGCCACCCTCGAGTGGGCTTAGAAAACATGATTTTGCCACCTCAAGTGGGCTTAAAACCCGCATTTCGATGAATTGTTCCAATTCAAGCAATCCAACCTTCATCTACAGGCATTCATGCAATTAAACACTTAAGCAGTTAGCCTCATGGCAAGCATGTTATCATGGCAACACTCACACTCATGCAAGATGCTAAAGCATAAACACTTACAGTGTACTCCGAGCCAAAACAGAGAACTAGTTAGAAATCATGCATGATCCTAGTTCATGTTAAGATGGCTAATGCAACACATGCAAAATGCCACTAGAAATAGGCTCGGCTACTCTAAGATGGCATATGAGATGCAACTTGATAACATGCTGTTGAACACGTATTTAAGTAAATGTATTGAAATACAATGCAGTTTGTATGATGCGTTGAGCTCTATGCATGCAAGACAGATGAATGATGCACGCATGCAAACATAAAGATGCTAATCGAAATATGCCCTAAAACTAACCATCAAAAGCTAATAAGTAAAAGGGAGAAAGACGTGGGGTTAGAAGACATTCACACACTCACGCACACTTATTACAACAATGCGCCCTCTCGACAGAGGGTCCGAATGAATACACTAAGCTAGCCACGCTAAGCTAAGCAACTAATCTAATTATCTAATTAGACTAATTATTACATAATCAAATTGAATAACTAGCTGACACTAAGCTAATTATTACAACACGTTTAACTAATTAACAAATTAACTAGTTTAATTACAAATTCAAAAGCTAACTAATCAAGTAAAGCTAATCACAAATTACAAAGCCTCAGCTCAGTTCTAAGAGTTCGAAGATGCATGCTCGATCGCCTCGCTCGGAAATCCGTTACCATGCCTCATGCTGCCTCTGTTTGGACTGTTTTATACTTCTGAAAATTATGCCAATCTCCAAAACACTTATGATCCACCTCATGGACATGCTGAGAGGTCATCGGCCAAAGGATAACGGTCATCGACCAATTTTGAGGCTATCGGCCAATTATTGATAGCCGATCGGCACACTAGATAGCCGATCGGCCATGTCTTCTGGCAAACTCTCCTTTTTGCTGCAACAGAGCACAAACAGAGGCATGTCAATGTATTTACAAGAAAATGTTTGTGCAACTCGGCCTCTTCGGCCATCATGCATTGAGATGCGTTATTGATGGCTCAAGAGCCAAGCACTATACTCCTTTGAGCCTTAGACATGATAAGGAGTCTAGTTACACACACATTTTCTTGTAAATACATTGACATGCCTCTGTTTGTGCTCTGTTGCAGCAAAAAGGAGAGTTTGCAAGAAGACATGGCCGATCGGCTATCTAGCGTGCCGATCGGCTATCAATAATTGGCCGATAGCCTCAAAATTGGTCAATGACCGTTATCCTTTGGCCGATGGCCATACCTCTTGGCCGATGACCTCTTAGCATGTCCATGAGGTGGATCAGAAGTGTTTTGGAGATTGGCATAATTTTCAGAAGTCTAAAACAGTGCAAACAGAGGCAGCATGAGGCATGGTAACGGATTTCCGAGCGAGGCGATCGAGCATGCATCTTCGAACTCTTCAAACTGAGCTAAGGCTTTGTAATTTGTGATTAGCTTTCCTTGATTAGTTAGCTTTTGAATTTGTAATTAAACTAGTTAATTTGTTAATTAGTTGAACGTGTTGTAATAATTAGCTTAGTGTCAGCTAGTTATTCAATTTGATTATGTAATAATTAGTCTAATTAGATAATTAGATTGGCTGCTTAGCTTAGCCTAGCTAGCTTAGTGTACTCATTCGGACCCTCTGTCGAGAGGGCGTATTGTTGTAATAAGTGTGCATGAGTGTGTGAATGTCTTCCAACCCCACGTCTTTCTCCCTTTTACTTATCAGCTTTTGATGGTTAGTTTTAGGACATATTTCGATTAACATCTTTATGTTTGCATGCGTGCATCATTCATCTGTCTTGCATGCACCAGGCTCGGCGCATCATACAAACCGCATTGTATTTCAATACATTTACTTGAATACGTGTTCAACAGCATGTTATCAAGTCGCATCTCATATGCCATCTTAGAGTAGCCGAGCCTATTTCTAGTTGCATTTTGCATGTGTTGCATTAGCCATCTTAACATGAACTAGGATCATGCACGATTTCTAACTAGTTCTCTGTTTTAGCTCGGAGTACACTGTAAGTGTTTATGCTTTAGCATCTTGCATGAGTGTGAATGTTGCCATGAGGCTAACTGCTTAAGTGTTTAATTGCATGAATGCTTATGGATGAAGGTTGGATTGCTTGAATTGGAACAATTCATCGAAATGCGAGTTTTAAGCCCACTTGGGGTGGAAGAATCATGTTTTCTAAGCCCACTTGAGGGTGGCAAATCCACGTCTTAGCCTACTTGCGAGTGGCACCTTCAAACCATTTTCAAACAAACAAACCTGAGATGTTTTTGTTCCAACTTAAGCGATTTAGTCTATACTTGTATGTTGTGCGCATCACGTAGTAATGATAGATTAATAAACCGAAATAAGAACACATGTGTTGTAAAAAAAACAACATATCATGTTAGTGAAGGCCGATCCTTTGATCGGGCGAGTGGGGTGCTCATTGCATGACCTTCCCCTCTCGTCCCAAGTTCCCAAGCCGAGGCAACTTTGGTGATGACGGACACGTGGCCTTAGGCACGAGTCAGGGTTTCCTAAATTTCCCAAAATAAAACATTTAGGTGGCGACTCTGTATCTGGCAAAGCAGTCCATGTTTGGCACTTCTTTATTAAAATCAGTTTTCCAAAACGATTTGCCGGATTTGGACTCTTTGGTGATTTATCAATCTTGTATTGCACTTTGCAATATTAGATTCAGAACCGTGACATTGAGTCCGAACTGTAGTAGCTTAAGAACAAAATGATTTCGCACCTTCACGCGCGGAGCCGTGACGTTCGGGTACGTCTACAGTTTCTGGCGACTCTACCGGGGAATTAGAGAACTTGACTCAAACTCATGATATCTTGTTTTGATTACACTTATGTGTCTCTTTGCATTGCATTTGCATTGGTGCGCCTAGGATACCGTGTTTGCCGTATGCTATTCCTGAACGATTTGCCGGAGGCTTGCTTTGAGAAGCGTGCCATAAGGCTGACCGGTTGCGGGCTCTGCCACGACGGGAACACAAACCCCGATTTTTTACCGGGGCACCCTTTTTGACCATTCGACCTAGTGCATATCGGAAACTGTAGTGACCATTCCAAGCTAGAATAGGTTGCTTACCCGACTATAGGTTGTTTGAAACTGCTGTGTGCGTAGTAAAACCCTAGCTCCTGACAAAATAGGACAGGGAAACCCTACCCCTCCATAGGGGTGTTTCAGCTCTCACTTGCTTGCTATGTGCTTCTAGAGTGCGTCTCCACAGGAATGCATGTATCAGTTTGCAAGTCTGGGTATCAGGCCTGCGGGCATTAGTATTTGGAGAATAAGTTTTACCTAAGGGTATCAGATCTGGGGCACTGATTTGGGAACAGTGATCAGTGGTTGAGAACAGTTCTTTCAGCTTGTATTTGCCAACTGTGTGTTGTCTTTATTTAAGCTGTTATGTTCTCCGTTTTTCTGCTCATTGTTTCCTTATTATGCTTTATTTATCTTTTTGCAAGGTAGTTTAGCACCATTGCTTCTGACCAAACAGATATTCCCCGAGCACTCTAGGTTAGAGGTCAAAGACTTAATCGATCCGAGGATCTGATAGACGAACAATCAGTGTTCCACTCATTACCCCTGGTTACCAGACGGAGGTCAATAAGGCGCAGTGTATCGGTATAGCGGTTGCCAGATCAGTGGTCCCTGAGTAGTCAGGCTGAGATTTCTGAGTCTACTGCAGAGACAGATATATCGGCTGTTCAGTTAAATCAGCACAATATGGAAGGTATAGAGGAGATGATGCGTTAGCTCCAGGAGAGTATGCAAGCCATGCAGTAGGATGCTGCCCGCCAAACAGAATTTGCCGCGCGCCAGGCCAAGGTTATGGCTCAGCAAGCGGAGCTGATTGCTAGACTTCAGCAACAACAACCACCACAGCAAGCCGGAGCATCTGCTTCACACCCACCTCCTCCCCCACCTAGAGTTCCAATACTTGGGGAGACAGCTAACGTCCAGGAAAATACGGACGTTCCAACGGGGCCAGCTCCGCCCCCAATCCTACCCCAGCTATCCAAAGCACAGACCAACCTGGGGGATACACCATTTGAGTTCGAGGTGGACCCCACAGCGCTAAAATTAAGCAAGCTAGAAAAGCTGTTCAAAAAGTCTCAAGGCATGAAATCCATTCTGGATATAGAGGATGGGTACACCGACTCAGCCGTGACTCTGCCAGACCGGTTTAAAATGCCGCACATAGACCGTTTCGACGGGTCTGGGGATCCTATGGTACACCTCCGGCTGTTCTCAGACATACTACGGCCGATGGGCCTCTCCAGATTACAGAAGCTTTCTCTGTTTGGTTGGACCCTGTTGATTGTAGCGGCTATTTGGTATGCAAAACTGGAGGACTCTGTTAAGAGGAGCTGGGAGGAGATGGCTGAGGCCTTTGTAGCTTAATACTCCTACAATACTTAGATCGAGGTCACAACTCGTGATCTCGAGACAACTAGGCAAGAGCCAACGGAGAGCTTCTCTGATTTTGTGACCCGCTGGAGGGCTAAGGCCTCGATGATGACCATCAAGCCAGTCGACAAGGACCAAATATGGATGGTTGTGCACAATCTCCAACCCAAGCTCATGCAAAAGATGATCATCCTCCCCCTTCCCACCTTTGCAGATCTACATGAGATCGGGGTGCAGATCGAGGACACCATGAAACAGGGTCTCATTGATCATGAGAGAGAGCAGCCCAAGAGGGCATTCAACCACAGTACGAATGCAGGCACAAGCAGTGCTGCAGTTGCCAGGACTTCAGACGTGGGCATGGTCACCACCACCACCCCAAGAACCCTTACAGCTACACCATTCACCGGTGCGTCCGGAAGTAGCTCACAAACAACCAAGTTTCCACCCCAAGGCCAAAGAACCTTTACCCTCGCTGTATATGTCTCTGTCCAGAGCTCTAGGGGTTCTGATCAGGAAAGGGCACTTGAAGCCCATGGAACCGCGGCCATTGCCAGAAAATCTTCCTCTCTCCCATAACCTAGCTAAATACTGTGCGTTTCACCAACAGCATGGTCACGACACTGACCAGTGCTTCAGATTGCGTCACGAAATCTAGGATCTCGTTGACAATAGGGTGATCGCACCCCCAGAAAAACCAAATGTTACAACTAATCCTCTCCCACCACATAACCAAGCTCCACCTCCTAACGCATCAACCTGATCCAAACTGGGGTTGTGTCATATGACCATAGCATATATATCACCCCTTCCCATCTACCTAAGCCGGAGGTTTTCATTCCTGACAACACTGACTTGTGCATGTTGGACATCTCCCAAACCCAACCTGAAACGATGGTGGTGACTATCGAAGATAGAATTGGGTCGACGGTGGAGGCAAGTGGGAATGACGATACAGAGCCTGAGGGGTGTGCGAGCTTCATGTACAACCCGAGGGGTTACATCACATCAGCAGGCCAGGCTAGGCCAAATGTGGAATTGCCAGTAGGGGCAGAGATCTATGTAGTTCAAGAGGATGGACCTAATCAAGGGCTGGATGACCTTGCCGAGCTGGAAGAGGACATTGCCAACTTTCAGTTCTTCAACGAACAGGATTCAGGAGACGTGACTGTCAGCAGGTTTGATTTAGATGGGTCAGCGGAAGCTACTGGGTGGCTCAGCGACGAGCTAGATGTCATTGAACAACCTCAGCCAGAACAGGGACTATCAGGAACTGGGACATCATCAGCGGCCGAAAGGGCCGGGAATCAAAATAGACCGTCGGAGAGCACCGGTGTTAAGAATTTTGCTCAAAATACGGGCAGTTTGAGTACAAAAGATATTGAACAGCAGGCTGCACTGGAGCAGTTTGAGCGGGAAAGGAGCGAAGATTCTGAGAGGGCCAGAAAGGCCAAAGCCTCTACGGGGACAGAATGTGATGCGAGCACAGGAACAGAAGGTGCTGTGGGCACAGGAATAGTTGTAACGGAACCAGACAGGTGTCTGTCGGTTGCCGATGGCATGTGGTGGGAAGACGACAACTTGTGTCTTGCCTACACCGATGAAGACTGGGGGCAAAGCCAACTGGATGATACCTGGTATGTTGGCGAGGTTGACCACATGACTAGGAGTGGACGGTATTTCAAGCCCCCGCACTTAGATCAACCAGAGGCGTCCGGAAAGGACAAAGAGGTAGAGAAGCAGAAAGAAAAACTGCTCGAAGAGGAGGCTGTGCTGAAACAGCTTAAGAAGATACAAGCAGACATCTCCATCTGGGGACTGCTTATGGCCTCAAGAGTTCATCGACAAGCTGTCCTTTCTGCAATGGACAAGGCCAAACTTTCAATAGACACCACGCCTGAACAGTTGGTAGGGCTGGTTTTTCCGGGAGGAGCTTCCCCGACGTTGACCTTCACTGACAAGGAATTGCCACCTGAGGGCTCGGATCACAACAAACCACTCTACATCTCTGTGGAGTGTAGAGACAAATGGATACCGGTGGTTCTTGTCGACACAGGATCTACCATTAACGTGTGCCCGTCAAGGACAGTATATGCAATCGGGTTGAAGCCCGTGGATTTTGTGCCGACTACCCAAGTGATAAGGGCCTATGACAATACTGGCAGAGAGGTGATGGGGACCGTGAAGATTCGGACTCAGGTTGGTCTAGGACAACAGGATATTGACTTTCATGTCTTAGACGTGCCTGCAACATTTAATCTACTCCTAGGGCGGCCGTGGCTGCACCAGGTGAAGGCGGTCTCTTCCACCCTGCACCAAATGTTGAAGTACCCCCACGGGAAAGGGGTGGCTATTGTTTTTGGGAATTCGTCAATACATCCGCCGCCAGAGGTTTCTACACCGGTTCTAGAGATTGAACATGGTGCGGAGGATGTATCTTTGTCAGGATTTACCCTAGCCGAGGCCCGGGTTGTACAAAACTTAGTAGCTATTGATGAGGGGTTATATGTCAGTGCGTAGTCTGTGTACCTCATGAACAAGCTCCAGCACATCCCCGGGATGGGATTAGGAAAAAGTGGCCGGAAGGGCATTACAGCATCTGCCGAAGTGCCGCACAACCCGCATACCTTTCGTTTAGGTTATCTGCCTACCAAAGATGATTGGGTGAGGAAAGGCAAAGAGATGGCTGGAAGAGCCAAAGCCAAGCAGGCTAGGAAGCATTATGAGTTGTTGCATCGGCCTATCCAGGGTACCCTAAATGGACGCTTTGTCCGGGAGGGGGAAGACTTTCCATTCTGCGGCTTCCCAGAGCCATGGTTAAATGCAGAAAGGCGACGCTTGCCGGGGTTTGAGATTTTCTTCGACTTGCAGTTGTCCGGGGATGATGTTGCCAAAGAGCAGACAGACCCACTAGCTGAGGCTGAGCAGTGTAAGGAAGACGATTCTGAGAGCACCAAGATTGAAATGGGGGTAGCACTGGCTTGTGTACTTTTAGATCCTCCGATTGTACATGAGTGCTTGGGGGATAACTTCTCGGTGTCCGTGATTGGGAATGAAGCGGCTGTGAGCCCATCTTCAAACGTTCTGGATGTATCCGTCGCACCCTCCCTCGTCTGGCAGTACGAGGAGGGATTTTTATCGAGCAGCACCAGGTCAGGTAGTGAGCCAGAATCTGATTCCACTGAGTCTGTGGAGTCGGAATCAGGTTCCAGCTCGTCTAAGTCTGAGTCCGGTATTCTTGGGGGTGACAACCCGGATGCCACAGTCCTGTCTAGGTCATCTTTTTCTTTTTCCTTTGAGTCTGTTGTAACAGAGGAATCAGGCGATTTGGAAGTGATTAATGAGAATTGTGCGGCTATGGCCTTCGAGTACTTTTCTGTGCCTTTGATTTATTGTATTAATTAAGACTTTCAAAATTTTGATGAAAACGACGAGGAAGAAATTCCTCCAGTTTTGAAATATTTTCTTGATCAAGAGCAGGAGAGCTTTGTAAAACCGCTGGTTGATGAAATCACCACAATTAATGTGGGTACTGAGAAGGACGCACAGCTGGTCCAGATCGGGTCCACGTTGTCTTCGGAGGAGCACGAGTGCTTAGTCGCTTTGTTAAAAGATTTCAAAGATGTTTTCGCGTGGTCCAACGAAGACATGCCTGGAATCGATCCTGAGATTGTACAGCACCGGATCCCTCTTGACCCAGAGGCCCGACCTGTTAAGCAGAAGCTCCAAAGGATTCGCCCGGACTGGGCTCTGAAAATCAAAGAAGAGGTCACCCAGCAAATTGACGCAGGGTTCCTGCTGGTATCTGAATACCCAACTTGGTTAGCCAATATAGTTCCGGTGCCAAAGAAGGACGGCAGAATTCGGGTATGTGTGGACTTCAGGGATTTGAACAAAGCCAGTCCGAAGGACGACTTTCCTCTGCCGCATATCGACGAATTAGTGGACTTCACTGCTGGGCATGCGTTGCTCTCATTCATGGATGGATTTTCTGGCTACAATCAGATTCTGATGGCACCCGAAGAACGGGAGAAGACTGCTTTTACCACCCCGTGGGGAACCTATTGTTATAGGGTGATGCCGTTTGGGCTGAAGAATGCTGGAGCTACATATCAACGGGCCGCGACCACGATTTTGCATGATATGATCCATAAAAAAGTTGAGGTGTACGTGGACGCCGTGATTGTCAAGTTCAAGGAAAGAGAGGGCCACTACACCGCCTTGTAGAAATTCTTCAAAAGGATCAGAGAGTATCGGTTGTGGCTGAATCCTCAGAAGTGTACGTTTGGTGTTACAGCAGGGAAAATGCTGGGTTCTTGATCACACAGAGAGGTATCGAGGTCGATCTTTCTAAAATCAAGGCCATCTTAGAAATGCCACCACCGAGGACTGAAAAGGAGGTGCGAGGCTTTCTGGGTAAAGTGCAATTCATAAGACGATTTATTGCGAAATTAACCTTGACTTGTGAACCACTCTTTGGTCTCCTGAAGAAAGGAAAGAAGTTCCAATGGAACGGCCGATGCCAAGCTGCCTTCGAACAGATCAAGCAATATTTACAGAAACCCACCTGTGTTGTCACCGCCTGAGCCGGGGAAACCGTTGATTCTGTACCTTTCAGTGACTAAAACTACAATGGGTTGCATGCTTGCACAGGAGTCTGAGGACAAAGTGGAGAGAGCTATCTACTACCTAAGCAAGAAAATGCTGGATTATGAGACCCGCTACACTCTGCTAGAGAAGGCTTGTCTGGCCTTTGTATGGGCTACCAGGAAGCTACGACACTACCTGTTAGCTCACTCTGTAATACTGGTTTCGAGATTAGATCCCATCAAATATCTCTTTGAGAAACCAGCACTTACGGGTAGGCTAGCTCGTTGGTTGCTTATGCTTTCCGAATTTGATCTGAAGTACATGACGCGCAAGTCAATGAAAGGGAGAGCGGTAGCGGAGTTCCTAGCCGATCACCCAGTGAAAGGGGATGAAGCAGTTGAGTATCTATTCCCAGACAAGGCCATTCTACATGTCGAAGAAGAGACTTGGACGATGTACTTTGACGGAGCGTCAAACCAATACGGGTATGGGATAGGGGTGTTGCTGATAGCACCTGACAATTCCCGCATACCTCTAGCATTCAAACTCCGATTCAAAGTATCAAACAATGAAGCAGAGTACGAGGCATGTATTGTTGGACTAGAAGCCGCCCTAGAACTAGGGGCAAAATGGTTGGATGTCATCGGAGACTTGAGCCTTGTTGTATCTCAAGCTAAAGGAGATTGGAAAGTTAAAGAAGAAAAGATAAGAATCTATCACCAGACCTTGGACGTGCTGATTCCTCAGTTTGAGAAACTGAACTTCGCTCATCTGTTAAGAGAGAACAACAGGTTCGCTGATTCATTAGCAACTCTATCTTCTATGATAGACATCTCTTTCGGAGTCCGGATGCGTCCGATCATCATTGAACAGAAATTCATGCCAGCCTACGAGCTGATTGCTGCGATAGATAAGGTACAATATGAGAATCCCTAGTATTACGATGTTTGGAACTTCTTGGAAAAGGAAGCGTATCCACCAGGGGCAAATGCCAAAGATAAGAGGGCAATTCAAAGAATGGCTGCTTAGTTCATCGTCTGCGGGGGTAAACTGTACAAGAGGGGTCATCTCGGGATGCATAAGTTGTGTGTTGATACTGAAGAATCTAAGCGCCTGATGGAAGCCATCCATGGAGGAGAGTGCGGAGCGCACATGAACGAGGTGATGCTAGCCTGGAAGATCCTTAGACAGGGTTATTACTGGTCCACCATGGAGAAGGATTGTATTGGCTTTGTCCGGCGATGCCACAAATGTCAGATCCATGCAAACCGCATGAACATTCCGCCGTCGAAGCTGTATAACATGACTTCGCCATGGCCATTTTCAGTCTGGGGAATTGATGTAATTGGGGCTGTCACTCCAAAGGGATCCAATGGGCATGAGTTCATTCTGGTCGCGATAGACTATTTCACGAAGTGGGTTGAGGCCCAATCTTATGCAGTGTTGAAGGCATCGCACGTTGAAAAGTTCATTAGGAACAACATCATCTGTCACTACGGGGTCCCGAACGATATTATTTCAGATAATGGTTCCCACTTCAAGAAGGAGGTGATCGACTTGTTGGACAAGTACAACGTGGCTTTTCATAGTCATCTATATCGCCGCCGCAAACCAACGGAGCAGCAGTTGAGGCTGACCAACAAGAACATCAAGCACATTCTGCAAAAAGATGGTGGGGAAACCTACCGGGACTGGCCATATAAGTTGCCGTTTGCTCTGTGGGGCTACCGGACTTCAATTCGAACTTCCATTGGAGCAACTCCGTATTCCTTGGTTTATGGGATGGAGGCTATTCTGCCTATCGAAGTTGAGGTTTCGTCATTACGGGTACTAGTTGAGTGTCAGATAGTTGAGGCAGGTTGGCAGCAAAGCAGGTTCGAAGAACTCATGCTCTTTGATGAAAAAAGGCTGAAAACACTATATCACGTTCAGGGTTATCAACGAAGAATTGCCAGGGCTTTCAACAAGAAGGTTAAGTCCAGGAATTTGAAAGAAGGGGATCTTTTGTGCTCAAAGACAATCGAGCTCCCATCTACGAACCCTAGGGGCAGTTCAGACCCAATTGGACTGGCCCTCTACATCATCAAGTCTATCTGGTCGGGTGGAGATGTCGTTCCTGATGGACCTAGATGGCTTAGAGTTTCTCCCAACCGATCAACATGGGACAAGTTGAAGAAATACTTTCCCTGAGTGGCTCACTAGGCCGAAAACCCGAAAGGGCGACCTAGGCAAAAGTTAGAGCAGAAAAATTTGAAATAATAAAAACTACAGCTCGCAAGGTTGAAAACCGAGAGAAAGGGCGGCCTTGGAAAAAGTTAGAGCGCAAAAGGAGAGTGTTAATACGAGTGAACCCGAGCCGAACTATGTAAGGCTTGATTCCCATCTTTGGGATACGTAGGCACCTTCGTCCTGAAGTCCAGCCATAAACACTTCCAAATCAACTTTGTCGCGGTGTGATCATGTTGGTCATCTTTGTCTATTCTGCATTCAAGTGCTTGGTTATAATCTCCAGTGCAGTGCTATTCAGACTAGGGGCAACTTTCCAGTTGTTGGGATCCCGGGTTGTGCATCTCAGTATAAACCTTAGGTGTTCTAGTTCTGATCCATATCGAAAATGGTTTGAAAGTTTTAATAAAGTGATTTGCTCACCAATTAATCTTTTTACGACTTAGACCATTTTTGGACCAAACAGAAAATTTTCAGTACCCACAACCTTCAATTACATTGATTTCAATACAAAGTTCTCCACTCTGAATACACATTGAAGTTGCTTTTTATTACATTCATAAAGAAAAACTGTGAAAGTACTGATTAAAGCAAATAAATTCGGGGCATAGTCAGTTGTTCCTACGTCCCCTCCCAGAGCTGGTCGAAGCCTCTGATGCCAAAGTAGGCCCAACCTACGCCTCTTCATCAAGCCAAGCTATGCACTCATCAGAGAGGGTGCAATTGAAAGTGGGAGCGGGGCCCAGAAGCTCTCTCATCCTCCATGCTGTGGCATACCGAGCTAGCAGTGCGCCTCGGACCGAAAATGCAGCCGAATATTCTATCTCCTCTTCCGGGCAAGTCTGATCATGACCGAACTGGCGCAGGAATCGGAACGGAAAGTAAAAGACACAGTGTGTCAGGCCGATCAACTGAATCCCGGGCTGTCGAGTCATGCTATAGCTCATCACTGGTAAATTGATCCAGGGGCAATGCCAAGCAATGTCGAGAGCAGACAAACTGCACATCCAGTCGCACCACCATCCCTCATCAGGGGCATCGACAAGACGTGCCGAAGAAGGAAATAGCTGCGAGCTGAATATGCTGGGCATGAGTCCACAATCTTCAATTTATCCATCAACCATATCTGGGAAGGGATGAAAAATGAGAGATAAAGAATTAAAGAGAGGTGTACGGTGAGAGAAAAAGTGAGAAAAGGGTTTGAGAGAAAAAACGAGCCTGAGTGCCGAGTGATGTGAGAAATATATGTGAGATAGGGTGGGAAACATTACCTGTAGTAGTAGTGGACTCCCAGCGAATCTAGTTGTCTCCCGACGATGAAAAGCGTCCAAACCCATCAATGTCTCGGCTAGTGTCATGGCGATGCAGCTTTTGCCCTCTTTTAAGCCCTCGGCGACTTCAATCAAATGAGTGCTAAACCCACCGGAGCTGGGGCAAGCAAGAAATGAGACAACATGCACAAGCAAATCGCATGTCGCCGATAACCCTACCAATGATGATCGCCGCGGTCACCAGCATCAGAAAACCGACGAATCAAGCTCGGAATGTCCAGCTCTCTATCGTGAATCAATGACGAGCGTCATGTAAAGTAAGGCCGCACATCTGTCCTAAGGTTTGGACGTAGCCGAAGCGGAATTGAGGCAAGATTTTTTCATCGCGCTCGAACTCCATTAAAGATTGGAAGTCCTTGAAAGTGGGACATATCTCTTGTCTGCCAAAGCTAAAGATGTGTGTCACCGGATTCCAAAACCTTGCCATGGCATGAAGGAACGGAAAACGCAGCGTGGTGCGACTTAACATGAATAGTACATTTATTCCAAAGCCCCAGAAATTTAACTTTTCCGAGCCACCTAAGTTGGCAATCCAATTTGTGAGATTTTGGACAAGAAATGCTTCCATTTGGTGCAAAAACTGAGCTGAAATGGAGAAACTACGAAGCTGGCGCTTTTGTAGAAGATAAGGTGTTGAGTGGAAGACAGGTTCTTGCCACTTTTGGCCGATCGGCCAAAAAGAGTGCCGACCGACCATCTTTTTAGCCGATCGGCTAATAATTATGGCCGATGGTCATTTCTTGTGGTCGATGGCCTCTCACCTTGGCCAATGGCCTTTCCTTTTGTTCTCTAAGATGTCCATGTGTTGGAGGTGTTGAGAATTTGAGGCTTGTTCCACTTCAAATGCCTTTCGGTGATGATTTTGCGAAGTTGCGCCTGTGTTACTTCAATTTGTTTATCGAGTTGTTGTACTTTTGTTTATCGAGTTGTTGTACTTTTGTTTATCGAGTTGTATTTCGTGTTCTTTAGTCCTTGTCTTGCTTATCGAGTTGTATTTACATTTGGTTAGCATGTCAAGTTCTTTGTTTTGCTTATCGAGTTGTTTTGTTGTCAGTTGGCTCACTACCTGATTAATGCAATTCGAGCGTTTAGTTTTCAAAACAAAGTTCAATCTCATTTACATTGTTATGTAATGTGATGTGATGCGATGCTTAGAATGTACAAATGTAACACTTTTTCAACAAAAAGAGCTATTTCATTCCATCATAGTTTCTTTTGCAAAAGTACAAAGTTTTAAAGAAAAATAAAATATGCCTGACGCAGTACAATGTGCAAAACTACTAGTAAAAAGAAAAATAAAGCAAAAAAAGAAGAGCAACATCTGGCTCAGTGCCAGTCGCCTCAAGCGCGGGAGTCCGTCCTCGTCCTCTTCCTGGACGAAGGTCCAGGATCGCCATCGTCAGCTCTGCTGTCTGAGCCTGAACCGGAGCCATCCCCAGCCTCATCATGAGACGACTCCGCCTCTGCATCAGACTCGTCATCATTTGGGGCAGGCGCCTGTGAGCTACTCCTAGAGTGAGTATGCCCGGCTCTGCTGCGGCTGCGTGCTGAGATCCCTCGTCCTGCTCTCCCCGCTCCTCGGGCAGGTACTGATGGTCCTGCTGAGGCACCCCCTGCGGCTGATATCTGGAATGGGGCCTGAAAAGAACAAATTGGTAGATGCATCAATTATACTATGCAAAGTCGAGTATGGTATCGAATACAGTGTATGAGTACAGTGTATGAATGCTGTGAGCAGTATGTGAGTTACAGTGTATCAAGGCCGTGAGTGGCATGTAAGTGCAATGTATCAAGTGCCGTATTGATAATGTGATGTATCAGATCATGTATGGAACAGATTATGCAAAATTTTGGGACTAAGGTTGAAGGAATTTACCGGGATACCGTAAATGCTCAGTAAGTCTATGCTCCTCTGTAGCATCCCCATCACTGAAGCTGACAACTCCAGAGCCTGTCCAGTATACTCGATGGAAGCCTGCAAAAGTGTTGAAGTAATTAGTATTCTGCGGGATATCAACTGAAATGAAATGACTGTACAGAATGAAAAGTATAGCACGTACCGGGGTCGAGCCGCGAACTCCGACAAGCTCATGATCAGCTAGAGGAGGAGCGATGGGTATCTGATTAGTCTCCCCACCCTGTCCTCGGCACGTCATGGTGGTGGGTAGCTTAGCCACTTAACTCTCGGTCCTCTCCGGGACCCACTCTTGTCGCGAGCCTGAGTCGCCCTCGGTGCTCCTACTCCTCCTACTGGGGCTGCAGGCCTCTCCCTTTCAACTCGGCGAGCACTGGCCAGAGGTCGCATGAGATGTGCCTGAATAAATTCGGTGTAGTCGCCCTCATCTCTGAAAAAGTCAGCATCCCAATCGATCATGTAATCAATCATCTCCTGATGGGTGTATGTCACTGTATGTCTTATGTGCGAGGAGGCGAGACCGGGACTGTCTGCTCAGGCACACCATGGGTCTGCCACAAGAAGCACTCTCCCAAGTACCAAGCCCGGCAGACCAGACCCTCCAGCAAGACTCGGAACCGGGCAGTCTCCCGAGAGCCCATGTACTGGCCTCTAACTGTGTCTACCAGCACCGCCCAAGGCTGCTAGGTGATCTGCAAATGACAGGATATACAGTTTGTTATCTGTTGTTGAAAGTACAATGTAAAGCGAAGCTTAAATAAACTGTAATGTTTGAAATACCTCTACTGCGGTAATGGTGTCGAAGTATCTGCGGAAGAACAGGAAAGACTTCTGCGGCCTCTGCTCATACCTCGCATCGTATCGATGAGAATATGGGACAACGAGGGGCATCTCCACCTCCGGCTCTGGAGCAAGCCTCGGAAAGTAGGCATACACCCACAACTACAGAGTGTGACAGGATAAGAATGAGTATGCTTATCAGTAAGGCAGTATGCAGATAAAGCAGAAACCAAAGAATGGTGTACAGTGTATTGTGCAGTGTGTGTAGTGTACAACCAGGGTAAAGCAGATTGCGTGTATGCAGTGTGCGTGGTGTACAGATAGTGTAAGGAAAAACTGTAAAATAGAAAGGGAAGGTGTACCTCCCAGGCTCGCCAGTAGCCTCCTAGCAGATGTCCGTTGCGGCGAGATGAAGAGCTCATGTACCCGTAAAGCGTAGCCAGGCCTGCGCCACCACAATCATAGCGCCGGATCCGAGTCACATCCACCAGTGTGCTCAGTAGATAAAGTCCAACTATGTTCACCCGGTCGGCGAAAAGAGTGGTGCCCAGCAAGAACATAATAAACCCTCGGGCGTACTGCTCGACCTCCTCGCGGGTCGTCGGCACCTGTACTCTAAACTGGTCCTCGAACCACGAGTATCTCACGAACCCTGGCCGAGAGAGAGGTGGGCGAATGCCAAGCAAGAACATCTGGGCAGCATCCCACTCGCCCATACCAGTATCGAAAGGGATTGGATCACCCCCTACTCCGATGCCAGTGAGCATGGAGAAGTCGAAGGGAGTCATCGTCATCTCCCCCGCTGCGGAAAGATGGAAGGAATCAGTGGTGTCCCACCACCTCTCCACCAGCGCACCTAGAAGGGGCCTACTCGCAGTGAGGTGCGAGAGTCCCATGCAGAAAATGCCGAAGCCGGCCTCGTCGACGATCTGGCGGACCTCATCAGGCAACTCCATGTACCAACCCCGGGCAATGGTATTCTCATACCCCCGAAAGGCATGGGAATCTCCCTGTGTTCAAGACAAACAGATGCGAAGCAGTGTCCGAAATACAGTGTTTGAATGCCTTCAGAATTGATAAAAATGCAGTGTGTGTGCATATGTTCGAGTTGACACAGATATCATGCATGATTGTGCTCAAAGTAAACTAAGCGTATGATGTACAAGTGTGTTTGGGTTAATCAGTTAAAGAACAATATCGGCTATCAAAGATATACAACCTACATTGCGGAAAGTAAAGAGAGGAAGAGTATACCTCAGTGGCGCTGAAGGATAGGTGTGACTCCGGCTCACACAGCAGGAGATCCTCTGGAGCGCCTTGCGTGAAGCTCCTGAATTGGCGGATACTGTCGGGAGGTAATACATGTATCGCGGGCCGGTATGTCGCCGGGTCGAAAGGTCAAACACTGAGAGGTAAGAGCCCGACCTCGGGATCGGTATCCATCTTTGGGGGAGTCCCACCCCGTGGAATATTGTCTGCCATCTCGAGAAGAGTGCAAAAATGGCCGACGGTATGGAAAGTGAGCAAGAATGCCAAAAGTCAATCGAAAGTCAAACCCGAGGGGTGAAAAATGAAAGAAAATGGTGAAGTGCGGAAGAAGGCACGGAAACCAAGGCTAACTCGGGGGAAACAAACCCCAAGTGGTGGAAATCGAGAATGTGGCACCGAAATCACGTTTCGTTCGGTTCAAAGTGTTTGGAACGAAAAGGGTTTCGCAAATCAAAAATTGCGGGAGGCTTGAAACCTAGAGAAAAGCACGATCGAAGGGAGGAAAATGCCCTAGAGGAGGAGGAGAGTGAATTTCGGCTAAGGAGAAGTGAAGAAATAGGGTTTGGAACCCTATATTTAAAGACCCGAAGCAAATGGACAAAATTGCCCCGAATCTGCCACTTTTGGCCGATCGGCCAAATTGTTAGCCGATCGGCTAAATTGTTGGCCGATAATCTATTTTGATGGCTGATGGATGGCTGATAGCTCTCCCTTGTGGTCGATGCACCTCCAATGCCTTGTTTGGGTCAGTTCTATTGATTGGTACCCTCATCTCTCAAGAAAGTGCAAGAAAATACACTTTTGAAGTTTAAGTGGCCTTCGTGTTGACCTCGAACCATGTCCTCCATGTGCGGCGCTCGATATGCACGAGGTTTATCCTTTTTTTTTTTTTGAATCCTTTTGTATATTGCGAGATTCGAAAATTGCTTTAAATATCTTGCCTTACGAGTGTTTTGTCATGTTTGTAAGACGCGCGTTTGTTATATGCCTTTTCACTCTTACATTGAGCAAGCCTCATCTTGTTTTGAAGTTGCATCTCAACATCGTGAATAACATGCCTTTACCATGCTTACATTGAATATGTGCCTCTCTTTGTCGTCGCATTGTTATGCACACAGTATATGCGTTGTCGCGCACGTTTTGTTTGCATTGTCATGCACACCTCACTTGCATTGCTATGCACACACTATATGCGTTGTAGCACATGTTTTGTTTGCATTGTCATGCACACCTCACTTGCATTGTTATGCACACACTATATGCATTGTCGCGCACGTTTTGTTTGCATTATCATGCACATCTTCCTTGCATTGTTATGCACTTGGCTTGCATTGTCGGGCATGCCTTCCTTGCATTGTTATGCACTTGGCTTGCGTTGTCGGGCATGCCTTTCTTGCATTGTTATGCACTTGGCTTGCGTTGTCGCGCATGCCTTTCTTGCATTGTTATGCACCACATTGCTTACGTTGTCGCGCATGCTTTTCCTCGCATTGTTATGCACCACATTGCTTGTGTTGTCGCTCATGCTTTTCCTCGCATTGTTATGCACATTGCTTGCGTTGTCGCGCATGCTTTTCCTTGCATTGTTATGCACTTTGCTTGTGTTGTCGCGCATGCTTTTCCTTGCATTGTTATGCACCACATTGCTTGCGTTGTCGCGCATGCTTTTCCTCGCATTGTTATGCACATTGCTTACGTTGTCGCGCATGCTTTTCCTTGCATTGTTATGCACATTGCTTGCATTGTCGCGCATGCTTTTCCTTGCATTGTTATCCACATTGCTTGCATTGTCGCGTATGCTTTTCCTTGCATTGTTATGCACCACATTGCTTGCGTTGTCACGCATGCTTTTCCTCGCATTGTTATGCACATTGCTTGCATTGTCGTGCATGCTTTACTTGCATTGTTATGCACCCCTTGCTTGTGTTGTCACGCATGTTTTACTTGCATTGTTATGCTTGTTCTAGTTGCATTGTCATGCATCTTTTCACTTGCATTGCTATGCACCTTCCCACTTGCATTGTATATGCATGCATTTATCTCATATTGAAATGATATCTTGATCTAACGATTGAACATGTGTTTCTACTATATTGTACCTGTTGAATTTCTTTCTTTTGCAGGCACGATATTGTATGTACGGTTCATTCGAAGTTGGTGAAACAAGACCATATTGTATGTACGGTTCATTCAAGAGAAATTCTGGTTCAGCTTGACTGCTACCCTTCTCCACCCGCGTTTGGCATACGTTTGGATGTATCTCTCTCCTCTCGTGTTTGACACGCGTTTGGATGACTGCGCTTTCTTGCAGAGTCCTTTCCTCTCCTGCGTGTGATACGCTGAGAGATGTTGTGTTTGTGACTCCGGGTATCCTCAGTAGTCGCTTTTAGTCTTCTCCGCGTGAGATGCAGTGAGAATTGCATAATTTTCTTACATCCTTTCTGTTGGAAGGTATGGAACTATTCTTTCTTATTTGCTTGCTTAAATTGTTGTATTTGTTTTGCATGAATGCTTCATTATAGCTCTCTTTGCATGATCATAAGTTATGTTCGGCATCGTGCATATCATTTGCATCTTACCCTTGCCTGCAAGCGCATCTCTTTGTTATCTTCTATGCTTGTCTAAGTCTTCGGCCTTGTCAAAAATGGGTCGTCTCTGGGCTTTGACATTCACTCCCATCATCTTATGACTTTCGAGTTCTGTCAAAGAGAGGCAACTATAGACACCCCATTTTTTACTGTCCTCAAGACTTGGACGTCATCATTTGAATACTCGATGATCATCCATGCTCGTGTTCGTTTTGAGTTCTCGAAGGTCTCGGCCGTGCACCTTGCCTTAGGATCTCTTAACTTGTCTGTTTTGTGCTTGGTTGTGGACCAAGGACTTGTGGTTTTGCTTCTGAGGGAAGAGGGTGGCTTGTTGGCCATCCCTATAACCCATCGGCCAAGGCCTTGTTTTCTTGCCATCGGCCATAAGCGTTGGCCGATCGGCACTCCTTTTGGTCGATCGGCACTCTTTTTGGTCGATTGACCATATCTTTTGGCCGAGACCTTTCTAACTGCTTTTTCAGATATTTTTATGCCAGCTGTGACACCTGGTGAGCACAGTTCTCATCCTTCATACACGTGTATGGAGAGATTGATTCAAGTCCTTAGCTTGCTCAACAAGCTTAGGAATTGAATTTCTATAAGAAGGGAGACCCCTCTCCCTTTCCAGAGGTGTTGAGAATTTGATATACAAGTTATATATCACTCTCTCTTTATATTTTCTTCCTCTCTCTCTATATTGTGCTTGTTTGTGCTTGAAAGTGACTTTTGTTCACACTTTTGCACACAAACACCTAGTGAAACACCATCCTTTTGTTGCTGAGGTACCTTGAGGTTGGTTTTGGAGTTCTTGGACTGGTTTGGGCTCAGAAAAGCTGCTGGAGTTGTAGCTTTGAAGTGGTTCTACAAGGGTGAGTCAACTAGCCCTCTAACCCTTTGTTTTGATTAAGCTTTTGGCCCTACTTGCATATTGTTTTAGGCCTAACTTCCTACTGCAAAAAGTTCTGATTTTGCATGCTTGTAATGCTCGTTTAAGGTCTCTTTTGTGTTGGGGGTGGTCTACCCCCTCTTATGCCTTGTTAGGCCCTTTTTTTATGCTATTCTTTTAAGCTATTGGGACCACCTTCTTTTGGCCTTCTCACCACTGAAACTCAGAGGAATTTCAGTGATGGAAAGGGTGTTTTGAGGTCCCAAATAGGAGAGAGTCATCCCCTCTCCTTGTGTCTTGTATGCTTGTATAGATGGCTCATCAAAGTAGCATGTTCGTCTAGCAGGTTTTGGTTCCATTTCAGCATGTTTTTGGTGTTATTTTAGCATGCCTCAACTCTGTTTTAGGTTGGTTTGATAGCATCTTGCATGCTTCACATACTTGTAGTGCAATCTAGCATGCTAGCATAACATGCATCATATGTTTGGACCATCATTCTTGCATGTTTTGGCTCAAATCCAAGAAGCTTTTAGCCTTGTTTTACCATGCTTAAGCTCTGATTTATGTTGTTTTGGTCATGCATGACATGCTTTGTATAGCCATAGTGCATTCTAGCTTGTTAGCTTTGAGTTTCCAAGCCACTAGCATGCATTACTTGGACTACTTTCATGATTTGGCATCATTTGAAATGTGATTTCAGTACATGTAGTGTGGTCATGCACTTGCATTTATCGCTCTTTCAATGCTTTGAAGAGTTGGTGTTTCATGCCTTAAGAATGGGTCATTATGCATGCCACCATGCTTAGGCCTTTGGGCTATCATTTCAGTATATTTTTGGTCTTGTTTTGCCATAATATAGCTCTAATTTTTGTTGGTGAAGCCACCTCATGATTGGTTTTGTTGGGTGTAGTGCAATCCCCTTTGTTGGCCTTGCATACTTCATGCCTTATGCCCTTCATGTTAGCATGTTTTAGCTTTGGTCCATGCATGTTTTAGTCTCATTTTGGCATGTTCTAGGACTGTTTTGGTTGTCCTTGGCCCCTTGAGGCTTGCTTTGTATAGCCATGATGTAAGTCCCCTTGTTAGCTTTGAGTTTTGAGCACCATAGCATGCTTAATTCCTGACATGTATATGATTTGGCATTATTTACCATGACATTTCAGAGCATATAGACTTACCATGCTCCCACTTCTTTCACCCTTTGAGTACCTCAGCAACAAAAGGATGGTGTTTCACTAGGTGTTTGTGTGCAAAAGTGTGAAGAAAAGTCACTTTCAAGCACAAACAAACACAATATAGAGAGAGAGAGAGGAAGAAAATATAGAGACAGAGAGAGTGATATATAACTTGTATATCAAATTCTCAGCACCTCCGGAAAGGGAGAGGGGTCTCCCTTCTTATAAAAATTCAATTCCTAAGCTTGTTGAGCAAGCTAAGGACTTGAATCAATCCCTCCATACACGTGTATGGAGGATGAGAACTGTGCTCACCAGCTATCACAGCTGGCATAAAAATATCTTAAAAAGTAGATAGAAAGGTCTCGGCCAAAAGATATGTTCGATCGACCAAAAAGAGTGTCAATTGACCAAAAGGAGTGCCAATCGGCCAACACTTATGGCCGATGGCAAGAAAACAAGGCCGATGGCACAAGGCCTTGGCCGATGGGTTGTAGGGATGGCCAACAAGCCACCCTCTTCCCTCAGAAGCAAAACTACAAGTCCTTGGTCCACAACCAAGCACAAAACAGACAAGTTGAGAGATCCTAAGGCAAGGTGCACGGCCGAGACCTTCGGGAACTCAAAACGAACACGAGCATGGATGATCATCAAGTATTCAAACGATGACGTCCAAGTCTTGATGACAGTCAAAAATGGGGTGTCTATAGTGATGACATGGATGTTGGCATAAATAATGATATTCAGGAGGCAAAACTGATGGAGAAGCTCATTTTGCCGAATAAGGGCCTTGGCGACCCACGTCCGAGGGGTGCCACATAGTGCAGTGGCAACTATGTCAAAATCCGCACTGCGAGAGCCAAGAAAAGGGTAGTGGCAGTTATGGACTTCAGGAATAACAAGAACGGACCAGATGACCTCATCATTAATGAAAATTTCTTTAGATTGGACCTATGTTTTGAAGGAAGGAACCACAGCATCAATAGCGGTGATGTTACAATAGAATTCTCGAATCCAACTGAGATTCTGTTGGCCAGAGAAGGAAAGAACTATGTCACCGCCTAAAGGATCAAACACGTGTCGGATAGGGATGAACTTAAAGGTGGAAGGTTGGACGTCCCGTTCAAGATGAACGGTCTACGACACATAGGTATCTCGGTACAAGAGGGCCTTTTCTTGGGATGGAAAGTGGTCAATGTTATAGGTAGGGCGAGTACTAGTGGACTTACGGCGTTTAGTAGAGGATGAGACCATGTCTAAAAAGTTGATGAACAAAAAGAGACCACCAATAACCCCCTCCCCGCCCCCCCCCTCCAAGACAACCCAACAAAAGAGATACAGACCCAACAATAACCAAATCAACCACCCCCAAAAAGCAAATCAAAAGAGCAAACTCCATTAGTAACAAGGATCCAAACACAGCATGAAGATACATCAATTTGTAGTAGAAACCAAGTCAAAACCAAATAAAAAAACAATATAAGGTAGCAGTATAAACCAAAATTGAAACCCTAAGATCATGATAAGCATTATAATATAGGATTCAGTCAAGCAATAGTAAGCCAAGCAGGTAAAATAAAATAAAATAAAATAAAATAAAACTCTCAATATGACCAAACCCACCGAGGAAGCGGGTGAGCAAAATCGAAGCGAACCCACCAAGAAGAGGGAAAGGAACAACAAAATTGGACAATAAAGTAGGGTCACAAGAAAAACTTACCAAAACCGATGACGTTGCACCAAAGCCAGTGGAAATTGGTCTCCAAACAAGTGCACGAAGAATAGGGGAAAAGGGTGCCTTAGGAGAGAGAGAGAGCTCGAAGAAGGTTAGGAAAAATGAGATGGCAAGAGACGGGTTCAGGTTTTTATACCTGGATTGGTCACTCGAGCAAGTATTTTACCGCTTGAGCAAACTATCTCGAGCCACCACTTATGCGCTCCAGCTCAGATCGGAGGCTCTCAGAAGATTTGCTCCTGTGCAAAAGTGTTGGATGTGGGCCAAGATAGCTCAAGTGCAAGAATGACTGCTCGAGTGGTGGCCAAATACAAGAAACAAGCAACAAGAAGCAAACAACATCACCTAAAACACCCACCCCTGAGTATTCAAAACAACTCATGTACTCAAGTATCACCTGAAACACAAATGAATCAGTACGATGGCAAGAATGTGAGACTAAGATGAGATAATCCACATTCCATGAGGCTCAAAATCTTTCAATTTAGACAATAGGATGAGCAAGGTAGGGAAACATGGATCAATGAGCATAGGCAACATGTGAATGTAGAACTCAAAGGCAACATGAGAGCTCACATAGTGAGTGTGTGTGTGAGTGTGCAATCCTTGAGAGTCCACAATCGCAAGAGTTAACCCTAATCAGATTGCTAGACCTCCGGCCAGAGAATCTAAGCATCACTGAGGAAAGTCAAACCACCAGGAATCAAGGGGTATTTGTTGTGTAAATGCGGAGGCTCCCCCTCAATCAATGAGTCCCTTTTTCTTTTTGTTTTTTTTTTGTTTTGGTTTTTTTTTTTTTTTTTTGTAATTTCCTTTGTTTTTGGCACTCACTACCAGCTTTCACACTCAAGAGTATGGAATCCAAACCAGAGAAGCATGGAAACAATTAGAAAGGCCCAGTTGGTGCCTCCGAGGTAGCCTTTTCCTAATACCCTAGAATTCAGTGAAGCGAGAGAGAAACCGTGGAGGTGCAAATAGATGGCGGATGGTTAAGAGACTCAACATCACCGATGATATGCTAGTATAGGTCAATTCCTCTAGAAAAACATACGATACAATGTTAGAAGTCCATAGAGAAAATTGATCACTTATGCAGAAACCCCTGCAATAGTTTAACTCAAGGATGTGTACATAATGAGATCATGAATTCAATGAGCATGTACATTCAAAATGAACCATGAACAAGGACATATGAATTCGTACAAGCAGCATGAGAGGTGTTGAAATATATCTATGTGCGAAAATGACGAGTATCAATGACAATGAGATTATAACATCCAAGTACACATAAAGCCAATTATACTCGCTTACTCATGCAACAAGTCACACTCTAGTTTATGAGCACTACACCTAAGGTCTTCCTAAGAAACTCAAACCTCAGAAGATCAAGCGGTTTTGTTAAAATATATGCTCTTTGATGCTTAGTGGGTACATGTTCAAAAACAACAAGGCCCTCCTTAACTAACTCTTGAATGAAATGGTGACGAATGTCAATATGTTTAGTGCGAGAGTGTTGGACAGGATTTTTAGAGATATTGATGGCACTTGTGTTATCACAGAAAAGTGTAAGTGTATCCTAGTCAATACCATAATCGTGAAGCATTTGCTTTATCCACATCATTTGTGCACAACAACTCCCTACAGCAATGTACTTAGCCTCGGTGGTCGAAAGAGAGATGGCATTCTGTATTTTGCTATGCCAAGTGACCAGATTATTTCCAAGGTCAAAACAACCTCCAGATGTGCTTTTTCTAATCATTAGCACACCCTACCCAGTCAGCATCAACCAGCGATATCAGCTGTAGTTTCGGTCAAGAACCAAATCCCATATCCCAAGGTTACACTAACATACTTAATGATGTGTTTGACCGCAAGAAGATGAGACTCTTTAGGACTGGCTTGATATTGGGCACAAACACCTACACTAAATGCAATGTCAGTTGACTGGCTGTGAGATACAGAAGATTCCCTATCATACTCCTATAAAGGGTATGGTCAATATTAGTGCCAGAGGAGTCTTTAGAGAAGTGAAGATTGGTGCTTATGGGGGTTCGTGCATTTTTGGTTGACTTGAGACCGAACTTGGACACAAGATTTTCGGCATACTTGGTCTAAGAAACAAACATACCCGATGATGACTGTTTAATTTGATGCCCCAAAAAGAAAGAGAATTACCCCCATCATGCTCATTTCAAACTCATGTGTCATACAATTCGAGAAATATTTAACAAGAGATTCACATGTGGATCCAAACACAATATCATCAACATAAATTTGATCAACAAGTATATGAGACTTAATATGTTTCACAAATAAAGTCTTGTTTACACTACCCCTTTGAAAATCACTGTTAAGAAGGAAGGTAGTAAGTCTATCATACCAAGCTCGAGGAGCTTGTTTCGACCCACATAAAGCCTTGTCTAACTTGTAGACATGGTTGGAAATTTTGAGTCCTCAAACCCCTTTGGTTGCTCAACCCATGCTTCTTCTTTCAAGTACCTATTCAGAAAAACACTTTTCACATCTATTTGAAACAATTTGAATCCTAGGAAGCATGCAACTCTAAGTAAAATACGAATAGATTCAAGACGAGCAACAGGGGCAAATGACTCATCATAGTCAACACCCTCTACTTGAGTATAACCTTGAGCAACCAACCTAGCTTTGTTTCTAACCACTGTACCATTCTTATCAGATTTATTTTTAAATATCCACTTAGTACCTATCACATTCATATCTCTAGGTCTGGGAACAAGAGTCCAAACTTTGTTACGTTCAAATTGACCTAATTCTTCATGCATAGCTTTGACCCAACTATCATCTAGTGAGGTCTCTTTCACATTCTTAGGTTTAATTAACGAAACATAGCACATATGAGATGCCTCCTCCCGAAGTATTTTAAAGTTTTGAAGTATTTTATATTAGGTTTCAACCCTTTCCACAATTCATATGGAGTTTGTAATGTGTCGGGCCTTAGATACACACTATTCACCACATAAACAGCAGTATTTAAGGCTTTAGCCCAAAACTTGAGAGCAACTTTCTTACTAAGGAGCATAACCCTAGCCATCTCTTGAACAACCCTATTTTTCCTCTCAACAACTCCATTTTGTTGTGGAGTAATGGGAGCAGAAAATTCATGTTTAATCCCATGCATATCACAATAATCCGAGAAGGAACTGTTTTCAAACTTACGACCATGATCAGTTCGGATTCTTTAGACATGGCTAGTAGAGACACCCTGTTCATTTTGGATTTTAAGGACTAATGACTTGAAAGCATCAAATGTATTAGATTTTTCTCTTAAGAAATTAACCCAAGAAAAACGAGTGTAATCATCAACAGTTAAAAAAATATATCTTTTACCTCCAATGCTTTCAGTAAGAGTGGGTCCCATATGATCCATATGAACAAATTCAAGAGGACGCTTGGTTGTTAAGTTGTTCACCTTTTTATGAGGGGCACGAGTTTGCTTGCCTAATTGACATGGCTCGCACACATGGTTCACATTCTCACCCATTTTGGGCACTTCTCTCATAATCTCTTTATTAGGTGGCGACTTTGAAATCTGGCAATGCAGTCCATTTTTGGCATCTCTTGCAATTAGTGGATTTTTCTGGGATTTGCCAGATTTGGACTCTCATTTTCTTTTCTTTCACATTGCACTCGTGAAACCAAATTCAGAACCACGAGAGTCTAAACTATAGGGAATTGCATCCAAGGAGACTAAACCCCTTTGAGGAGTGCGATAAACCAACTACAATGATGCTAGTTGCACTACTTAAAAACTTTCTATTCAAGGCGTCGGCCACTATGTTGGCTTTTCCCAGATGATAGTGTAACTCGAAATCACAATCTTCCATAAACTCCAGCCACCTCATCTGCCTCAAATTCAAGTCTTTTTGTAAAAACAGATATTTCAAACTCTTTTGATCAGAAAACACTTCAAGCATCGTCTCGTATAGGTAATGCCTCTAGATTTTTAAGGCAAAAATCACTGCTGCTAACTCTGAATCGTGAGTAGAATAGTTTCTTTCGTGTGTTTTCAACTATCATGAACCATACGCTACCACTACCACTTTCCCATCTTGTATCAGTACACAACCCAAGCCTTTATGAGACACATCACAATAAATCAAATAACCGAAAACTCTCTCCAGAATAATCAAAACTAGAGTAACGATGAGTCTATTCTTAAGCTCCTAAAAAGACTTTTTTCAAGCCTCACTCCATATGAATTTGTGAGACCATGAAATATCCTCTCACATGGATGTTGTAGAGATCCAACGAAGAATAGAGCATCATCCCTGTATATCTGCAATGATGAACATAGTCGGTACCACCCAACCGGGGTTGCCGGCCGGGGACGCTCCAATGATGAAGTCAGACCTTTTATCAAAGAAGTAAGTAGTATATATATTTGAAGGGGTGTATGTTCTGCAGAGAGAGATGAGACATACCTTCCACTTGGCATGCCCCCCCTTTAGATAGATGGGGGGTGTGATATTTGTTTGGGCTGGACCCATTGTGGGCTTTGTTTGGGTTAGGCCCAATAAGCTAGTACCTATAATTTTCTGGCTCCCACAATTGCGCCAAAACTTTCATTGTCTTCGGTAGAAGGAATGAGAGTTTTTATTGCCGAGTTATGCTGTTCAAATAGATGTTAAGTCCTTTGACAAAGAATGCATTTGATAAATGAATAACATAAATGAATGAGTGGCTGGATGAATGCATGTATGTATGAATGTATGTACGAATATAAGTATATAAAGGAGAGAGGTGAGTTAAAGCCCAATGAGTAATACTATCTCTATAACGGTGGGCCACGGTATTATAACCCCCAGGCAAGGGTGTAGTATATTGCCGAGTGCAAAGATTGCTTCCAAATATGGACTTTCATGCCGAGCTAAAAAATATTTCTATATGCCGAGCACGGAAATGATTGCCTGAACCAAAGAAGTCAAATTAAATAAGGTAGATATATCAGCCAAAAAATGGACCACGGTATTATTACCCCCGGGCATGGGTGTTGGCCTGCGGTATTATTTTCCCCGGGCGAGGGTGTAGGCCTGTAGTATTATTTCCCCCGGGCGAGGGTGTAGGCCTACGGTATTATTACCCTGAGCAAGGATGTAGGCCTATGGTATTATTACCCCCGAGCAAGGGTGTAGGCCTTTGCTAATGGCGATTCGTGCCGAGAGCGAAGATTACGCTATACTCGGAGACTTTTGCTGATTGTAAGTGGCAACCAAGTGCCAATATGGCAAGGACTTTGACTAATGCATCCTGTATCGAATAAGGTGGACGTGTTAATCACCAATAATATTGCTCCACTTGTAAGGAATTGCCAAGTAGATATTGGGCCAACTATTTAATTGCCGAGTTGCTCGGTTTGCATTTAGTCCAAGGTAGACTTGCCCCATTGCTTTCGAATGACAAGTGTTAGTCGAAAGGAATGCAGATTCCCATTGCCCTATGTTGCAGGGAAGATTTGGCTTTGGTAGAATAGCACAACGATGTGCGAACTGCTGACTGCCAAATATGTAATGTATTGCCCCAAAACTGGCACTTGCTTGGAGCGGTGTGAAAAGGACAATTGTTTTGCCAAATAATGTTGTTAGGCGAATAAAGTTGCCAAATACTGTGGCCAATATTGCTGCATAAAGTTTGGCAATGCATAAAGTTGACAAATAATGTTTAGCTGAATAAAGTTGATGTACGGCCGAATAATGATCATAATGTTGAATTAATAATGGTGCCGAATAATCTTGTCGAGTAAATTTGATGCACTGCCGAGTAACTAGTGTCAAAACATCGGTGTCCGTTTCGTATATCATGTGATTTTGCCGAAAAGTTGGTCAGTTACATGGGTCGGTGATTGTGCTGATCTTTTGGTCGACAATTTTTATTAGCTTCGCGGTGTGTCGGCATCCCTTTAGATTTGATAAGAACTTGGTTAGAAATGGTTGCCAATTTATTGAAGTTGAGTTTCTTTTCCAACGTACAACGTATATAAAATTGACTTGGGCCAAAATTGCCGAATATGCATGTATAGTAGAGGTGCCGAGATGATGACCGGCTGATATGCCCCAATTGAAAAGCAGAAGATTGACTACGATGTCCCAATGGGCAATAAATGGCCAAGGTAATGCCATGAATGATTGGGGAAGACGGATGATTATTTCCTTGCCCCAAGATCCTACTGTTGAAATTGCATGCCGATCGGATAGGATTTTACCGTTGATTTTGCATTTAACGTTCCCGATTGGCTGATGTATTGATCTCAATATGCGACTTAGAATTTGTAGAATTGGACAGTACCGATGTGTTCAGAAGGGTCCAAATAGTTGGAAATGACTATGGGATCGCTATAATCGGACTCTTGATGTTGTAGTTGTAGCCAAAAATAGAACTGATGGCTCAAATCGATTGAGAAGAGTGCTCTACGAAGCACTGGATACTTGCTCCTATATTGCTGAGTTAGACAGCTTGCCTTGGTTGCCTAGCAAAAATTAAAAAGAAAGTTGTTGCTTGTTCTCGGAGTGAAAAAATTGTGCTGCTATGACAGGATGTAACTTAGCCACAATGCATGGAACAATTTCCTGGGTTGGCCAACTTAAGTCGTCTCCTCCAGCAGAATGGTGATATCTGCGCCAAACTTCGACGGGCTCGTACGACTTCGTTTTAGCTCTGATTTTGACACAGTTTATGGCGTTGGACTCGTCTTGATGAGGACTTCACACCGGTATAGTCAAAGCTTGAGTTTGATAAGGCTGAAAAATGTCAATTTCTGGACATTTAGTTGGTTTCGCAACTATCGGCGACCTACGGTTAGTTCGTGGCTTTACTAGTCAGTGTTTGTGACTCCGTTAATCGACATGAACCTACTAGTAGGCGACGAAATTCTTGCTCGCATGAAGAAAAATGTGAACCCACTTGCTAGAGAGAGAAATTGGGTACGTAAACGGTGTCGGCGACACTTTGGCTGGCCGAAGCAATTGGTTCTTGGCATTGTAGTTCAGAAGGTTGTCATCGAGAGACGAATTAATAAATGGGCGGAGGTCATGATTGAACGGCCTTTTAGTGTGGAATGGTTGCCGAGTAGTGCGAAGGTTTACGCGTGGACATGCCGAGTAGACTCTGCAAGTTACGCCGCCACGACTGGGTTGTAGAGATGTCGAGTTGTGTTGTACCGATGGGCAGCTTGGGTTAGTTGTGCTGATGCCGAGAAAGGTGGAAGAGATGCCGAGTAGCCTTGTACGAGGTATGGCACCACCGAGCAGCTTTGCATCTTTGCCAAGTAATCTTCTAGGAGTTGTGGTACTGCCGAGTAATGTTGAAAAATGATGAATTAATCATGGTGCTAAAAATGGTGCCAAATAATGTTGCTGAATAAAGTTTGGTGCACTGCCGGATAATGTTGATGAATTGATAATGGCCCAAATGGTGCAAAGCCGAACAGGTCATGAAAATGCAGATTTTGTAGATTCAAACTCCTAACTTTGTGCCGTTGTATCTCCCTCGTTTGAAGTTCGATTGGCCTTATTTTTGCGGCGTTGGATTCATCACTCCGCCTAGTGTGCATTCCACTATTCAGATGCGTCGTTCCACCTTGGGTTGGATGCCGTTGGGCCTCCAAAAGTAGACCAAAAATAAGATTGATCGATCCCTTTTGTGTTCGCTTGTGTTTGGATTGGCAATGTTGCGGAGTAATTAGTGGTATGGTTGTGCAATGGTTGGAAGGAAAATCTTGGCACTTTGATTTTCCGAATCACTTGGTCAGCGACAACTCCACCCTTGACTCGCTAGAAATTAAAGATTGTCGATAACAGTGCTAAAAAGAGAAAGCTGTGGTTGGCCTATAATACCTTGCTTGTGAGCCAAACAAAACAAATAACAAATAAAGGTGCTATTGCGCTTGATGGGCAACCCGAATAAATTTCGAATACTCACTATTGATGTAAAATATTGACCCAGTATGTAATTCATGTTGTCTTGTGAATGAAGTAACCCATGATGCATTGAAGTAACAAGCGGGTGACTTGGACGCCGATTTCAAATGCGAATAACTTGTGCACCATATTTGGCTCATAGCGGCGCCATTCTTCTTATCCTTGTGTTCATAGATCACGATAGTTGGGGAGTTGGTAGATACTCGGCAAAGTTTTGAGCTTGATTGTTGCTTAGTCGGCTATGCAACTTGGTGAAATACCTGGCGAAGTCGATTCGGTGTTAGCCGATGTATTGCTAGAATGGATGTAATGAAGTGTCATTCATGAGTCGTTATTTCCAGAGGAAGAAATGTCTCCTAACATATGCTTGATAAAAAGAGAACTAGAAGAGATTTGGTTCTCGGCACCACGGCTGTAGCCGACATGATTGAAGATATATGCACATGATTATCATTGCCGATGAGCTCGATGATGGAATTAGTGTGAATTGCCGAGTGAACTATGGTGAAGTCACCAAGAGGTGCTGTGGTGTCATCATTGGGATTTATCAATGTCATTCGGCGCTGCGACGTTGCCGAGTAGGCATAGTTGTAATAGCCGGATCTTGAGTTTGTAAGCTTATGATCACTACATAAAGATTTTGTGGATGACCCAACAGGCTTGTTATGGGTGCCAATCAATTCCTTCCCAGAATGTAGGGGTTTTTCGATATACCGAAACTCTTGGTTGGCAACTTCTCTTAGCTTCACGATGTGCCGAATCACTTGGTCGGCATCTCTTTGTATTTGGCTTTGCTAAGAATGTGGTCGGCAAGACTTCTTTGTGCATGCAACACCTTTATCATCGGTTTTGTCGAGATTTTGGTTGGCATCAACACAAGCCATTAGAGAAAAAGTGAAACCATCTTGTTTAGCATTGGTATACGTGCATATATATGAAGAATCAACTTCAAGATATTAAATAAACGCATGTATTAATGTAGTCAAGCAACTGTATTGACTTGCCGAAAAGATGTTCGTACCAATAAAAGTGTGAAACCCATTTTTAGAGAGAGAAAATGGAGATATAAAAGTAGACCCATAAATTCTGTTTTGTTTTAAAACTTTTCAATCAATATTTCAAATGAAGAACAGTTTCCACAAAGTTTGTATGCAGACATATACATATATACAATTTAAGAACCCATTTAATTAGAGAGAAAATAGATCACCATCACATTGTTGTTGAATTTTTACTTACAGAACCATGTTTGCTATTTCCTTTGTTGGCCTCTTTCAGACGTTTCCCACAAACGGCGCCAATTGTGAGACCATGAAATATCCTCTCACATGGATATTGTAGAGATCCAAAGAAGAAGAGAGCGTCATCCCTGTATATCTGCAATGATGAACATAGTCGATGCCACCCAACCGGGGTTGCCAGCCGGGGACGCTCCGATGATGAAGTTAGTCATTTTATCAAAGAAGTAAGTAGTATATATATTTGAAGGGGTGTATGTTCTGCAGAGAGAGATGAGACATACCTTCCACTTGGGATGCCCCCTCCCCCCCCCCTCCCCTTTATATAGATGGGGGGTGTGATATTTGTTTGGGTTAGGCCCAATAAGCTAGTACCTATAATTTTCTGGCTCCCATAGAATTTAATTCCTTTCCTTATCAATTTGGTTAACGATGAAGCCAATCTAGAGAAATCTTCACAAAACGTCGGTAATACCTAACTAAGCCCAAGAAACTCGGATCTCAAAGACATTCTTAGGTTGTTCCCAATCTTGCACTGCATCTATCTTAGATGAATCTACAGTCACTCCTTCCCCGGACAACACATGGCCTAAGAACTTAACTTTATTTAGCAAAAACTCACACTTCTCGAACTTAGCATATAAATAATGTGTTCTATAAGCAACTCAAGTACAATCCGCTAGTGTTCCTCATGTTCCTTCTCAGAGGGTGAGTAGACTAAGATGTCGTCGACGAAGACAACCGCGAATAGATCTAAGAACTCATGAAAGACTCGATTTATCAAGTCCATAAACAAAGACGGTGTATTTGTTAGCCCAAAAGGCATTACTAAGAACTCATAATGGCCATACCACGTACAAAATGTCATCTTCTGAATATCCTCCTCCATCACCCTTAATTGGTGATAACCCGATCTAAAATCAATCTTCGAAAAGCAACAAGTTCTTTCTTCAACTAGTCAAACATATCATTTATTCATGGTAATGGGTACTTTTTCTTAACAGTTAACCATATTCAACTTTCGGTAATCGATGCACAGTCGCAATGTGCCGTCTTTCTTTTTTGCAAAGAGAGTTGGTGCTCCCCAAAGCGAGGTACTAGGGCGGATGAAGCCTTTATCTAAAAGCTTTTGGAGTTGAATATCCAACTCATGCAAATCTATACGGTGCTATGGAAATTGGTGCCATGGCAGGAACTAAGTTAATGGAAAATTCAATCTCCCTGATGGGGTGGTAAACTAGTATGATCTTCAAGAAACACATCAAGGTATTCGCAAACTACCCTCGGCAAGTCACCTTAGACGACGTCACTCTCATTACCCAAGAAGGTCGCAAGGAGAAAATTAAGCTCGCTCCGACCACATGAGTCATATAATGGCGACAAAAATCTATTAGCTCGATCCTCCAAAAAATAAAAGCAATCAACACTCGAGGTGCACACGATAACTCTCTTACAGTGGCAATCTATGATGGCACAGTACGAAGACAACCAATCCATGCCCAAGATGACATCGAAACCTGACATGTTTAATAAAATGAAATCAAAATGAAGTCAGTGACCGACAACCTCTATTTCACTACCGCGACATCCCCGATCCAAGAAAACCTTACCCACAACAGGTGACTCTACCCTGAGCGGAGAGGCTAACCGAGCCATTTTTAACCCCAAAATCGATATGAATGTAGACAAAATGAAAGAATAAGATGCACCAGTATCAATCAACACGTTGGTAATAGAGTCGAACAATAAAAAGTTACCTCTCATAATAGAAGGTGCCGGCAACTGATCCGACGTGGTAATAGCATACACATGCCTTGAAAACCTCTGATTTACCTGCTCACCCCTTGGAGCATAAGTCAGGTACATGGATTGAGCCGAAAGGGCTCCCTGATTGGCCTTCAAGGCCTGTACTGACTATGTTGGTTGATTGTTGTGTCTTTGCCTCAAACTAGACACACCAGATGAGCCACCTAACGGAGGGAAAAACCTCTTCAAGTACCCCAACAGCCCACACTGATAACAGGCAGACCCTCTCCCTTGGCCCTAACCTTGAGAATTAGTCAAGGACGGCATAAACTGTTGCCCTCCTCCTCTCTGCAGGAAAACTGAAGATTTGTGGCCCAACTAAACACACTTGAAGTAAGTGAAACCACGCTGGTTACCTCTCCCTGAACCAGAACTTGGCACGAGAGAGGTGGATCTAAACTGCGCAGCCTAGGATTGCTATGGATGGAACCCCTTTGCCGTTTGTTGTCCCTAGCATCCCCCCGAACATCCTAGCTCCTCTACTTGGAGCCCCTCATCCACTCCTCCTCTGTCTGAATCACGGTTTCTAAGTGAGCCACCACCCCAACTAAGTGACCATAATTCCTAAACATAAACCCAACCACCTTGAAAAGGAGCCCGATCCTCAACCTCTTCTCGAACTCAATGCAACGGCGTTCTTTCGTCGCCACAAGTTCCATTGAAAATCTCAATAAGCATGTGAAAACCGCCTCAAACTTGGCCACTAGTGTGTTCAACTGTTTCAGCTTTGAAAACTGCTCCCTCAATTTCTCCCTAGTAGTGGATGGCAAGAACTTGTCTTGGAAGATATTGACAAAAGCCTCCCAAGTCACCCCAATATGCCCGCGCACGTATTTTCACCATTAACCCACATCTCCTTCAAGTTGGAAAGATGCCAAGGTCACTATCAACCCATTGTCCTCGATGCCAAGCATCTCGAACGTCTTCACCATCTATTTAAGCCACTCGTCGACCTTTTGTGGCTCTTTCAGATCCCTTACAAACTCGTCTGGATTCTACAGAAAAAACTCACTCTTCAAAAAAGATGGCCCTGTTTATGCAACATGGGCCTGGACTTGATTCTCAACCTTGAGAATGTCCATGGATTCCTGCAATGCTTATGCTATTTCGTAGTTTAAGGCACTCATGGCTTGCTATAGCTCAGCTTTTTCACGCCCCCTTTCGGAAGTTTGAAATAAGCCCTACAGTTTGGACTCCCGCGGTTTTGAATCTAATCTCACAAGTGCAATGTGAAATTGATAAACATCAAAGAGTCCAAATCCAGCAAACCTTTTGGAAAATCGATTTTGAATCAAATTACCAAAAATGGACTGCTTTGCTAGATACAGAGTCGCCACCTAAATATTTTATTTGGGAAATTTAGAAAACTCATGACTCGTACCAAAGGCCACGTGTCTATCATCACCAAGATTGTCTTAGCTCGGGAACTTAGGTACGAGAGGGGCAAGTCATGAATACATTTGAGCACCCCCGCTTGCTCGATCAATGATCGGCCTCTACTAATCATGATATGATTTTTTATCAATATTATATGCTCTTGTTCTGGTTTATTAGGCTAGCATTACTATCTAATGCGCACACACAAGTACAGAATAACTTTGCAAGAATTGGAACATCTCGAGTCATGTTTGTTTTGAAAATTGTTTCGAAATATGTACCACTTGAAAAAGTGATCGCATATAAACATTGCTCAAATTATTCCAATTCAAGCAACAAAGCCTTCATCCACAGGCATTCAAGCAGTTATAGCACTTAAGCATTTAGCCTCATGGCAAGTATGCTAGACATGGCAAAAATGGCAATCACACTCATGCAATTATGCTAAAGTGAATAAAGGCTCACCTAGTACACCAAGCCAAAATAAACAAAAGAGTTAAAAAAAAATGTATGATTCCTAACTATGCGATATGACTAATGCAACACATGTAATATGCAATTAAATAGGCTCAGCTACTATTTATGGCATATGAACCAATTAAATAGCATGCGGTCTAAGCACGTATTCAAAGAAGAATTTGAACTAACAATGCAATTAGGATGATGAGCCGAGCCTCGGTGCGTGCAATATAAATGGAAGCAAACATGGAGTAACAAAACATGATGTCCCTAAACTAACCATCATAAGCTAGTAAATAAAAGGGAGAAAGACGTGGCGTTGGAAGACATACACATTATTACATTGCACTCTCACGAAGGAGAATCCGAATGAATAAACTAACTAACAAAGTAAGCTAATTAAGCTAACTATTACAAACCAGAATGAATAAACTAGCTAAGCTACTTAACTAATTATTACAACACTTTAATTAACTAAATATTCTAGTTAACTAACTAATTAAATAATTATAACACAAGTGCAATTAAAATAAGTAATTAAACAAAACAAATAACTACTACGCCTTGAGAAACGAAGGATGTTCATGCGCATGGTCGGTTTCCACTCAAAAAGCCACTGTTTTGCTTCTGAATGCCTCTGTTTGCACAGTTGAACATCAACATTGTTGCCTACTTCCAGAACAGCTCTACTCCACCTCAGAAACACACTACTCAATGTTTCATTAGTGGTCGGCCGGCCAGTGATGAAGGTTGCCAGCCACCAGTGATGGCCGGCCACTTGCCGGCAATGAAAGTGGCCTACCGACCACTGATCCACAGGTTCATCTTGCTGCAACAGAGGACAAATAGAGCATATATAGGGTATTTCAAGGGTTTGTTTGCACAACTCACCCCTCCTTTTCATGAGCAAATCAAAGGAGTAGCAAGTTCGGTTCACAAACCATCAATGGATGCAATTTCATTGCATGATGATTTGTGAAACCAAGTGTGCAAGTTCAATAAATGCAAAACAAGACACAAACCTCCTCCCTTTCATGAATGATCAAGGGAAGTGGTGACCTTGGAACCTTGAATCATATCATCACTAATGATTATGAAATGGTTCAAGTTTCCATGTGCTCAATTAACGGTCGATTGAACACAACCAATTATTATCTTGCACCATTTTTTAGCCTCAATTTTAGTTACTCAATTTTAAATTACCAGCCATTCTTTAATCCATTAAGTCCAATGGTGAGATTAAGTCCTCAAATGGAAAGAATGCTCAAACAAAAAGTTGTTTTAAGCATGAAAGAGACATCATACCATTGGTAATTAACCCCCTAAGGGATTAAACCATTAAGCATGACACCTCAATCTCATGCTTTCAACAAACAAATAGTTTGAACCACTTTCAAAGAAAAATAAAGAGCCAAGAAATGAGGGAGGTCGCAAAGATGATTAAGTGCTAAAAATGAGTGAGAAAAGCATAAATAAATGCTATCAACTCAAACAAGATGGTGTCTAAAGCCTAGAACACCAAACTCATGAGGACTATTACACTATAAGCATGCAAAATAAAGCTCAAATGCAAACAACAGCCCAAAACAGTGCTAAAACAAGTTAAAAGCAGTCCTAAAACATACTGGAATTGAGCTAAAAATAGATAGATCAATATGCTAAAACATGGCACCAACTAAGCTAGTAAGCAAGACAGAAGGAGGGGAGGCTAACACCCTCAAATTTGGACTTCAAAATATGATTTTAGCCACTGAAAAGCTCTGAAAATCAGTGTTTAAAAGCTTGGAAAAAAATAGTAAAAGAGTGGGAAACACAAGGGCAAAGGCCTCCAAAACAAGGTACAAAGAAGGGCTATTAGCCCCTCAACCTTTAGTGGCCTTAAACCCAAGCTTCAGCCCAAAAAACACAGAGTTTTAACAGCCCAAAACAAAGGAAAAACAGTAGGAATAATAGCAAATAAAACAAAGCCACAGGCAAAGTCTTATACCTTTTGAAGAGAAGAGTAATTCCAAGTGACAAAACCAAGTAAACACACCCTCTAGAGCTCAAACCAACCTCAAAAGCACCTCAGCTCAAAGATGGTGAGATTTGGTTAAGGGTGTATAGGCAAAGGTTAAGGAATTATAGGCTAGAGCGTAGAGATTTGCTAGAGAGAGAGAGAGAGAGTTGTAGAGAGAGAGGAAAATTTTTTATCTCAAAATTTTCTAACCTTAAAGCAAGAGAAAGGGGGCTCCTATATATAGAAAACATGAAATTCTCTCAAGGAGATCCAGCCCTATATGTGGGGATAGATGCTTGAATCTGTGCAAACAGCTGGCACAACAGGCATAAAATATCTTCAAAAAATACGGGTGGCCGGCCCGCTATCACTGGTGGTCGGCAAGCCATATCAGTGGCCGGCAGCCAAAAAGTGATGGCTGACAGCCCAAAGACTACAGGCTGGAAAAGCTAGGCTTGGTCCAAAACTGGGACAACAAAGGTACAAGGTTTGAAAGGCTCAAAGTTGTGGCCTTCCACTAAGGACTTTGAGCACTTAGCGAGCATATAAACTCATCATCGGGTGTGCATGCAATGGTGTCCAAGTCGTAAGGGCCATCAAAAATGGGGTGTCTACAATTGCGCCTCTTTGACAGAACTCGGAGTCATAAAATGACGTGAGTGAATGTCAAAGCCCGAAGACGACCCATTTTGACAAGGCCGTAAGACTTGGATAAACAATGAAGGCAGAAAGAAATGGTTGTGCCCGCAGGCTGCCTACGTATCCCTTTAGAAGGAATAAAACCAGCGTAGTTCTGGGGCAAATGCAAATGATATGCACAAAAGTACTTTGAAAGCTGGACTCACACGCTTCGTGAAGCCGACTGTGTTGAAAACTCATGATGATGCGAGATGATGCAACAAGCGAGAATGCAATAAGCAAGAATGAATACAATAAGCAAGATAACAACACATGAATGAGCAGCTTCAAGCTTAAAACCAACACAGGTTTCTATATAAGAGATAAAATGCACTCTAACCACGTCAAAATAAGAGACGAGGAAAGAAAACACCGCTCAGGGTTGCATTTCACGCACCCTGAGAAACTAAGAAAACCGCTTGGGGTCGCGTTTTATGCGTCGCGAGATAACAAAAAAACCACTCGGGCGCGTGCTTCACACGTCCTGAGATAACACCCGCCCAGGGCCGCGTTTCACGCGTCCTAAGATAACAAGAATACTGCTCGGGAGCGTGCTTCGCACGTCCTGAGATGAAACCAGCCCAGGGCCACGTTTCACACGTCCTGAGAAACAAAAACTGCTCGGGTGCGTACTTCGCACGTCCCGAGATAACACCCGCCCAGGGCCGCATTTCACACATCCTGAGAAACAAAAAAGCCGCTCGGGCGTATGCTTTGCACGTCCCAAGGAACAGGAGAGTAGTGTGCGATAGATGCACAAAGTGAACAAGTACGAGTTTTCCTACCGAGACACAAACAACCTTATCTGGAACTCCTCCGAATGAACCGTACATACAAGATCATTTGTCGGCTAGTATGCGGTACAGTGACAATGCATGTTCTATCCAAGATAAACAACCGAAATATGAAGTTAAGTGAAGGCATGTTCTATTCATTAAACCAGATGCATATCCTATGTGCGACTCATAACTGATGCAAGACATGCGTGCTATATATATGTGAAGTGAAATACGTATTCTAAGCAACAACGTGAAATGCATATTCTATGCAAGGAACAAAGTGAAATGCATATTCTATGCAAGGAACAAAGTGTAATTTGACAAAAAAAAATGAAGTCAGTAGTAACTTTCGATTTGCCTCTCGGAAGAGTTACAATATGTTTAAAAAGGATACACCTCATTCTTGTTGACAAGCAACGAACATCGTACACCAAAATACAGTTTTGACCTTCCGCAGAGACAATCTGAACCCAACTGCGAACCTTCCCTACACCTCTCGGGAAACAAAGACTCAAAACAGCATCAAGACTCAGAGGAAGGCCACCGGTCACCTGCCGGCCACAGGGGGAGGCCGCTGGCCACCTGCCGGCCACTGCATAGCCTTCCCGGTCACCAATGAGCCTTGCCGGCCCCCTGCAGGCCACCGATGGCAGTGTGGGGGTTTTTCGGTCTTCTTGGCTCGGGTTTTTAAGTATGGACTAAGGCCCTTCATTTCCTCACTACCACACATCCGAAATTGCTCTCTCTCTCTAGGTGTTTTCCCTCTCTAGATCTGAGCTTTTTACGCGTTTTCTAACACCCCACGCAAACTTTATTCGCTAAACCCTCTTAGTTCTCTTCACTTTGAATTGATTGGAATTTGATTTTAACACAGTTTTTCTCATTTTTACCCTTCTAAGCTTGTTCCTCTCGACTTTCTCTCGAGTTTTGTGCACTTTTCCAGTTTTGACTTTTTCTTCCATTTTCTCTCTCCTAGGGTTGACTTTTTCCAAGTTTACCCTATTTTCTCCATTTTTCTTCATTTTCATCTACTTTTCACCCACTTTTCAGATAACGGATGGCTCACCACACGGCGGGACCCCTCTAGACGTTCCCCTTATATTTTCACCCGTTCTCAAGACGGATGAGTCGGTCGTTGCCGAGGCAGTTGGAGGAATTGAGGCTGACCTTAAGGCAGAGTTCGAGCCTGAGCCTGAGCTTGAGCGAAAGCCACTACCAGTGAAAGTACGGCCATTTGATTCAAAGAGCTATCATCCTCGCACACATATCTTGCCAGCCGGTGGCATTAGGCACTTTAGCGACTTCGTTCTCGGTGTACTGGAGGATCTCTTGCTGAGGAAGCCGGCTTCTCACCTTTCATCCATCGCCGTTAAGGTTTGAGCTCTGTTTTCATGCATTCCTGCCTGTCTTTACTTGTATTTATTGCACTGCATTTTCTGATTGTACTTTCATTACTGCTTTTTTCTGATTATACTTCTTCTTTGCCATAGGGCGAGTCTCATGCCTTCAGAGGGTACGGAGCTATGACCACACGAGATTGGTACGATGAGCTCCCCACTGGAGTTCGCGACATTGTAGATGACGCTGGCTTCGGCCTATCCTACTTCGGCCTGATATGGGTTATCGCAAGTCGTCCTCTTTTGGGCACGCTTGTGGAGCGATAGTGCGACACCACAAATTCCTTCCACTTTTCTACTATAGGGGAGATGACGATGACTCCCTAAGACTTCGCCATACTCACCGACTTAGACGTAAGGGGTGATCCGATCCCGTTCAATACAGACATGGAAGAGTGGGAGGCGGACTGGGTTGAGCTACTGGGAGCGCGTCTATCCATATACCGGTCAAGCATGGTTGGATATACCTAGTTCACCAAGCAGTTCAGAGAGAGCGAGCTCGAGACCATAGAGGAGATGGAGCTGTACGCCAGAGGCTTTCTGATGTTCGTCTTCGGTACCATCTTGTTTTCGAACAGGTGGAACACCGTGGGCTTGTATCTACTGAGCGCCCTGGTGACCCTTCCTCAGGTGCACTTTTATGATTGGGGCAGAGGAAGCCTTGCCACCCTATATGGATACATGAGCTCGACCTCCCGTCTGAGAGGAGACTTGATCAGAGGCTACTGGCGAGCCTGGGAGGTATGCATCTTAGTTCCCTTTTTGCACTTTTCATTTTCTACTTTACATTTTCTGCTTTACATCTGTTCAACACTTGTGCTTTCTGCATTGCACTTCCTGCTTTGCACTTTCTGTATCTATTCATACATTGTGCTTTCTACTTTGCACTTTCTGTATATGTTCATATATTGATCACATATCACTACAATTTCTTCACAGCTGTGGGTGTATGCTTATTTTCCATCTCTGGCCCCAGAGCCCATAGAGGAGCTCCCACTGGCAGTCCCTTACTTGCAGAGGTATAACGGCCAGCACCAGCGTAGGACCCGCAAGACCTTCACGTTCTTCTAGCACTATTTTGACACAGTAGCTGCTCATGAGATAACCCAAAACATAGTCATTTTTGCTTTACAACTTTTCTTATTCACATTTAGTAACTGTCAGCAACTAATAATCTGTAAAACCTATATTTGCAGATTATGTGGCAGTCATGGGCCATGATGCCGGCTAGGATTTTGAACAAGACACAGGGACCTGGGCCACTTCTCGCTTCTGCATTCTACCGAGGGCCCAGTCTGTCGGGCCTACCTGACCCGATCATCCCGATGGCACCACTAGAGTCCATGAGATCAGCAGACAGCCTTACTGTGACGACCCTAACCTCAGAACTAGTATACTATGTTATTTTAATGAGCCTAATTGCGTGATTGTGTGTTCACATATGTGATTCCGTGTTTAATTTGTGATTATCTATTCAAATTGACAACTTAGAGTCAGAAATTGAGAGCCTAGGCGGCTCCAAAAACTAAAATTGATTGTCCCGATAGGCTAATTAGAATATTTAGAATTTTATGGCAACTTTAATTAAAATTTGATTCAAATCAAAATAATTATAATGATTGATTTGAGTTTATTAGAATGAAGTGGGATTAATTAGTCCTAACTAAGAAATGAACTCACCTAGCTATGAGACCAATTGCATAAATTTAGAAAGTATATGCTAGGCACATCTTGGTTATGGAAGAATTGAGCATGATTGCATACATGCATGCATGAATCTCCAATTTGAGTTTGAATTCCATGAAATTCTTTACATGCGTGGAACCCTCACACATTCATTTGAAGAGATTTCATGTTCTTACACTTTTCATACCATTTGGTTAAGTTTTGCAAAGAGATTAAAAAGTTGGTCTCATGCATGGTTTCAATTTTATAGTTCATGATGGATTTTGGGATTTTGGTTCAAGATTTTGAGCAATTGGTTCGAAATTAACTATATTTCCATGTTTTATAAAGCTTTCCCATGTTTTTGTCCCTAAAGTATGAGTTTGGAACCTTTGAACAACAACTTTGAAGCTCAAATGCAGTTCTGGAAATCCCAGAATTTGTCGTGTCCGCTCGAGCGAGGAAAGCATCACTCGAGTGTGAAAATCGAGCTCCCAAAAGTTTTTTGAAATTTTACAGGTTGCTCGAGCGACCAAAGTGGTGCTCGAGCGAGGAACCTTTTCTACTCAGTACCTGCTAGAGCGACCGTCGAGCGGGAATTTCATGCAACCAGTACTTTTGCAGACTGTTCGAGCGACCATTTTTGTTTTTGATCCTCCACTCAAGCATGAGATGTTGTGCTCGAATGTGGACCCTGTTTTTAGCAAATTTTGAGAAACTCTTTTGAGTGCATATTTGCATCCTCATGACACTCCAAGCATTCTTAGGCACCATTTGGACTCCTATAATCATAGAATAAGTTAGAAACACATAAAGTGAATTGAATTAAATGGAAATGGAGTTTCAATTGTGCTTTGCTATGGGTTTTGCTTAGGTGGATGTTTGAGACTTAGTGACAACACAAACCACTGTGAGTAATAACCTTATAAAGATATGTTCAAATTATCTTTACTTTTGAAAATGTTATTGCTATCTAAATAGATATGTGATTGATTGAATGAATTATTAAAATGATTTGATAATTGATAGCATGGCTTATTGGAATGTTATCTCCTTATAATGAATGAAGTTCTGTTTTGAAACGATATTGTAGCATCCATTGAATGTAGGCCTTTGCTGGGGGTAACAATACCATGGTTAGGCCCTTGCCTGGGCGTAACAATACCATGGCTAGGCCCTCGCCTGGGGGTAATAATACCATGGCTTTTGGATTGATTGACTTATGGTCCGTTATTTTGGAATGTTGTTACTTAATGGATGTACCACATAAAACAATTTTGAAAGATCTTGTTGATTGAAATGAAATTTGGTTTAACAGTGTTATTGAGCTTCATTCATATAACCTCTTTATTCTGTTATTGCTCATTGGGCTCTAGCTCACTACTTATTTATATATATGTAGGTGGACAAGCTGAACATCAGAGTTAGATAGCCTCGAGCTTACCCGAGTCAGCCTTTTGAGGAGCTTCTAAGTGAAGTGATCAGGCTCAGGAGGAGCCATGCTTGCTGAACCCCTTTGTGTATTTCCATGCTTTTTTTTTTTTTTTTTGGTATGTGTATAATTGGGGTTGTATACTTATAAGACATGAATGTGTACTTATGATGGATGTTTCCTTGAAACAAAACTTTGCTTAACATATTTGTTCTCCTCATATATAAACAGCTCAATAGATAAATTCTATGTCATTTTAGACTTCCGCTAAGCCCTGTACTTTATAATTAATGGTTCTTTTGTATGGAGGCCTTAGGTAGTCTATGATCACTGGATGGTCATGATGCTAAACCTATAGGGGCGGGTCTGAGTTGTGACATAGTGGTATTAGAGCACGAGTTATATCTCACTCACCTGTCCATTGAGTTATAGAGAGTCTAGAAGAGACTTAAGGATTGCATTCATGTGTAATTAAATATTAGAGTGAGATAAATTGTATGATTACATGTTTTGAATTTGTACATGCGGACATATTTTATTTGTTGTGTTTATTATAATACAAGTCTTATATAGAAAATGGTGAGGACAAGGGGTGATGAGGTAGAGGAGGCATCCTCCTTAAGACTGGATAGATTGGAACGAATGATGCACAACATGGCTAAGGCCATAAGACAACAACAGCAATGGTAGCAACAACAACAGCCATCACCCCCATCTCTAATGCCTAGGCCACCTTTAGCTCCAGGGTGTCAGCCGGGAACCTGCACAATTGCTTTAACTAGAGAATTTAAAATGATGAAGCCACCAGTGTTTCATGGCGGGATTGAACCATTGAAGGCTGAGGCTTGGGTCTTGGGGATTGAAAAGTTGTTTGAAGTATTTCCGTGTACCGAAGCTCAGAAAGGACAGCTAGCTGCATTCACCCTAGAAGATAATGCCAGACGTTGGTGGATGTTGGTTCGAGATGATAATAAGGATGTTACTTGGGCTCATTTTCTGAAAATTTTCTACAAGAAATATTTTCCCCAATGTGTGTGGGATAGAAAAGCAACTGAATTCATGGAACCCAAGCAAGGAAATAAATCAATTGCTGAATATGAGGCTCAGTTTACAGAGTTAGCTCGCTTTGCACCCCACATGGTAGATACGAATTACAAAAAGGCCAAAAAATTTGAGAGAGGATTGCATGATCCAATTCTGGATAAAATCAATGTACTTAAATTACCAACGTATGTGGAGGTACTAGACAGGGCACTGATAGTAGACAGGAATGTGGCCAACCATAAATAGAACTTCGAATGGAAGGGCAGAAAATAGAATTTTAATAAGGGAACTACGTCAACAAACAAGAAATTCAAGTCTGGGAGTTCAACGATACTGGTTCAAGCCAAAGTGGTAATTCAACACCAACTTATACTACATGCGGAAAGAAACATGGAGGTGTTTGCTACCATGCATCAAGAGCTTGCTATCACTGTGGAAAGTTTGGGCACATTGCCAAAGATTGTACACAATCGCGTCAAGGTGGCAATCGAGGTGCCACAAGCTCGATTGGGTCAGCTCCCACAACAAAACTAGCTGCAGCACCACCTACCACAAGAAATGAACAAAGGCAAGGAAGAGTTTTTGCATTGATTCCGGGGCATGCTCAAAATACTGAGGCCGTAGTGTCAAGTACAATCTCTATTTGTGGTAAACCTGCTTATGCTTTAATTGATTCAGGGTCTACACATTCGTTTATTTCTATGGTTTTTGCTGAAACTATGAATAGACCTATGGAAATATTAAACTATATACTATGTGTTGCATCACCTACGGGGGGATCCATGCTATGCTCAACTGTATTTGTTGCATGTGAATTATTCCTTGGGAATGCTACTTTGTATGCTTTTTTAATACCTTCAGACATGACACACTTTGATGTGGTGTTGGGTATGGATTGGTTGACTAAATACTATGCAACTATTGATTGTGCCTTGAAACGAAATATTCTAACCTCCCGGACAAGATGAATTTTATTTTGAGGGAAAAGGGATAGTTCCACCACCATACCTCATATCTGCCATGAAAGCCCGAAAACTAATGAATAAGGGTTGTCAAGGGTATTTGTGTAGTGTAATAACTAAACCAACTATAGACATTACTCTAGACAACATACCAGTGGTGAGAGATTTTCCTGATGTGTTTCCGGATGAACTACCCAGTCAACTTGTTGATAGAGAGACAATTGATATAATACCGGGAACTCAATCAATTTTTAAAACTCCCTGCCGCATGTCTACTATTGAAATGAAGGAATTAAAAACTCAGTTGCAAGAATTGCTCGATGAGGGTTTATCAGACCAAGTACATCACCATGGGGTGCATCGGTATTTTTTGTGAAAAAGAAAGACGGCACTCTTCGATTATGCATTGATTATCGGGAACTCAACAAGGTAATGGTGAAAAATAAATACCCTTTGCCACGTATTGATGACCTATTTAATCAGTTGCAGGGGGCACAGATATTTTCAAAAATTGACTTGAGATCGGGGTATCATCAATTGAAAGTTAAGGCTGAAGATGTGGAAAAGACTGCCTTCCGAACCAGGTATGGACATTATGAGTTTTTAGTCATGCCTTTTGGGGTTACAAATGCGCCCGCAGCATTCATGGATTTAATGAATAGAATTTTCAAACCCTTCTTGGATGAATTTATCGTAGTGTTTATTGATGATATTCTCATATATTCAAAAAATAGAGATGATCATGAACAACATTTAAGATAGACTCTCTGAATACTTAAAGAAAAACAGTTGTATGGGAAATTCAAAAAGTGTGAATTTTGGCTTGATGAAATTGCATTTTTGGGGCATATCATTAATAAAGATGGTATATCTGTTGATCCTCATAAAATTCAAGCAATCATTAATTGGCCTATTCTAACTAATGTATCAGAAGTTCGTAGTTTTATGGGATTGGCAGGGTATTACCGAAGATTTGTTAGAGACTTTTCAAAAATTGTTGTGCCATTGCCTCAGTTAACTCGAAAAGGGGAACCATTTGAGTGGATGGATCAGAGAGACATAGCCTTTCAAGAGTTGAAGACGAGACTGACTACAGCTCCAATTCTTGTTATTCCCTCAGGTACCAAAGGTTTTATGATCTTTAGTGATGCATCTCATAAGGGTTTGGGTTGTGTTTTAATGTAGAATGGCAAGGTGATTACATATGCCTCTTGACAATTGAGGCCACACGAAAAGAACTACCCTACACATGACTTGGAACTTGCTGTAGTGGTGTTTGCATTAAAGATATGGTGTCACTATTTGTATGGGGTCAAATGTGAAGTGTATACAGATCATAAGAGTTTGAAATACTTTTTCACACAAAAGGAGTTGAATATGCGTCAAAGACGATGGCTTGAATTAATCAAAGATTATGAATTGCAGATACACTATCACCCGGGCAAAGCCAATACTGTGGCAGATGCACTTAGCAGAAAGAATGTGGGGAATCTTGCCTGTTTGCTCACAGGTCAAAGAGAACTACAACTAGAATTTGAAAAACTTGAAATTGAAGTGGTGCCTTTTGAACAAGGTGGCTTGATAGCTGCAATGTTTGCCCAGCCTACCATTATTGAGGAAATTAAGCAAAAACAAATGAATGATGAGTTTTTGAAGAAGAATTGTGATGAACTTGACACCAAGCCTAAACCAGGGTTTGTAATTGAAGATTACGTATTGAAATATCAAGGGAGATTGTGTATTCGAATGATGCAGATTTGTAAAAGAAAATTTTGGAGGAAGCTCAAAAGTCGATGTTTGCTATGCATCCAGGAAACACCAAAATGTATCAAGACTTGAAACTAGTGTATTGGTGGCCTAATATGAAAAAGGAAATTGCCGACTCCAACTCTAAATGCTTACAATGCCAACAAGTAAAAGCGGAGCATCAGAAACCGATAGGGTTGCTTCAATCTGTTCTTATTCCGGAATGGAAAAGGGAACATATCACCATGGACTTTGTTGTTGGCCTACCTCAGACAACTAGAGGTATGGACTCTATTTGGGTTATAGTCGATAGATTGACTAAATCTACTCATTTTCTTGCTGTAAAGACTTCATTTACTACATATAGACTTGCTACTATCTATATTGATAAGATTATTCGACTGCATGGAGTTCCAGTGTCTATTGTATCAGATAAGGATCCTAAATTTGTCTCTAGATTTTAGCATAGTCTGCAGGATGCAATGGGAACAGAATTGAGATTTAGTACAACATTTCATCCACAAACCGATGGGCAAACCAAAAGGACTATTCAGACCCTAGAAGACATGCTTCATATATGTGTTTTGGACTTTCAAGGCAGCTGGGAAACTTATTTTCCATTGGCTGAATTTGCTTAATAATAGTTTCCACACTAGTATAGGCATGGCGCCATATGAAGCACTATATGGCAGGAAATGTAGATCGCTAGTTTGCTGGACAGAGGTTGGAGAAAAGGCTATTTATGGGACTGAACTTGTGGAAGAGACGACCGAAAAGATTAAAATCATTCAGCAAAGGCTCAAAACTGCAGAGAGCCGACAGAAAAGTTATGCAGATCAAAGAAGAAGGGACTTAGAATACGAGGCAGGAGATTATGTATTCATCAAGGTCACACCAATTAAGGGGCAAATGAGATTTGGCAAAAAGGGAAAAATGACTCCTCACTATGTTGGACCGTTTCAGATCCTTGAAATGTTGGGTCCTGTTGTCTACCGTATCACCTTGCCTCCGGGGATTGAACAAGTGCATAATTTCTTCCATGTATCCATACTTCGTGGGTATCTTAGAGATCCATTCCATGTGATTGATCACCACCGGATTGCTCTAGATGAGAATATGATGTATGAGACCGTGACGACCCCAACCTCAGAACTAGTATAGCATGTTATTTTAATGAGCCTAATTGCATGATTGTGTATTGACTTATGTGATTCCATGTTTAATTTGTGATTATCTTTTATTACATGGATTATCTATTCAAATTGACAACTTAGAGTCAGAAATTGAGAGCCTAGGCGGCTCCAAAAACTGGAATTGATTGTCCTGATAGGCTAATTAGAATATTTAGAATTTTATGGCAACTTTAATTAAAATTTGATTCGAATCAAAATAATTAGAATGATTGATTTGAGTTTATTAGAATGAAGTGGGATTAATTAGTCCTAACTAAGCTTAATTAACTTAAGCTAATTACATTAATATATATGAGCAACATAAGCTCAAATAGACTAAAATACATCTTTGAGCCGAGAATTTGAGAGAGACGGAAGCAGAGCTCAGCTTTTAGAGAGAGAACAAGGAGATTTGTAGAGAATTGTGGAAGACTTGAAGATTTGAGCTAAGATTGCACTTGAATTTAACTCTAGGTATGGAAACCACATCAATTCTTGTAGATAATCCATATAAGAAATGAGTTCACCTAGCTATGAGACCAATTGCATGAATTTAGAAAGTATATGCTAGGATCATCTTGGTTATGGAAGAATTGAGCATGATTGCATACATGCATGCATGAATCTCCAATTTGAGTTTGAATTCCATGAAATTCTTTACATGCATGGAACCCTCACACATTCATTTGAAGAGATTTCATGTTCTTACACTTTTCATACCATTTCGTCAAGTTTTGCAAAGAGATTAAAAAGTTGGTCTCATGCATGGTTTCAATTTTATAGTTCAAGATGGATTTTGGGATTTTGGTTCATGATTTTGAGCAATTGGTTCAAAATTAACTATATTTTCATGTTTTATAAAGTTTTCCCATGTGTTTGTGCCTAAAGTATGAGTTTGCAACCTTTGAACAACAACTTTGAAGCTCAAATGTAGTTTTGGAAATCCCAGAATTCGTTGTGTCCACTCGAGCAAGGAAAGCGTCACTCGAGCATGAAAATAAGCTCCCAGAAGTTTTTTGAAATTTTACAGGTCGCTTAAGCGACCAAAGTGAGCGAGGAACCTTTTCTACTCAGTACCCGCTCGAGCAACCGTCGAGCAGGAATTTTATGCAACCAGTACTTTTGCAGACCGCTAGAGCGAAATCATGCTCGAGTGACCACCTTTGTTTATTATCCTCCGCTCAAGCGTGGAAAATTGAGCTCGAGCGTGGACTCTATTTTCAGCAAATTTTGAGAAACTCTTTTAAGTCCATATTTGCATCCTCATGACACTCCAAGCATTCTTAGGCACCATTTGGACTCCTATAATCATAGAATAACTTAGAAACGCATAAAGAGAATTGAATTAAAAGGAAATGGAGTTTCAATTGTGCTTTGTAATGTGTTTTGCTTAGGTGGACATTCGAGGCTTAGTGACAACACAAACCACTGTGAGTAATAACCTTATAAAGATATGTTCAAATTATTTTACTTTCGAAAATGTTATTGCTATCTAAATAGATATGTGATTGATTGAATGAATTATTAAAAAGATTTGAAAATTGATAGCATGGCTTATTGGAACGTTATCTGCTTATAATGAATGAAGTTCTGTTTTGAAACAGTATTGTGGCATCCATTAAATATAGGCCCTTGCCTGGGGATAACAATACCATGGTTAGGCCCTTACCTGGAGGTAATAATACCATGGCTAGGCTCTTGCCTGAGGTAACAATACCATGGCTAGGCCTTGTTTGGGATAATAATACCATGGCTAGGCCCTTGCTTGGGGGTAACAATACCATGGCTAGGCCCTCGCCTGGGGGTAATAATACCATGGCTTTTGGATTGATTGACTTATGGTCCGTTATTCTGGAATGTTGTTACTTAATGGATATACCACATAAAACGATATTGAAAGATCTTGTTGATTGAAATGAAATTTGGTTTAACAGTGTTATTGAACTTCATTCATATAACCTCTTTATTCTGTTATTACTCATTGGGCTCTAGCTCACTACTTATTTATATATATGTCGGTGGACAAGCTGAACATCAGAGTTAGATAGCCTCGAGTTTGCCCGGGTCAGCCTTTTGAGGAACTTCCTAGTGAAGTGATCAAGCTCAGGAGGAGCCATGCTTGTTGAACCCCTTTGTGTATTTCCATGTTTTTTTTTGTATATGTGTATAATTGGGGTTGTATACTTATAAGACATGAATATGTACTTATGATGGATGTTTCCTTGAAACAAAACTTTGCTTAACATATTTGTTCTCCTCATATGTGCACAGCTTAATGGATAAATTCTATGTCATTTTAGACTTCCGCTAAACCCCGTACTTTGTAATTAAAGGTTCTTTTGTATGGAGGCCATAGGTAGTCTATGATTACTGGTCGGTCATGACGCTAAACCTATTGGGGCGGGTTTGGGTCGTGACACTTACCGTAGATGCAGTCACTCAGTTTATGGTGGGCCTGGATGCTGATTATTTCCGAGCAGATGGCGAATACACGACCTTTATCTGGACACATCTCATGTGCCCCCTGACTAGCGCTCGTGGATGTGAGGAGGTGAGAGCTCTTGCTGCGAGAGAGGCGCCTAGAGTGACCAGGACGGTCAGGGCCCGTGCTAGAGGGGCTTCCCGGGAGAGGCAGAGGACCGGTTGGCTAGAACTTCCCACTGCTGACATGCTAGCGGCATACCGGGGATGCTTACCAGGTCCCAATTAAGCCTGCAGTGGTCGGACACAAGCTTGTCAGGGTTAGAGGCCCGACTAAGGTATGGATGACTCTTTACCACTTGCACCCCTCATTTCATTTCAGATATATTCACTGCGAACACTGATCATCCAAATGCATATGCAGGCATCCATTAAGTACACAGGGAGCGCTCTTGAGCTGATAGCCTCCTTGATGGGTATGATACAGAGGAGGGAGACGATGCTCGGTCTCCACGGCATCCCGGTAATTTCTTCAATTTGCACTTTACGCTCTCTAATTTCCACTGATGTACTAGCATTTCAACTGCAGTCCGTTCTAAACTGCACTGATACACTGCATTGGCACACTGCATTCACATACTACACTTGCACACTGTATCTGACTTCTACATACACTCATTCTGCATACCATGCTTGTATCTGATACAGACATTAAAACTGATATGTGACAATTGTCCTTTTCAGATCCCAACTATACCGACTGCTCCAGCGACAAGAGCACCAGCACCGGCAGTACCTTCTCCAACAACAGGGAGCAGAGGCAGAGACAGAAGTACCCGAGCCCAGAGCAGTCCTCCCGAGCCAATCTTGAGGGACGACGATGCTGAGACCAATGGCTCGGAGAAGGCAGCGAGTTAGCACTCTAGGTCGTCTAAGAGCGAAGATGATGACATTGGCTCGGGTTCCGAGAGCAGAGGCGACGATGCTGAGTAGGGTTCTGGGGCAGAGAACGGAGACGATACTGGCTCTGGTTCTGGCTCAGAGGCAGATTCAGACAGCGGAGCCAATGAAGATAGTGCCCCAGAGTCTTCTCCTTCGAGGAAAAGGACGAAGAGGGCCTCGCGGGCATGAGGCAACGGGAGCTGATTTTTGTACTTTTTGCTTAGTTTCTTTTTGTTGGTAGCATTAGCACATTGTATAGCTTTAGGTAGTTTTACTTTGCTTTAAAACTTGCACTCTTTTTTTGTAAAAACCATGATCGAAATAAAACCTCGCAGTTTTTATGAAAAGTGTGTGTCATTTTTGCATCATGAGCACCATATATGCATGAAATGGACATGGAATTGGAATGGCCAATAGCACTTGATTGAAACAAAATTCTTAATCGGGTAATAAACCGACCAACAACCAAAATACAAAATACAACATAAACTTGATAAACAACAAAACAACAACTCGATAAACAAAACAAAACAACTCAAATACAACTCAACAAACTTGCTAAAACCAAAAGGACTCGAAACAAGACTTTAAAACACACAAAGAGTATAACAAGACAAATGCTTTCAACATTTGTTCAGTACAAAGGTGGATAACAGGGCAGAAAAGAAGGCTGTTGGCCACAGAAAGAGCCTGTCGGCCATCTACCGGCCACAAGAGGTGGCCTGCTGGCCACAAGGTAGCCTGTTGGCCACCAATGTGGCTTGCCGGTCACCTGCTGGCGATCAATGTGAAGTACCTCCAGATTGTTGACAGTTGGCTTCCACTCACTACTTTATCTTCTTCAAAAGGGTTCAGCTTCGTGATTTCTCTTCAGACTTCATTTCAGCCTCAAATTCTTCCAAAAATGGAGCCATTTTTTGTCGAAAAACTCTTGGATTGGATTGCGACTTTAGACAACTCAAAAAAGGTAAATTTATGGGATTTCAACATAAATGCACTTTTTCCGTTGAGTCGAAGCCCACTTTGTTTTCTGTTCCTTCATGCCGCGGCTAGGTGTTGGGACCTAATTACACACATCTTTAGCTTCGGGGGACAAGAAATATGCCCAACAATTGAAGAATTTCAGGCACTAATGGAATCTCGACACGATGAGGAACTCATGCCTCAGCCCCGTTTTAGCCACACCCAAGCTTTAGGACGGATGTGTGGGCTTACGCTGCACGAGGCTCGATCTCTGGCCCACAACGAAGAGTTAGACATTCCCAGTCTGATTCATTGATTTTCCGATGCCGATGACTGAGAATACCTTCTTTGGCGGGGTTTCTGGTAACATGCCCTCTGCTTGTGCATGCTTGCTCATTTTCTTCTTGGCCCTTGTTTTGGCGGATCCAACATCCGGTTGATCGAAGTGGCGCAAGGTTTGAAAGATGGCAAGAGTTGCATTGGTTTGGCACTCGCCGAGACTTTTATGGGCTTAGACGCTTTGCATCGGTGAGAGACTACCAGATTAGCGGGGAGCCCACTACTTCTTTAGGTATTGTTTCCTACCCTTTCTAATATGTGTTTCTCACATCCCTCGGCACTCATACTCTATTTTTCTCCCAAAACCATTTTCTCACTTTTCTCTCATCATACATCTCTCTATTCTTTAATCTCTATTTTCTTTCATCCCTTCCCAGGTGTGGCTTATGGATAAGCTGAAGGTCGTGGACTCTTGCCTTGAGTACTCAACTCGAAGCTACTTCTTCTGCCACTAGCTAGTGGATTTCCCAAATGTGGGATGGTGGTGCAACTGGATGTGTAACAAGTCTACTACTGACATAGCCTGGCGTTGTCCCTTCCTTAATCTGACCGAGATGAGCTACAACATGGCTTGGCAACCTGGCATTTAGCTAATTGGCTTGACACACTGCGTGTTCCACTTCCCTTTCTAGTTTAGGCGTCAGTTTGGACATTATCAGATCCGCCCGGAGGAGGGGGTATAGTATCCGGTTTCATTCCCCATCTGAGCTTCACACTTGGCTTGGTACCTTACTGCTTGGCAGACGAGAGAGCTTCTGGCCGCTGCCCCTAGTTTCAGTTGTGCCCTTTCTAGCAAATGCTTGGCTTGGCTTGAGGATGAGGCATAGACCGGGCCCATTTTGGCTTCAGAAGCTTCCACAAGCACGAGCGGAGGACGCAGGAGCACTTGACTCACCTATTCCCCTAGTTTATTACTTTGACCTTTGTTTTCAAGTTTTTTGAATGTAATAAAAGCAACTTTGATTCGTATCAGAGATTTGGAGAAATTTAAGTTGAAATTAATGAAATTAAAGTTGCGAGCACTGAAAATTTTTCCTTTTGGTCCAAAAATGGTCTAAGTTGTAAAAGGTAAAATTTGAACAAAAATCAACTTTTATTAAAACTTTCCAAAACCATTTTCGAAAAGGACCACCACTTGACACACACGGAATCAATCCACAAGATGTACAACCCCGAATTAAAAGATCGTAAATTGCCCCTTGATTAAATAGCATTGCTCAGCATTGTAACCAGCTCTTCCCCTCAGAGTAAAGATCACAACCAAACTCTCAGGTAAAGAACAGACAAAGATGACCTAATCAATCACATGGACAGGACAGTTGAGTTGGAGGTGTTTATGGCCAAACTTCAAGATGAAGTTGCCTACGTATCTCGAAGATGGGAATCAGGCCTTACGTAGTTCGGTTCAGGTTCACTTGAGTATTAACTCTCTCCTTTTGCGCTCTAACTTTTGCCAAGGCCAACCTTTAGGGTTTTCAACCTTACGAGCTCAGTTTTTCTTTATTTCTAATTTTTTGTGCTCTAACTTTTGCCTAGGTCGCCCTTCCAGATTTTTGGCCAAGTGAGCCTCTCAGGGATAGAATTTCTTCACCTTGTCCATGTTGATCGGTTTGGAAAATTCCAGTCCATCTAAGTCCATGAGAATAACAACTCCACCCGACCAGATAGTTTTAATGACGTAAGGACCAGTCCAATTGGGTTTGAACTTGTCCCTAGGGTCATGGATGGGAGTTCGGTTGTCTTTCAGCACCATATCCCCCTCTTTGAGATTCCGGGACTTAACCTTCTTGTTGAAAGCCCTAGTCATCCTACGTTGATAGCCCTGAACATGGTACAATGCTTTCAGCAGCCTCTCATCAAACAGTATCAGTTCTTCAAACTTGCTCTGTTGTCAGTCCGTCTCTGCTATCTGATATTCAGCCATTACTCGTAACAACGGGACTTCTATTTCAATTGGCAGAATAGCTTCCATCCCATAGACGAGAGAATAAGGAGTTGCCCCTGTAGGCATCTGGATTGAAGTTCTATAACTCCAAAGTGCGAATGGTAATTTATTTGGCCAGTCTCTGTAGGTCTCAACTATCTTCTGCAGAATATGCTTGATGTTCTGGTCGGCAGCTTTAACGGCTCCGTTGGTTTGCGGCCGATATGTAGATGACTTATGAAAAGCCACATTGTATTTCTCCAACAAGTCTATCACTTCCCTCTTGAAGTGGGAGCCATTATATGATATGATCTTGTTTGGGACTCCATATCAGCAAATGATATTGTTTCGAATGAACTTAGCCACATGTGCTACTTTCAATACTGCATAGGACTGAGCTTCCACCGACTTTGTAAAGTAGTCAATTGCCACCAGAATGTATTCATACCTATTCAACCCTTTTGGTGTGACTGCGCTGATGACGTCGATTCCCCAGACTGACAAAGGCCATGGCGAAGTCATTTTGTACAGTTTTGATGGCGGGATATTCATGCAATTAACATTAATTTGGCATTTGTGGCATCGCCGAACAAAACCAATACAATCCTCCTCCATAGTGGATGAGTAGTAACCCTGCCTGAGAATCTTCCAGGCTAACATTACTCTATTCATGTGCGCTCCGCACTCTCCTCCATGGATGGACTCCATCAGGCACTTTGACTCTTCTTCTTAAACACACAACTTGTGCATTCCCAGATGACCTCTCTTGTACAGTATACCTCCGCAGATGATAAATTGAACGGTCATCTGCTGTATTGCCCTTTTTTCCTTGGCATTTGCCCCTGGTGGATAAACCTCATTTTCCAAGAAGTTCCAGCGCACCAAGGGTTTTGATTTTGCGCTTCATCTATTGCGGCGATAGTCTCATAAGTCGGCGTGTATCTCTACTCAATGATAATCGGACGCATTCGGACTCCACGTGGGATGTCTATCATGGATGATAGAGTTGATAAAGCCTTGGCGAGCCTGTTGTTCTCTCTCAGTAGATGCGTGAAAGTCAGCTTTTCAAACCTAGGAATTAGAACATCTAGGGTTTGGCGATATATCTTCATCTTTTCTTCTTTGACCTTCCAGTCTCCATTCGCTTGAGAAACAAATAGGTTAGAGTCCCCGATAATGTCTAACCTTTTTGCCCCTAGTTCCAGGGTTGCTTCCAAACCAGCGATGCACGCTTCATATTCTGCTTTGTTATTGGACACCTTGAACCAAAGTTTGAAGGCTAAAGGTATATGGGAGTCGTCGGGTGCTATCAGCAACACTCCTATCCCATAACCATACTGATTGGACGCTCCGTCAAAGTACATTATCCAAGTCTCCCCCTCGACTTCCAGAATAGCTTTATCTGGGAATAGGTATTGTACCGCTTCATCCCCCCTCTACTGGGTGATCTTCCAGAAACTCCGCTACAGCTCTCCCCTTGACCGACTTGCGGGTGACATACTTGAGATCAAATTCAGAGAGAAAAAGCAACCAACGGGCTAGCCTACCCGCAAGCGTCCGTTTCTGAAAAAGATATTTGATGGGATCTAATCTCGAAACCAGAATTACAGAGTGAGCTAACGAGTAGTGCCTCAACTTCCTAGTAGCTCATACCAAGGCTAGGCAAGCTTTCTCCAGTGGGGTGTAGCGGGTCTCATAATATAGCATTTTCTTGCTTAAGTAGTAGATGGCTTTCTCCATTCTATCTGCAGATTCCTGAGCAAGCATACATCCCATAGTTGTGTCCGTTACTAACAGGTACAAAATCAAAAGCTTCTCCAGCTCTAGCGGCGATAACACAGGTGGATTCTGAAGGTACTGCTTAATCTGCTGAAAAGCATCAGCCCATCGAAATTTCATTCCTTTTTTCAGGAGACCAAAAAGTGGTTCACAAGTCAAGGACCGTCTTATGAATTGCACTTTACCCAGAAAGCCTCGCACCTCTTTTTCAGTCTTTGGTGGTGGAATTTCTAGGATAGCCTTGATTTTGGAAGGATCTACCTCGATGCCCCTTGTGTGATCAAGAAACCCAGCATTTTCTTTATTGTTATGCTGAAAGTACACTTCTACGAATTCAACCTCAATCTGTATTCTCTGATCCGTTGAAAGAATTTCTTCAAGGCGATGTAGTGGCCCTCTCTTTCTTTAGACTTGACAATAATGTCATCCATGTACACCTCGACCTCTTTATGGATCATATCATGCAGAATAGTGGTTGCAGCCCTTTGATAGGTAGCCCTGGCATTCTTCAACCCAAACGGCATAACCCGATAGCAGTAGGTTCCCCACGGCGTAGTAAATGCAGTTTTCTCTCTATCCTCGGGAGCCATCAGAATTTGGTTATACAAGGAAAATCCATCCATAAAGGAGAGCAATGCATGGCCCGCAGTGAAGTCTACCAACTCATCAATATATGGCAAGGGGAAGTCATCCTTCGAACAAGCCTTGTTCAGATCCCTAAAGTCGACATAGACTCTGATTCTGCCATCCTTCTTTGGGACTAGAATAATGTTGGCCAACCAAATTAGATACTCAGACACAAGCAAGAACCCTACCTCAATCTATTTGGTAACTTCTTTAATTTTCAAAGCCCAATCCGGATGTATTCTCCACAACTTTTGCTTGACGGGTCGGGCTTCGGGGTCCAGAGGGATCCGATGTTGTACAATCTTAGGATCAATTCCAGGCATGTCTTCGTAGGACCACGTGAAAACAACTTTGAAATCTTTTAATAAAGCGACTAAGCGCTCGCGCTCTTCCGAAGACAACGTGGACCCAATCTGGACCAGACGCGGATCATTCTCAATACCCACATTAATAGGAATGATTTCATCGGCACAAGGTTTTTCAAACCTCTCCTCTCAATTAATCAAGTTTTTCAAAACCAGAGGAATTCCTTCCTCTTCATTTTCATTAGAATTCTGAAAATCTTGGTCAATGCAATAAATAAGCGGCACAGAGAAATACTCAGAATCAGCAGCGTTCTCATTCATAAGATTCAGCTCTTCGGTTACAACAGACTCAAAAGCAAAAGAAAAAGAGGACCGGGACAAGACCTTCGCATCTGAGTTATCACCCCCAGGAATACCGAACTCGGACTCAGAAGAACTGGAATCTAATTCCGACTTCACAGACTTTGTGGAATCAGATTCTAGCTCATTACCCAACTCAGAACTAGACAGGTAGCCCTCCTCCAGTTGCCAGACAAGGGATGGTGCTTCAGATGCATCCAAAATGCTGCTGGATGGGTTCACACCCGGTTGATCCCCGATCATGGAGATGGTAAGGTTATCCCCCAAGCTCTCTGAGTCGGCCGGAGGATCTAAAAGGAGACATGCCAGTGCTACCCCTACTCCAAGCTTGTTGTTGTTCGAGTCACTTTCCATGCTCTTTTCAGCTTCAGCACTTGGTTCGGCCTTTTCCTCGGCATCATTATCTTGCAACTGTAGATTGAAGAAGATTTCGAAGCTGGGAACACACTGCTTCGCAGAATTCAACCAGGGCTCGGGAAAGCAGCAAAAAGGGAAATCTTCACCCTCCCGAACAAAGTGGCCATTTTGCGTTCCCTGGATCAGCCTGTGAACGAGCTCATAGTGTTTCTCGGCCTGCTTGGCTCTAGCTCTGCCTGCCACCTCTTCCATTTTCCTGACCCAATCCTCTTTGGTGAGTATATAGCCAAGACCAAAGGCATGCAGATTATGCGGCACATTGGCCAATGATGTGATGCCCTTCCAGCCACTTTTTCCTAGTCCCTTTCCTGAAACATGTTGTAGTTTGTTCATGAAATAAACAGACTGGGCGCTGACATACATGCCCTTATCTGCTGCCAAGATGGTCTGCACTACTCGGGCCTCAGCCAGCGTAAACCCTGAGAGGAAAACATCCTCTTCGCCATGAACGATCTCCAGCATTGGTGTAGTTACCTCTGGCAGATGATGTATGGACGAATTACCGAACATATTCGCCACTCCCTTCCCGTGAGGGTACTTCAGCATTTGGTGGAGGGTAGAAGAGACTGCTTTCACCAGGTGTAGCCAGAGCCACCCTGGCAGTTAGTTGAAAGTGGCCGGCACATCTAGGACATGGAACTCAATATCCTGTTGAGTTGGGCCGACCTGAACTCGGATTTGTACTGTGTCAATCACCTCCCTGCTGGAATTATCATATGCCCAAATCACTTGGGCTATGGGCACAAAGTCTGTTGGTTTCATACCGATGGCATAAACTATGCGAGAAGGACAGACATTGATAGCTGACTCGGTGTCGACCAACACCATTGGCACCCATTTTTCTCTACACTCAATAGATATGTACACAGGTTTGTTGTGTGCTGGGCCTTCTGGCGGCATTTCTTTATCAGAGAAGGTGAGGGTCAGCCCGGCACCACCTGGGAAGACCAATCCCACAAGCTGTTCAAGGGTAGTGTCAATGGACAATTTGGCTTTGTCCATTGCTAATAGTACAGCCTGTTGATGTACCCAAGAGACCATAAGGAGACCCCAAATTGAGATGTCAGCTTGGATTTTCTTCAGTTGCTTCAACACTGCCTCTTCTTCCAACTGGTTCTCTTTCTATTTTTTGACCTCTCTATCTTTCCCAGAGCCCTCGGCTTAATTTAAGTGTGGTGGCTTGAAATACTACCCATTTCTTGTCATATGGTCAATCTCTTCAGCATACCTCGTGTTGTCTGGTAGGGACCCATCCCAATCCTCGTCAGTGTGAGCCAAAATAGATCAACATCCTCCCACCATACACCTCCGACAACCGACAAACAACTGTGCGGCTCTGTTCTGATCATTCTCACATCATAAGTATCCCCTGCAGGGTGTTAGGCTATTCCATCTTTCCAGTTGTCTTCCATCCTCTCTTGTTCAAACTACTTCAACGCAGCTTCCTGTTCCATGTCCATAGTACTTATAATGCCCAGTTCCGAAGCTGAAATTACCACGCCGATGTTCTCCGATAGTTTTTCCTTTCCATCGGCCATTTCGGCCACTGCAGTAATTTTTGCTTCTTTTTCTTCCAGTTTCGTTTCAGTTCCTTCTTCCCTGTTAGGTTCATCACACAACCACCCAGAGTTGTCTGTCGACCCATTTAAATCGAACCAGTCAATCTGCACATCCCCTGTCTAAGTCCTCCTCAAGCTCCACCAGATCATCCAAACGTTGGCTCGGGCTATCCTCCCTAACCACATTGACCTCCACTACTGTTGTCAATACCACTTCTGGCCTGACTTGATCAATTGGCATGATGTAGCAGCTTGGATCATACTCCCCATCAGACAAGTCCTCAGAGCACTCAGGCAGCGGACTCATACTCTCCTCTAAAGCCAACTTCCCTTCTTCTACCACTGTCACCACCACGGGTTTAGGTTAAAGTATAGATGTGTGCATCATGCACAAGTCTGTGCTTTCAGGGATGAACACCATCGGTCTAGGTAGGTGGGAAGGGGTAATGTAAACGCTGGGGTTATAGGGGAGGGCTAGTGTATGGATTAGGCTCAGATTGTGAGGTGGAGAGACCTGATTGTGGGCTGGGAGAGGGTTGGTAGTTACATTTGCTTTTTGGGATAATGCAATCACCTTATTGTCAATGAGGTCTCGAATCTCATGACGCAGCCTGAAGCATTGGTCGGTGTCGTTACCATGCTACTGGTGAAATGCACAGTACTTGGCTAGGTTGTGTTTTGGTGAAAGAGGATCAGGTACTGGGCGAGGCTCTAACAGCTTGAGGTGCCCCTTTTTTATCAACATCCTTAGGGCTTAGGATAAAGGCATGTAGAGTGAGGTAAAGGTCCTCTAGGATCGGGCCTGGTTGTTTGAAGTTTGTGGAGTTGTGCTGGCAAAGGGATTGGCAGACTTGGTTGTGGTGGTAACAACACTCACATCAGACAGCTGTGCAGCTATGCTACCACTAGTGGTTGCATTGGAACTACGCACAAAAGGCCACTTGGCCTACTCTTTCTCATCAGTTATCAAGCCCTGTTTCATGGCGTATTCAATTTGAACCCCTATCTCATGGAGTTCGTTGAACGTAAACAAGGGTAGGACGATCATTTTCTGCAACAGCTTCCCGTGCAGATTGCGGACTACCATTCTTATCTGATCTTTCTCAGAAGGCTGTGTGGTCATCATTGAAGCTTTGGCCCTGCACCTTGTCATGAATTTTGAAAAGCCCTTCTTTGGGTCCTGGCGCGTTGCTTCAAGATCACGGGTTATGACCTCTATTTGGGTGTTATAGGTGTACTGTGCAATAAAGGCCTCAACCATTTCCTCCCAACTCTGCTTCACAAAATCCTCCAGCTTCGCATACTATATAGTGGCTATACCAGACAGGGTCCAGCCAAAGAGTGAGAGCTTCTGCAATCTTGTCAGACCCATCAAATGCAGAATGTCTAAAAATAGCCGAAGATGAACCATATGGTCTCTAAAACCATCGAATCTATCAATATACGGCATTTTGAACCGATTTGGCAATGTCACTGCAGAGTCGATATATCCATCTTTTATGTCAGGAATAGAATTAACACCATGTGCTCTCTTGAAAAGCTTCTCCAACTTGTTGACCTTAAGCACAGTCGGGTCAACGTCAAACTCAAATGGAGCTTCAGTTTGATACACAGGCGCTTTGGAGGCTTGTGGTGGGATCAGTTCTGCCGGGTTGCCCTAATTCTCAGCCTGGGCATTAGAGATATGGGTTGTGGCTCCGGGTGCTGGGATACGTGTAGGAGGTACATGAGAAGTAGAAGCCACTATCGGCTGTGGTTGTTGTTGTTGCAACCTATTTATGACCTCGGCCTGACGAGTAGCGTCTTGCTGCATGGTTTCAACTGTTTGCTGAAGGTGGTGGATTAGGTCCTCCATGCTAACCGGGGAATATTGTGCCATCGGAATTGGCGAGTAATCTCGTATTGGACTGGATATAGAAGACTGAGCTTGACTAGATGCAGGTGATTGCTGGTCTGGTGCACCTAACAAGATCTTCGAATCTGTAAAGCCTCTTGACACGAGTCCAGAGTGCTCGAGGGATATCTGAACTGTCCGAAGCTATGATGTTATACTACCTAGCAAAAAGAAATAAAGCAAAAAGAAAGAAGTAATCAGAAACCGCACAGCACCTCAGCTCAAATGTTAACATCACACAGATCTAATCAAAGCTATAGGACTGCACTCAACACTGAATTCTGCCCCCAAAACTGATACCCAACTTGCAACTGATACGTACATTCCTGTACAGTTTCACTGTAAAGCACATACCAGTTAAGTGAAAACCAAAACACCCTTATGAGGGGAGAGGGTCACCTTGTCCTAGTTTCGTCAGGAACTGGGGTTCACTATTCAAACAAAGCAATTTCACGCAATCCTGTATTTGGGTAAGCATCCTGTCCTAGTTTGGATCAGTCTCTATGGCTTTCAATATGCAACTAGGAGAAATGGTCAAAAGGGTACCTCGGCAAGATTACCTAATATACCTCTCACACCTAACATCGAGAAGTGAAAGGAGGATCAAACGGTACAACAGTAGCCTAGATCCAAGGGATGTGTTCCCATCATGGCAAAGTTCGTGACCGGTCATCCTTTTGGCAAGCTTTTCAAGTAAGCCTCTGGCAAACCGCCCAAGAATAGCAGATGCCAAACACAGTGACTTAAGCGCACCAATGCAAATGCAATGCAAAGAAACATATAAGTGTAGATAAAATTTCATATCATGAGTTTGAGCCAAGTTCTCTAAATCCCTAGCAGAGTTGCTAGAAACTGTAGCTCGGCTTTTTCACGCCCCCTTTCGGAAGTTTGAAATAAGCCCTACAATTCGGACCCCGCGATTCTAAATCTAATCTCACAAGTGCAATGTGAAATTGACAAACACCAAAGAGTCCAAATCCGGTAAACCTTTCGGAAAATCAATTTTGAATCAAATTGCCAAAAATAGACTGTTTTGCCAAATACAGAGTCACCACCTAAATATTTTATTTGGAAAATTTACGAAACCCATGACTCGTGCCAAAGGCCACATGTCCGTCATCACCAAGATTGTCTCGGCTTGGGAACTTAGGTACGAGAGGAGAAGGTCATGAATACATTTGAGCACCCCTGCTCGCCTGATCAAAGATCGGCCTCTACTAATCATAATATGATTTTTTATCAACATTATATGCTCTTGTTCCGGTTTATTAGGCTAGCATTACTATGTGATGCACACACACAAGTATAGACTAACTTTGTAAGAATTGGAACATCTCGAGTCATGTTTGTTTTGAAAATTGTTTCAAAATATGTACCACTTGAAAAAGTGATAGCATATGAATAATGCTCAAATTATTCATATTCAAGCAACAAACATTCATCCACAGCCATTCAAGCAATTATAGCACTTAAGCATTTAGCCTCATGGAAAGCATGCTAGACATGGCAAAAATGGCAATCACACTCATGCAATTATGCTAAAGCGAGTAAAGGCTCACCCAGTACTCCAAGCCAAATATAAAAAAAGAACAAGAAAAAAAATAAACAAAATCATGACCTAACTATGCATATGACTAATGCAACAATGCGATATGCAATTAAATAGGCTTGGCTAAAATTTATGGCATATGAAACAATTGAATAGCATGCGGTCTAAGCACATATTCAAAGAAGAATTTAAACTAACAATGCAGTTAGAATGATGCGCTGAGCCACGGTGCGTGCAATACAAATGGATGCAAACATGGAGTATGCTAAACAAAACATGATGTCCCTAAACTAACCATCATAAGCTAGTAAATAAAATAGAGAAAGAAGTGGGGTTGGAAGACATACACATTATTACATTGCGCTCTCGCGAAAGAGAGTCTGAATGAATAAACTAACTAACTAAGCTAAGCTAATTAAGCTAACTATTACAAACCAGAACGAATAAACTAGCTAAGCTACTTAACTAATTATTACAACACTTGAATTAACTAACTATTCTAGTTAACTAACTAATTAAATAATTACAACACAAGTGCAATTAAAATAAGTAATTAAACTAAACAATTAACTACTACACCTTGAGAAACGAAGGATGTTCATGCGCATGCTCGGTTTCCACCCGAAAAGCCACTGTTTTGCTTCTAAATACCTCTGTTTGCACAGTTGAACACCAACATTGTTGCCCACTTCCAGAACACCTCTGCTCCACCTCAGAAACACACTGCTCAATTTTTCATCAGTGGCCGGCCGGCTAGTGATGAAGGTTGCCGGCCACCAGTGATGGCTGGCCGGCCATCTGCCGGCCACTTGCTGGCCATGAAAGTGGTCTGCAGGCCACTGATCCACAGGTTCATCTTGCTGTAACATAGGACAAACAGAGCATATACAGGGTATTTTAAGGGTTTGTTTGCACAACTCACCCCTCCTTTTCATGAGCAAATCAAATGAGTGGCAAGTTCGATTCACAAACCATCAATGGATGCAATTTCATTGCATGATGATTTGTGAAACCTAGTGTGCAAGTTTAATAAATGCAAAACAAGACACAAACCTCCTCCCTTTCATGAATGATCAAGGGAAGTGGTAACCTTGGAACCTTGAATCATTTCATCACTAATGAGTATGAAATGGTTCAAGTTTCCATGTGTTTGTAGACGTCCCCGAACGCCCCGGAAGGGTTAAGTCCCATTCCGTTCATATTGGGGTCACTACAGTTCAAGGACTCAAATGTCACGGTTCTTAATCTTGAACCAAAGAGTCCAAATCCGGCAAATCGATTTTGAAAACAGATTTTTTTGAAAAGAAGTGCCAAACATGGACTGCTTTGCCAGATACAGAGTCGCCACCTAAATGTTTTTTTAATGGGAAATTTAGGAAACCCTGACTCGGTGCCAAAGGCCACGTGTCCGTCATCACCAAAGTTGCCTCGGCTCGGGAACTTGGGTACGATTGGGGAAGGTCACTTCGTGAGCACCCCCGCTCGCCCAGTCAAACCGGCCTCTACTAACCATCATATCTATTTTTGAAAACATTGTGTGTTCTTATTCCGGTTATTAGCCTAGATTTACTATGTGATGCGCACAGCATACAAGTATAGACTGGATCGCCTGAATTGGAACAAAACATTTCATGCTTGTTTGTTTGAAAATGGTTTGATGGTGCTACTCGCAAGTAGGCTAAGACGTGGATTTGCCACCCTCGGGTGGGTTTAGAAAACATGATTTTGCCACTATCTAGTGGCTTTAAAAAACAAACATTTGATGAATTGTTCCAATCCAAATAACCCAACCTCCACCCACAGGCATTCAAGCAGTTATATCACATAAGCAAATAGCCTCATGGTAAGCATGCTATCATGGCAGTCACTCACACGCATGCAAGGATGCTAAAGCATAAAACTCACCGAGTACTACCAAGCCAAAACAGAAACTCATTAGAAATCATGCATGATCCTAAATATACAGGATTGCCTAATGCAACACATGCAAAAATGCAACTATAGCAGGCTCGGCTATCCTAAACATGGCATATGGAATGCTACAGCTATCATGTATTCAACTTGGAATTGAAATACAAATGCAGTTAGTATAATGCGCCGAGCCCGGTGCATGTAGAACAGATGAATGAATGCAAACATGCTATCATACTGTATGCTAATTGAAATATGTCCTAATCTAACCATCATAAGCAGGTAAATAAAAGGGAAGAAAGACGTGAGATTGGAAGACATACATCACACTCACCCACACTTATTACAATTTTGCCCTCGCACAGAGGGTCCGAATAAATATATAGTCCCGAATAAAAGAATAGTACAGTCCAATAATACAGTCCAAATAATGTACAAATTCCTAATTAATTAACAAATTAACTAAGAAAGCTGTAAAACTGGCATGCAAGCCAGGGACTGCCTTGATTCCGCTCCGGGTGATGAATGATGCATGTTCGGGTTGCCTTTGTGAGGAAATCCATGACGATGCCCCAATTAGCCTCTGTTTGCACCTGTTCTTGAAATGCGTGCCAAGCTCTAAAAAGTTGCTGATTCTTGATTTTGCTGCAACAGAGAGTAGGAAAGGGGCATGGCAATGTATTTTCACAAATGTATGCATGTCTCGATCCTCGTGCCACCAATCACGCATATCGATGCATGATGGCCGAGGAGTCGAATTGCACGACTCAATATGAAATGAATGCATATGAAAATATAACAAAACCTAACTCCATCATGGATAATCCGGAGTGTCGGTGACTGGGGAATTGAGACACGTTCCGTCACTCGGAGTACGGAACGTACCTCGTTTCCCGTGCCCGGGCTAACTCCTATCCTGAACACGATGCAATATGCATGATATGCATGAAATGCAACTAATATACAACCTAGCATGCGCAATGCTATGAAATGACAAACACGATGCACGAGGTAATACACAACCGAGCATACACAATGCTATGGATGAAATGGCATACGCAATGCATAATGGGCTTACACCAACATGAGAGAGCCTCAGCCACACTCACATAAGAGGCCATAATGATGAAAATGAGACAACTCATGATACGTGCACACGTGCACGCAAACCGAGGACCGACCCTAAGGCACGGAAATGCCACTCTAACAAGACATGGCAAGACATGGAATATGGTATGCAAACATGCAAAAATCAGTAGCAAGATGAGGTGCAAAACAGCCCCGAATCAAGGCGAAATGACACCCGATGCATGGAATCACTCCCGAAATGCAAAACTAGGTACATGAAATGGCTTACAGCTATACAAAGCATGCATAATTAGGACATGAAGTGTAAAAGAAGAAGCAAGGCAGCCCTGAGACAAGCATTTTTTGCAGTACAAAGTGTGGCAAGACAGTGAGCACACGTGGGACTAAATTAGCATGCAAAAATGGGCCTGTAAGAGGGGTGATGAAGCAACTCACAGCTGTTGGCCCGAAATGGGAAAGGGGCCTCTTAAAACATTGAAGAGGGGCCAAAAATATGATGTTTTTCAGTAGATGAAAAGCCCCAAAAACATATACAAGTATGGAAAACAATTCATGCAAGAAATGGGCCAACAAAGGGGCAAAGAAGTAACTGATATATGGGGGTCTCAAACAAGTAAGGGACCTTCAACAATGTTGAAGAGGGTCCCAAAATATGGCATTTTACAGTAGATGATCAAGCCCAAATCAGTATACAAGCAGGCTCAAAATACAATGCAAGATTAAGGCCACAAGAGGGCTATAACATGAAGTACAAAAAGGATGTCTCAAACAGCCATGGACCCTTGATGAAACATGTAGAGGGGGTCAAAATATGGCTATTTTAAGTTCTGACCAAGGTCCAAAAACAGAAGCTAAATAAGCTAATAAATCATGCAAAAATGGGGACCAAAGAGGGGTACAATGGCAAGTGATACATGGAGGTCCCCAACAGTGTTGAGCCCTTATTCAATGTTGAAGAGGGGCTCAAAATAAGCCTATCTACAGTTTACATCATGCTCCAAAACAGATTACACATAGGCCAAAAATACTATACGAAATTATGGCATAAAGAGGGCCAAAGAGGCAAGGGCCAAAAAGAGGTCTCAAATAGTGAGAGACCCTTAATGAAAGATGAAAAATGGCTCAAAATAATCCTAGTTCCAGTTATGGTCGGAGCTCAAATGTGCAAGCATAAGGAGCTAAAATATAGGCCAAGAAAAGAGCAAAAAAGGAAAAACGAGACTCACCCTTGAAGACTAGTCTTTAGCAACCTCTTGGCTTGAGAAAAGATGTTCCTTGCCTCTGAGAAGGTCCTCCAAGCCGCTGGAATGGAGTGGTGGTGGTGGTGCTAGGTGGTGGTGAAGAAATGGTGAAGAAATGGTGTAGGGCTTTTAGGGTTTTAAGGCTTGGAAGAGAGGAAGAGAGATATATAATGCAAGAGCCTCAAAGAAAATTTTCTAACCCTTAAATCTGAAGGGGAGGGGCTGTATATATAGGCAAAAGGGGTGGAAAAAGAGGGGGAAAAAGGGGGGGAAATTCGGATTCAAAATTCCCCCCAAAAAGGCCAAAAAGGAGAGGTAAAGGGGCAAGTGATAGCTTCGGGTCCCAAATGGCAAAGAGTCCTTCAACAAAGTTGAAGAGGGGCTCAAAACAAGGAACTTTGTAGTTTACATCAAGCCACGAAAATGAATACAAGTAGGCCTAAACTATCGTGCAAGAAAAGGGAAAAAACGAGGGGTAAAGAAGCAAGTGGTATATGGAGATGTCAAACATCAAGAGGTCCTTAATAAAACATGAAAATGAGTTCAAAATATGACCATCTCAAGTTCGGGTCGGAGCCCAAAAATGTAAAATGAAGGTTCGGGAGCCGAAACACGCAGTTCGGGGCCCCGAAAGTGGGCTGTTAGGCACTGGGAGTGGTGCTCAACCACGAAGTTGGTCTCTCGGACCACAGTGTCCCTCAAAAGGGAGTAAATAAGATAAGTGCCAAAAATCGGGGCAAACGGAGGTGGTTAAGCGGTCCCGAACCGAGGCACACGGCATGACGGCTCCGAAAACCGGGAACCGGGCTCCGAAATGGGAAAAATGGCCTATGACCACGAAACGTAGCCCACGGCCATTGAGAGATGATCTACGAGACCTCTCCCTCCCTTCGGGAAGAGAAAACAGAGAAAACAGAGCCTGGTTCGCAAACCGAGGAAAAGCACAAAAGAGTCCGAAGTCCGGAGGCAAGGCTCGCAGCCGGGACTCCGCAACCTCAGAACGAGCACAATATGCAACATCACCAAGCGCTCAATCGGTGACGTCTGAGTCTTAAGGTCGGTCAAAAATGGGGTGTCTACAGTGTTCAATTAACGCCCGATTGAACACAACCAATTATTATCTTGCACAATTTTTTAGCCTCAATTTTAGTTACTCAATTTTATATTACCAACCACTCTTTAATCCATTAAGTCCAATGGTGAAATTAAGTCCCCTAATGGAAAGAAGGCTCAAACTAAAAGTTGTTTTAGGCATAAAAGAGACAGCATACCATTGGTAATGAACCCCCTAAGGGATTAAACCATTGAGCATGACACCTCAATCTCATGCTTTCAACAAACAAATAGTTTAAACCACTTTCAAAGCAAAATAAAAAGCCAAGAAATGAGGGAGGTTGCAGAGATGATTAAGTGCTGAAAATGAGTGAGAAAAGCATAAATAAATGCTATCAACTCAAACAATATGGTATCTAAATCCTAGAACACCAAACTCATAAGGACTATTACACTATAAGCATGCAAAACAAAGCTCAAATGCAAATAACAGCCCAAAATAGTGCTAAAACAGGTTAAAAGCAGTCCTAAAACATGCTGGAATTGAGCTAAAAATAGCTAGACCAATATGCTAAAACATGGCACCAATTAGGCTAGTAAGCAAGACACAAGGAGGGGAGGCTAACCCCTCCAAATTTGGACTTCAAAACATGATTTTAGCCACTAAAAAAGCTTTGAAAATCAGTGTTTAAAAACTTGGAAAAAGATAGTAAAAGAGTGGGAAACACAAGGGCAAAGGCCTCCAAAACAACGTACAAAAAGGGCTATCAACCACTCAACCTTTAATGGCCTTAAACCCAAGCTTCAGCCCAAAAAACACAGAGTTTTGACACCCCAAAACAAAGGAAAAATAGTAGGAATAATAGAAAATAAAACAAAGCCACAAGCAAAGTCTTATACCTTTTGAAGAGAAGAGTAATTCCAAGCAACAAAACTAAGTAAACGCACCCTCTAGAGCTCAAACCAAGCTCAAAAGCACCTCAGCGCAAAGATGGTGAGATTTGGTGAAGGGTATATAGGCAAACATTAAGGAATTGTAGGCTAAAGTGTAGAGATTTGCTAGAGAGAGAGAGAGGAAAATTTTTGATCTCAACATTTTCTAAGCTTAAAACAAGAGAAACAAGGCTCATGTATATAGAAAACATGAAAGTCCCACAAGGAGATCCAGCCCTACACGTGGGGATAGATGCATGCATCCGTGCAAACAGCTAGCACAACTGGCATAAAATATCTGCAAAAAACACTGGTGGTCGGTCGGCCATCACTGACGGCCAACAAGCCACATCGGTGGCCGGCAGCCAAAAAGTGATGGCCGGCAGCCCAAAAGGGTGCCCGGCAAGCCACCAGAGGCTACAAGTTGGAAAAGCTAGGCTTGGTCCAAAACTGGGACAACAAAGGTACAGGATTTGAAAGCCTCAAAGTTATGGCCTTCTGCTAAGGACTTCGAGCACTTAGCGAGCATATAAACTCATCATTGGGTGTGCATGCAATGGTGTCCAAGTCGTAAGGGCCATAAAAAATGGGGTGTCTACACTTGTTGACCTTTTGGCTTAGCCACATTGGCCTGACCAACTCCCTCCTCCTGTGTCGAAATTTCATCCGATATTGGCACCTCATACCGTCTAGGCCTGCCACGCCTATCACCACCATGTCCGCATCCTGACATTCTAATAAAGGTAACACAATAGATTAGCACATTCATAAATGTGCCGAAACTAATTCACTCATGTCCTAATACGGTGGACAACAATTAATTCATTCCACAAAAGCACCGAATCACATAGTCACAAACGAATTTCCTTTCTAGATAATAATCGTTCCACAACGTTGCCAGAGTTACAGTTAGAATTAGCAGTGATCAAGTGCTCTTCTAACAGGACTTCTAGAAACTTGTAGACCCAATCAATATCTTAGAAATCAAATCTCATACCTATTTAGTCACATAAACATGTTATCACGTAGCATACCAAGTCTACTTCTAATATTATCTAGCGAGATAAACCTATTGTGGTAAAAACATCCCATGATCCCAAAGTATTCAAACCCGGTAGCTTTGATACCAAGTTGTAACATCCCAAAACAATAACAACTCACCTCATGATGTTCAATGGAAGAATAGAAATTTAACATAATATTAACCTTTCATTAATTTGATTTTTGCATACAAAAGATGACATATGTATGTATACATTCACAAATCCTGAACTCTGAATCTATAGCATATGACATGTGTAAATGAAGTGTAATAAAAAGAAGTACAAATAAATTTATACCCTAGTAGCTAAAACTTTCTAGGTCAATGCTTGGGTATAACAAAAGTGAGTTAAACTCAATACGTAAAAAGCCCAAGGCTTGTACAAAATAATTACACAAAAGGAACAAAAAGAAACTTTCGGCTCCAAGTCCTCCCAAGCTATGTCCTTAGTGGAGGCATATTATCAGCACCTAAAAGTTATTTTTCATGTAGGGTGAGCTATAGCCTAGTAGAGATACTTTGAACACAATGTATGAAGCCTAACAAAGTTATGAGGTGCATATGCATGCCATTTGCCCAAAACATTATATCTTCACTTTCAAAACAATGCAATGCCAATAGTATATATCAATTCATAAAAATAATACTTTTTATATCAGAAAACGGGACAGTGGATACAAAACACTGATATCTCTAGGTATAAGTCTGCCAGTAGGCTTTACAAGCACTACCAAAGTCATTTTACCGGTACTAACCAAAAGGATCCACACCTAACCGCGCAGGTTTCTGGACTTCATCAAGAACACACAGACCAACATAATAAACCACAACCACACCCCCAAACCAGATTCGTCAAGATATACACCCTTTTTTTCTCAAAACAATGCATTTTCAATATTTAAGTATAAAACAATGCTCAATGTAAGATGTATGAATAATTAGTTTCAATTAGCCTAATCCTTATGCAATTTCAACAACAATCAAAACTATTCTCCATCGATAGCCCAAAACAGATATCTCTACTCAATAGATAATTTTTTAACAACAGATATAATCTCATAAATTTCAAAATGGAAGTGATAATACATTTTCATCTCTACTCTTATCATCAACAAATAAATTCATCTTATCTTTTCAAAACCCAACATCTTTTGCTGTTTTTTCATAAATCAAACATTAATAATTTTCCAATAAAATATCATTTATTTCCAAAATCACATTTAAGGAAGGAATTTCCAACATTTCAACACAACCCAACCATATTCACACTTCTGCAACCTTTCTCAAGAATTCATTTGAAAAACCCCTCTTTTACATTTCAAAATCAAACCCTACATTTAAACCTAAAATCCCCAAATCACTAAACCTTTTTAAAGAACAAATAACCAAGCTAAGAATCATACCAAAGGTTGAAGAAATTCTTACCTCAAAAGTAGGAGAGGAAGAGAGGAAGAGTAGAAGTTTGACAAAGCCGAAAACAAAATCTTCTTCGATTAAAACAAAACTTTCAACAAGCTCTACCTTTTTCTCCAAGGAACTATCAATTGATTTGGGTGTATTTGAGGTATTTAGACAAGAACTAGAGAGAGATAGAGTAAAGAAATTAGGTTTAGAAGTGTTTTAGAGAGAGAGAGAGAAAGAGAGAGAAACAGGAAGAGAAATGAAAAAGTGACATAAAAAGGCTTTTCCCCGATCTGATATACGTACAGAACGTTCAAGTGACCAAACAACTGCTCGAGCGTTAGACACAATAAGTGACACCGCTTGAGTGACCAAAACACTGCTCAAGTGCACAATGACTCCTTCCAAAAGTTTAGACTTGCAAAAGACTACTCGAGCGAAGAAAAGACCGCTCCAGCGAAGATCACCCTATTCCCGAAAGCTTTACAGACCTACAAAAATACTATGAGATATCAAAGACCGCTCAAGTGACCAAGATACTACCCGAGCGAGCAAGAAATGAAACAGATAACAACTCTGTTGAAAAACTAACTCCCAACCTGTTTCAAACACAACCAACAACTCTAACCAAACTCAACTAACAACAAGGTGATACGGGTATAAACAACAATTAAAGGTACGGAATTCTGGATCTAACAGCATAAAAAGGGGTAGGGTCTAAACCAAAACCGTTATATGAAGACTCATAAATCTCTTTACTATAATGTGGGGTTTCTTTTTTCTTCTTCTTTTTTACTCTTTTTTCTTTTTTCTTTTTCTTTTTTTTTCTTTTTTGATATCAAATGCTTAATTAATTTGTGTTATAAATTTCGTTAACAATCATGCACGTTTTTATGAAATTGACTAACTATTTAAATAATTTATAAAGCTACTATGCATATATAAACATATAAATTATTTATATTATGATATGAGTTTGATTTTATTTATACTATGTTTATTTTATTGTAATGAAAAGTGAAATATAATATAAATCATATGATATATTATTTATTATTCTTTTAACTGATATGATAGAATGATCATTGAGTGAACCAAACACTACCTAATTCTAGGTACATTGACATGAGCTAGACAGATTAAAAAAAAAAATAAGGAAAACAAGAAATACATGTGTTTTTTATTTCAACATTTTAATAAGTAAACTTTTTTTATAGTTCATGCAACTTATGATTTATTATGGTTGACTCGTTATTTTATATAGTTTGAACTACACAATTTTTTTTCCACACACAAAATGTCACTTTGCTATTTTTTAAGAACTTGAAGTATATAATTTTTAATTTTAGTTCACAATAGTTGAACCAAACATTTAAGACATGCACGTTCAATTTTTAATGTTAAGGCTTTGTTTAATGTTTTCTTAAAAAAATATTTTACTCATTTTCAGTTATTTGATTAAAGAAAAAAGAAGTAAAACATTTTTGAAGCAAAATAATTTTTGTCAGCGTCAATGATTCAAAAAAATTGTAACACCCCCAAAATACAGTCATCCGATATATCTAGATTAATTCATGTACATAGTCTACATCCCATTATCTCCAATTATTATCATACAGAAACATTGAACATTTTAGCCATTTCCATGATTAACATCCATGCTAAATCTCCATTTATTCATTAATGATATTCAATGTGAAATTTACAACAAAGTGACCACAAGCTTTCATATTTTTGTCATAGCCAAGATAAGAACCTATAATATGTGAATAACAGAAAATGAAGCAAATTAAATACGAATTAATGCCTTAATGGCTACAAGTTCCAAGGCTTTGCCCGGTTAAAACAAAGTGGTTCTTAAACTCATACATAGATAGTCCTTGGCTTAGAAAACCAGACAAATAAACAACTAAGCTTTGTGCTTCAAAAGATCCTCCACCCCTTCACTTCAGCAAAGGCACACCACAATCACCGGAAAAATGGTTTCCACTAAGGGATGAGCTCAAGGCCTAGTAGAAAAAATCTAAAAAAGGTGCATTAAACTTAACAAGGTCATGAGATGCAATGCACATGATATGCCACGCCAAAATATAGATTTTTCTCATTTAAAAATCATATGCAGTGCATTTCTTTTCAATAATTGAAATCAATTCAATATTCATTCAACAAAACTTGGGCGGTATAATGGCCTGGGTTAAGACCCAGCCCTTTTATACTCTTTGGTTTGGAGTCTGGTATCTTTTGTTGTTGTTAATTTCTATTATAGTCCTATATTGTTGCTTGGGAGTTGAGAATTTGGGTTTTGAGATTGTTTGAACAGGTTGGGACTTAGTATTTTTGGGAAAATTTGTCTGTTTGTTCTTAGGTTTGCTCGAGCGGTCTTTTGTTTCTCCCAGAACCTGTGTTTGCAAGCTGAACTTCTAGGATTAGATCATTTTTTGCTCGAGAGGTGTTTTGATCGCTTGAACGATGGTCTGTTTGTAATCTAAACTTCTGAGAGTTTGGATTCTGTGCTCGAGCAGTGTTTTGTTCGCTCGAGCGATCTATTCTGCAGGGTTAGTCTTCTGGAAGTTTGGTATCTTCGCTCGAGCATAAGTTTGTTCACTCAAGCGATATTCTATGTCTGACACTCGAGCTATATTTTGGTCGCTCGAGTGGTCTATTATTATAAAGCTACGAGAAAATATCTATTCTTTCACTTTTTCTGATCTCTCTCTAAAAGGCTCCAAGACTCAGTTTCTCTTCTCTTTCAGTAACTTTCGTGTACAAAATCTCTGATCTACCCAAATTCGCTAATCTTGCCACCTTGGTGCTATAGGAAAAGGGTATAGCTCGTCGAGGTGATCGTTTTAGTCTGGAGAATTCAAGCTTTCGCCTCCATTGATTTTGGGATTGTTCTTCCTCTCTTTCTACTATTGAGGTAGGGATTCCTTTAACATTTCGGCATGATTTTTAGTTTTGTTATGTTCTGTTGAATAGAGTAGTATTTTGGGTTTGATATGGATTTGATTTGAACTATAAAAGAGGGGTTTTGGGAATGGCTTCCTTTGAAATATGGGAATGGTTTTGTTGATAAACGATATTGAAAATTATGGAATTTCTCTTGAAATAGGCTTTTTGAAATAAACAGATTAGGATTGATTGGTTTTGGAACAAATATGGAATAATGATGAAATTCGTGTTTGATTGGGAAGGAGGAGTTGATAATGTATTGTTACTCCTACGTTCAAATTTTGGAAATTATATCTGTTGCTTGAAATTATCTTTTGAATAAAGATATATGCTTTGGCTATCGGTCAAAGACAGCATTGATTGTTGTAGAAATTGCATGAGAATTAGGTTAATTGAAACCATTCACTAATGCATTGTATTTGAACACTTGTTTCATATTTATACATTAAAAATGTATCTTTTTGAGAAAAATTGGTGAATATCTTAGTGAATCTGGTTAGGGGTTGTGGTTGTAGTTATTATTAAGTTGGCTCGTGTATCCTTAGTAAAAGTTCAGAAACCCGCGCGATTAGGTGACAATCCTTCTAGTTATTACCAGTAAAATGTCTTTGGTAGTACTTGTACAACATACTGGTAGGCATGTACCTAGAGATTCCCTGTGTGTGTATCCACTACCCTGTTCTTTGTTTTGGCAATAATGGTTTATCATTTGAATTATAAATATGGCATTGCATTATTTGAAAGAGAAAAGGTATACTGTTTTGGTAAATAGCATTCATGTACATTTACCATATAAATTTGTTAAGCATCATATATAATGTTAAATTAATCTCTACTGGCCTTTAGCTCACCCTATGTAGAAACCAACTTTCAGGTACTGATGATATGCCTCCGCCAAGGAATTAGCTTGGGAGGATCGTGGAGCTGAAGGCTCATTTATTTTTGTTTTGTAAATATCTTTTGCACAAATCTAAGGCATTTATTTGTATTGGGTTTGTCATGACCCGAACCGGCCCCTAGAGGTTTAGATCATAATCGGCCAATAATCATGAGATTACCTATGGCCTCAGACATAAATAAAATCATAATTAATCATATGGGACCAGAAGCAGAAGCAGAAGCAGAATTATAAAATTTTGTCCAATGAGATGTGCATAAATGTTGTAAAAAAAAATAAAAATAAATAAAAAAAAAAACTTCTCATATATTAATAACTCACACTTATTCACACATAATAAGATTCCATATGTCCAAGATCTTTCAACATCACTGTCAGACAAAACCAAAACTTATATATATATATATAAGGTCAAACATGACCAATAAAAGAAGACAGAATTCAAAAGATAAAAGAAACAAAAGCCTCGCTCATGAGGTGCTCATGACAGACTTCACTAAACGTGGGATTCTTCACAGGTTCACTATGGCTGGGGCTAGACATCCCACTGCTCACCTACATACATATATATAACAAAGTGAGCAAAAGTCCAGTGAATAACATCAGAGTAAAGGGGTTATGTGAATGAGTTCTAATAATTGACATAAGCATTTCTATATCATAAGCATTACATAATGGAATGACCTTGGGTCTAACAGATAGCAGAACGAACTTGGGTCCAACAGATGTACAAAATGAAATTGATCATATCATAACAGAACAACCTCAGGTCCAATCATTTACAGTTGTATTATGACCATTCGGCCAACTCATAACAAATAATCAGACTTAACAGATATTCAAAATGACCTTGGGTCCAATTTAGTTATATAGAACGATCTAGGGTCCATTTTGAATATGCTGAACAACCTTAGGTCCATCATACACATTCGCGTCATATCAATCACATTTACGGATATCATATTGATCAAACAAATAGAAACTCATTCACACTTGCAAAATCACAGTTTCGGAAAAACTCACCACATTAGGACATTCAGAAAATAAAGTAAGTAAAAATATATCTTTACTAAGATATTACTCACAGTGATTCAGTTGTTGACTCGTCCTTGCAGATGATTCTACACAATCATAAACATACACACATTGAATTACATTGCTTAACCAAATTGTTATTTAACTCATTCAATTCTCTTAGGCTTCATTGTAACTCTTTAATTCATTTAAGATGTTCAACTCATGCCTAAGTTTGCTAAAAAAGGAATGAGAATGCACATTTAATCAGAATACGTCTTTTCAAAATTTGCTGAAACAGAGCACTTCACTTGAGTGCAACATTGGTAGCTCGAGTGAACTACTTAGTCTACAAAAGTATTGGATGGTCTGAATCTAGGCTCGATGTTCGCTCAAGCCAAGGTGCAAAGTAAAAAGGCAGTCACTCGAGTGGTGACTTGGTTGCTCGAGCCAACTGCAATTGTCTGCAAAAAATACTAAATGCATGAAATGTGCGATCAAGTGACAGATTGTTCACTCGAGTGGTAAGAAAGAATTCTAGATATTTCATAATAGAGTTGAGCTTCAAACACATATTCATAGTATAGATTCATACATAATGCAACCCAAAACCATGGAAACCCTTCCAAAACAATAGTACATGGCCAATTACTCAATAAAACTTCATGATTTTGCACAACTAAAGCTTAAAACTTCATAATTAACCAGAACTCTCATGCATGTATCAATTGTTTCCAAAGCTTCAAAAACATGCAATTCACTTTCAAAACCTTGTAATTTATGCATGCATGTACAATTCATCTTCTTAATTCAACATGGATGAGATAATCATGCTCAAAAATGGTGAAACTCAACAAAACTATGCATACATATATGAATTGACTCTAAATTCAACAATCTTAGCTCAATTTTCTCATTTAATCACATTATCGTTTTGAATTCATATTATGGGTGGCTTAAATTTATGAATGGAGAATTAATTACTAACCTAAAGTCTTGAATTAGGCCTTCACTAGCCAATTCTTAAGTTCAACACAATCCTTCAATCCTTCAAGCAAAACCTTCAATTTTCTTGTTTTCTCCCTCACAACAAACTCACTCTCTCTCTCTCTCTCTCTCACTCTTGTTATCTCTTTAGAATTTTGAGTATGTTTTTTAGCCTAGTTACATATTCAACATATGTATATACACTTGTGATTAGTTTAGCCTAATTAAGCAATCTTAAGATTAACTAATCCCACTTAATTCTAATAAATTTTATCAAATTAATTTAATATGAATCAAATTTTAATCAAACTGCTCGTTAGGCTCTAAAAATTATGCCGATCACAATAGACTAATCAATTTCTGTTTCTGATGCCATTAAGGTCTTCAATTTTCAGATCAAAACAAAAATCATAACAGATTTTCATATGATTAACTGATATGAAGCCAAAAACACATTAATCACATAATTAACATTCAAATTCACACTTAGCACATAATCACATGCACAATTAAGGAATTAAAAACATAATACATGACGGGGTAGTCACAGTTTTCCCCCCCTTTAAGAAGTTTGGTCCTCCAAACTTGTGTTACCTTGAGTCGAAAACAACTCGGGGTACCTTTACCTGATTTCGTCTTCTTTTTCCCAAGTCGCTTCTGTGCCGTAGTGTTTCTTCCATTTTACTTTTACAATAGGGATTTCTTTATTCCTCAACTGTTTCACTTGTCGGTCAATAATCTGAATCGGTTTCTCTTCATACTCCATATTCTCATCGATGGCTATTCGGTGATGACCAATAACATGGAATGGATCTCGGAGATAGCCCCTCAACATAGACACATGAAACACATTGTGTATTTGTTCCATTCTCAGTGATAGAGCAACTCGGTACGCAACCGAACCAAGCATTTCCAAAATCTAAAACGACCCAATATATCAAGGTGATAATTTGTCTTTCTTGTCAAATCTCGGTTGACCCTTCATCGAAATTACCCTTATTAACACATGGTCACCTGTTTCATATTCAAGAGCCCTTCTTCTATGATCCACATAGCTCTTTTGTCGGCTTTGTGCAATTTTGAGCCTTTGTTGGATGACTTTAAAATTTTCATTGGTTGTTTGCATAATTTCGGGTCCAAGAAAGACCCTATTCCCAACTTTAGTCCAATATATCAGAGATCTACATTTCCTTCCATACAAGGCTTCATATGGTGCCATGACAATGCTAGAGTAGAAACTATTATTGTATGCAAATTCCGCTAGTGGTAAATAAGTTTTCCAACTCCCCTAAAAGTCTAGAGCACACATTCGGAGCATATCCTCTAAAGTCTAAATAGTTCTTTCTGATTGCCCATCAGTTTGCGGATGGAATACGATACTAAACCTCAATTTCGTTCCCATTTCTCTTTGAAGACTTTTCTAGAATCTAGACACAAATTTTGGATCTCTAACCAAAATAATGGATACCTGTACTCCATGTAAACGAATAATTGGCTAACTATAAGCATCATAGCTAGTTCTTACAAGTAGAAAATGTACAAAGGTAGTCAACTTATCTACAATATCCCAGATAGAGTTCATACCTCTCGGTGTCCAAGGTAGACCAACAATGAAGTCCATATTTATGTGCTCCCATTTCCATTCCGGAAAATGGAGAGGTTGAAGTGATCCTGCCGGCTTTGGTGTTCAACTTTGACTTGCTGACACTGAAGGCACTTAGTCACATATTCTATAATTTCCTTCTTCATGCTAGGCCACCAATAACTTTGCTTCAAATCTTGATAGATTTTGTTGTTGTCCGGATGCATTGCAAATTTAGACTTGTGAGCTTCTTCCAAAATTCTCTTTTTCAACTCAAGAATGTTCAGGAGACACAATCTTCCTTGAAATCTCAACACTTTATTTTCAATACTAATCCCCGGTTTTGGATTCGATTCGAACTCAACAAACATTCTTTTAAGGAACTCATCTTCCTTTTGCCTTTGTTTTATCTCGTTAATGATTGTTGGTTGAGCTGAAATAGTCGCTATTAACCCACCCTAATCGTGTAACGCCACTTCAATCTCGGTTCTTTCTAACTCTTGCAATATCTTTTTCTGTTTAGTCAACAAACATGCCAAGTTTCCTATTGACTTTCTACTCAAAGCATTAGCTACAGTGTTGGCTTTACCTGGATGATGCTTAATCTAAAGATCATATCAACTCGAGCTTCTTTGTCGCATATTGTAACAAGTCCGCGAGGGACCCCGCTACAGTTCGGACTCGATTTGCGTCACAGTTCTTAATTTGAACCAAAGAGTCCAAATCCGGCAAATCGTTTTGAGAAAACAGATTTTTGAAAGAAGTGCCAAACATGGACTGCTTTGCCAGATACAGAGTCGCCACCTAAATTTTTTTATTTTGGGGGAATTTAGGAAACCCTGACTCGGTGCCAAAGGCCACGTGTCCGTCATCACCAAAGTTGCCTCGGCTCGGGAACTTGGGTACGATCGGGGAAGGTCAACTATGAGCACCCCCTCTCGCCCGGTCCGAAGACCGGCCTCTACTAACCATGATATCCAATTTTGAAAATGTTATGTGTTCTTATTCCAGTTATTAGCCTAGAATTACAATGTTATGCGCGCAGAAAACAAATATAGACCAAATCGCCTAAATTGGAACAAAACATTTTATGTTTGTTTTGAAAATGGTTTGCTACTCGCAAGTAGGCTAAAATGCAGATTTTGCCACCCTTAAGTGGGCTTTAGAAAAGATGGGTTTGCCACTGTCTAGTGGGCTTAAAACTCTTAGTTTTAATGCATTATTCCAACTTAGGTAATTTGACCTCCATCCACAAGCACTCAAGCAGTTATATCACATAAGCAGCTAGCCTCATGGTAATCATGCTATTATGGCAACATTCACACGCATGCGATATGCTAAAGCATAAAAGCTTACCTAGTACTCCGAGCCAAAACAAAAGCTAGTTAGTAATCATATGCATGATCCTAGTTCATGTTAAGATGGCTAATGCAACACATGCAAAATGCAACTAAGATAGGCTCGGCTAATCTACAATGACATGTGAAATGCGATCAATTAACACGTATTCAATTTGGAATTGAAATACAAATGCAGTTAGAATGATGCGCCGAGCCCGGTGCATGCAAGACAAATGTATGAATGCACGCATGCATAACATAAGGTATGCTAATTTAAATATGCCCTAGTCTACCATCATAAGCAGGTAAATAAAAGGGAAGAAAGACGTGGGGTTGGAAGACATGCACACACACACCCACACTTATTACAGATTTGCCCTCGCTCGGAGGGACCAAAAGAATAATACAATCCGAATAATGAATTACCTATCCTAGCTAATTAATTATTACAAAACTTCTAATTTAACAAATTAAATGCAGAAAGAATGTGGCCGCAGCCCTGCCTCGGGATGCGCAGATGATGCATGCTTGATCCGGCTCGCCCGGAAACTTGCTGCCATAGTACTACTGCCTCTGTTTTCACTGCCTTGCTTCTCTGAAGACTGCCAAAGTCCCAGGGTATCTTCTATGAACACTGCAGAACACCATCGGCTAAGGGAAATGACCACCGGCCATGGTAAAATGCCATCGGCTGCTAATGAAGTTATCGGCCATTCACCAATGGCCAGTCGGCACTAAATGTTGCCGGTCGGCAAAAACTTCCTGCAGAAAATAGTTTTGACAGCAACAGAGGACAGGCAGTGTATGGCATGGAATTTCAAAGCAATGTGTGCATGGCCACACTCTCTATCATGCAATGGACTCAAGAGAGTGCGCCCCTTGACCCTCGGGCCATCAATCACGCATTTCAATGCATGATGGCCCAAAAGCCAAGTGTGCAACTCAATGTAAATGCATGGAACAAACAAATGAATGCCAACACCCTATCATATTGAGATCAAGGGCATCGGCGACCGAGGGTTGAGACATGTTTCGTCACTTTGAGTACGAACACACCTCACCCCTCATGCTTGGTTTGACACCCCAAACCAAGCAATGCAATGCATGTATACAAACATGGCTCAAGTATGCAAAATGGCTTAAGCATGCAATATGAAGCCAAGTTGACAAGCATGCTAAGTGTATGTGCCAATCATACAAGATGCAATGCCATGTAATCTATCATGCAAGCTAGGACATGAAATGCAACTAGCTAAACAATGTGCACATGTGCAAGCATGATACAATACAAGCATGAAACCAAAGTAATGCAACATGATCATGCAATGGTGGACTTAAACTACAAAGGGGAGATCTCAACCCATCCCAAAACAGTGGCCAAACATGATGCATAAGGACACAAATCATGCATGCAAACATGCACACACCAAGGACCATCACCTAAGCATGAAAGGGGGATTCCACTACAACTATCCCAACCACACATGGTATGGATTATGCAACCAAAAACAGAGTTTTAATGCATCAAAATACACCCCAAAACCCACATGAATGGCAGCCCAAGTGACTTAAACAAAAGGCATGCACCAAGGCTCATTTCAAGGCACAACAAAACAACTCTTCAAGGCATGAAAGGGATGATAAATGCAATCATACAAGCATGATATAGGGATTGAAATAGCATAAGAAATGACTCCAAATCATTTAAACAACCTAACCAAAGCATGCTAATGACTCACTCACTTAAGGCCAACATGCTAGAATGCAAAGGGGCTATACAAAGCATGAAAGATATGACCAAATCGAAACCTAACAGACCTCAAACATGATGAGACATGGCTAAGAACTTCACAAAGTAAGGCCAAAACATGAGAGCATGGTGGTCCAATGGAGAGATGCATTTCTAGGCAAAATGGAGGAATACAAAGCAAGTATATAATACATGCTAAGGGTCAACAAACCAACATGGGAAAGAGGTAAAACATGCTAAATAAACCCCAAATAATCTCTGAAATGAAGCCAAACAAAGTTAGAATGAGGTGCTCCTTTGGAAGGCCATGCAAGGGGTTGTTATACACATGCAAGAGGGACACTCAATATGACCAAAACAACTCTGGAAATGGCTTATGGGGGTCCTAAAACCCACTAAAAAATGCCTGAACGGAGCTCAACAAGTGTGCAAATATAGTCCCCTTTGTAAGGCCAAAAAGGGCATCAAACAAGACAACAAGGAGAAGGGATGGCCCTCTCCTTCTTAGGACCTCAAAACACCACCCCCACCACTAAAATCCCTCTGGATTTCAGTGGTGAGAGGGCCAATACAAGGTGGTCCCGAAGCTCACAAAAAATGCGCAAAAATGAGGCCAAACAAGGCCTAAGAGGGGTCAAACAACCCCAAACACCAAAGTGGTCTTAATCAAGTATCTTAAACACAAAAAAACAGAAATGTTTTATGTTATACACCAAGCTCAAATCAGTATGCAAGACAGGCTAAAAGTGTATACAAAAATGGGGAATAAAGAGGGAAAAGTGTTACCCTTGAAGAACACCTCAAGAACAGCAAGTGCAGACCTCTTCTTTTGATCAAAACCACCTCAAAACCTCAAGAACAAACCTTCAAGACCTCCCAAGTTGGAGTATGGTGTAATGGTGTGTGTGTTGGTGCAATACTATAGTCAAAACACACTTTAAGGCTCTTAAACACACACCAAGGATGAGAGAGAGGGAGATATAGAGAGAGAGGATGATATATATGTTATATGTATGTATTAGGTCTGATTTTTGCTGAACCAAAACAATGGAGGAGATGGGTTTCTTTTTATAGAGCAAGGAAATGGCATAAAGCTTCTCAAAGAAGCTATAAAAAAGGGTCAAAGGGACCAAGCTTCTAAGAGAAGCTAATGCAAAGGTGCAAGCTTCTTGAGGAAGCCAAGACAAAGGGTCAAAGCTTCCTCAAGAAGCTTTGAGCAAAGGGTGCAAAAGAGGGTCAAAAGGGGTGCAAAGGGTGCAAAACAGCCACACACGTGCATGGGGAGCAGAGTCTGTGCATTCCAGCTGGCACAGCTAGCATCTATTCAATCTGTAGAATACTCCGGAAGGTCGTCGGCTAGCAAACTTGGTTGGTCGGCCATCTTTTCTGGCCGGTCGGCCATCTATTTGGCTGGTCAACCATCTATTTGGTCGGTTGGCCATGTGTGTTGGCTGGTCGGCAGGAAAAATCTGCTCTGCAGGTCCAACTTCAAACGGGTATAACTTCCTCATATGAACTCCTTTTCAGGTCATTCTTGTGTCAAAATTGAAGCCCCGGAAGTAAGCTTTCCAATGGCACCAACCTTGCATCAAAATTCCAACTATGCAAAAAGTTATGCTTGTTTTGGTGAAGACTGCTCAGTTTCGGTCCAACCGGGATGATGCCCAACTTCAACTAATCATATCTCCGCCCTCCGGACTCGAATTTAAAAGATTCTTGAATGAAAAATGAAGCCCCGGAAGTCTTATTTCCAATGGTGGTGGCCTCATAGTTTAACTCCAAGTGTATAGACAGATAGGCTTGATTTAGCGAGGACTGCTCGTCCCTCTCTTAGCGATCCTTGCCTATCCTCTTTTCCAACTTGGTTTCTCCCCTCTTCTCCTCTTTTCTTCAACTTCAAACCCCTAAGCAAGGTGTTTTGAAAGATTTTTCAAAGATTTCATCTCTCTTTCATTCATCTCCACTTTGTCCTTGCTCGGTTTACCGAAAAGCGTAACATTTACCGAAATGCGAGCGTCGGAACATCGTAGGAACTTTATTTCAAAAAAAAGTTTTGAAAGAGAGGGTTTTAAGGTCTAAAAACCATTCAAAATAGCTTTGGTCCAAAATGAGGTGTGAAGTTGAGATTTGTCCCTCTCCTTGCCGAAGAAATTGAACCTTTGCCCTGCACATCTTTTACCACCAAGTAAACCATCAGTAACGCCCAAGTCTTAAGGGCGGTCAAAAATGGGGTGTCTACACATATTTAGTTCCTTTTGAGTGAAAAAGTACTTCAGACTCTTGTGATCAGTCTAGACTTCACATTTTTCTCCATATAGATAGTGACAGCAAACACAATAGTGTCCAATTCCAAGTCATAAGTCGGGTAATTCTTCTCATGAGGTTTCAATTGTCGAGAAGCATAGGCTATTACTCTTCTATTCTACATTAAAATGCAACCCAGACCCTTGTAATAAGCGTCACTATAAATTACAAAATTCTCCGTACTTGAGGGCAATGTCAAAATCGGTGTTGTAGTCAGTCTTGTTTTTAGTTCTTGAAACGCGGATTCCCTTTCATCAGTCTATTCAAATGGTTGTCCCTTTCGAGTAAGTTGGGTAAGTCGTACATTTATCTTTGAAAAGTCTTTTACAAATCTTTTGTAATATCCAGCTAATCCCATGAAGCTTTGGACTTTCGTCACATTAGTTGGTGTTCGCCAATTCACAATTGCCTCAATCTTTTGCATATCTACTTAAATTCCATCCATGTTGATCACATGCCCTAGAAATATAACCTCATCCAACTAAAATTCACATTTCTTCAATTTAGTATATAATTTCTTCTCCCTAAGTGTTTGTAAAACTGTTCTTAAATGTTGTTCATGTTCTTCTCTACTTCTCAAATAAATTAAGATACCATCAATAAAAACAACTACAAATTCATCTAGGTAGGATTTGAAAATTTGGTTCATAAGGTCCATAAATGCTGCAGTGCATTTGTAACCCCAAAAGGCATAACCAAAAATTCGTAATGTTCATACCTTGTTCGAAATGTAGTTTTCTCAACATCTTCAGGTTTCTCTTTCAGTTGATGGTACCCGGATCTTAAATCGATCTTTGAAAACACTTGCAAACCTTGCAATTGATCAAACAAGTCATCAATACAAGGTAGAGAGTATTTTTTTTTTTTTTTTTGATCGTTACTGTATTCAATTCTCGGTAATCAATGCATAAGAGTAAGGTTCCATCCTTCTTTTTCACAAACAAAATCGGTGCACCTCAAGGCGAAGTACTTGGTTGGATAAAACCCTTGTCAAGCAAATCCTTCAGTTGTTCTTTCAATTCTTTCATTTCAGCAGTTGACATTCTATATGGAGTTTTTGAAATAGGTTGAGTACCCGATACAACTTCAATAGTGAATTCAATCTCCATGTCAACTAATTCCACTGGTAGTTCTTCTGGAAACACATTGGAAATTCGCTAACAATAAGAATATCATCTAACATAATGTTCATGGACTGATTAGTCAAAACACTACACAAATAACCCTGACATCCCTTCTTAAGTAGTTTGCATGCTTTCATTGCTGAAATCAAGTAAGGTAGAGACACTACACCATTTCCCACAAATACAAATTCAACATGTCCCGAAGGCCTAAACAAAACTCATTTTGTCACACAATCAATAGTGTTTCTTGCCATACACATTATAGGTTGGTGCATAATCTCTTGTTGAATTGAAGGCACTAGATGTTTCCCAATTTTGATTCTTTGAAGACGATGATCCTTTATTCGAATAAGAACCATGCCTATTTCCTTTCCATTCAAAGGGTCAGTTATGAGATGCCAAATTTGCCTTAGACATTAGAGCTTGGTCTTTGACAGTTTCAAGGCATTTACCTTCTCTAAAATTGCATTCTAAAGTCCGCCATCAAACTTTCTCGCCTTTTTATAATCAGTGTCAACCATGTGCGGTGCAAAGTTGGCCAACTTTGTGAACTTTGTTTCATATTCAACTATTGTCATGTTACCTTGCTTAAGTCCCTCAAACTCATACACTTTTCGATCACGGACACACTACGGAAAATATTTCTCATAGAATATTTTGAGGAATCGTGCCCAATCAATCCCCTTATTGTCTTCTCGGATTAGCATCCACCATCTTCTTGCCTCATCCTCTAGAGTGAATTCGGCCAACTGCACCCTTTGTGCCTCAACATATAAAAACACTTCAAATAATTTCTCGATTCCAAGGACCCAAGCTTCAGCTTTTAATGGGTCTACTCTCCCATGGAACAACGGCGGTTTCATCTTCATAAATTCTTTAGTCAATGCGATTGTACGGTCATCAGTCTGATAATATTGTATATGCGGTACTGGCATTGACGAAAGTGGGGGTGGTTGTTGTTATTGTTGCCTTAATGCTTCCAACATATCATCGATCATTCTTTCCATTCTGTCCAATTGGGCCATAGTCAACTCTTCTATCTTATCAGCCCTTGCTCTCACCATTATCTATAGAAACTTGCATTATAATAGATACAGAAATTGCACATATACACTAATCGGCATAACAGTTCACATTCCATATATTCACATGTTCTCAATGCACACAAATAGATTCTTATCAAATGAATACACCTTAAGTCTTTTCTAGACACATTATTGCTCAATTGGACAAGTGTGTGAGTTATTAAAACGTGCTTTGATACCACTCTGTCATGACCTGAACCCGCCCCTAGAGGTTTGGATCATAACCGAATAGTAATCATGAGATTACCTATGACCTCAGACAGAAATGAAATCATAATTAATCATATGGGCCAGAAGCGGAAGCAGAATTATTAAATTCTATCCAATGAGCTATGCATAAATGGCGCAAATAAAAACTTCACATATATTAATAACTCACACTCATATATACATAATAAGATTTCATATGTCCAAGATCTTTCAGCACCACTGTCATACAAAACAAGAACTTATATACATATACAAGGTCAAACGTGACCAATAAAAGAAGACAGAATTCAAAAGATAAAAGAAACAAACACCTCGCTCAGGAGGCGCTCATGAAAGAGTTCACTAAACTTGGGATTCTTTATAGGTTCACTAAGGGTGGGACTGGACATCCCGCTACTCACGTACATACATATATATAACGGAGTGAGCGAAAGCCCAATGAATAACATCAGAGCAAAGGGGTTATGTGAATGAGGTCTAGTAATTAACATAAGCATTTATATATCATAAGCATTACGTAATGGAAAGACCTCGGGTCTAACAAATAGTAGAATGACCTTGGGTCCAACAGATGTATAGAATGAAATTGATCATATCATAACAGAATGACCTCGAGTCTAATCATTTACAACTGATAATCATACTTAATAGATATTCATAATGACCTTGGGTCCATCTTGTCAGATATTCGAAACAACCTTGGGTCGAATTCAGTTATACAGAACAACCTTAGGTCCATTTTGAATATAAAGAACGACCTTGGGTCCATCATACACATTCGTGTCATATCAATCACATTTCCAGATATCATATTGACCGAACAAATAGAAACTCATTCACACTTGCAAAATCATAGTTTCCGAAAAGCTTACCACATTAGGACATTCAGAAAATAAAGAAAGTAAAAAAACTATCTTTACTATGATATTACTCATAGTGTTGACTCGTCCTTGCGGATGATCCCACACAATCATAAACATACATACATTGAATTGAATTGCTTAACCGAATTGTTGTTTAACTCATTCAATTATCTTAGGCTGCATTCTAACTCTTTAATTCGTTTAGGACGTTCAACTCATGCCTAAGTATGCTCAAAAAGAAATGAGAATGCACATTTGATCAGAATACGTCTTTTCAAAATTTGCTAAAATAGAGCACTTCGCTCAAACGCAACATTGGTCGCTTGAGCAGACCACTTGGTTTACAAAAGTACTAAATGGTCTGAATCTAGGCTCAATGTTTGCTCGAGCCAACTGCAATTGTCTGCAAAAATACTAGATACATGAAATGTGCGCTCGAGTGATAGATTGTTTGCTCAAGCGGTGAGACAAAATTCTAGAAATTCTAGAATAGAGTTGAGCTTCAAACACATATTCAATGTATAGATTCATGCATGAAACAACCTAAAACCATGGCAACCCTTCCAAAACATGAGTACATGACCAATTACCATATAAAACTTCATGATTTTACAAAATTGAAGCGTAAAACTTCATAATTGAAACCAAAACTCTCATGCATGTATCAATTGTTTCCAAATTCTTCAAAACTTCAAAAACATGCAATTTACTTTCAAAACCTTGTAATTTATGCATGTATGTACAATTCATCTTTCAAATTCAACATGGATGAGATAATCATGCTCAAAAATGATGAAACTCAACACGACTATGCATACATGTATGAATTGACTCTAAGTTCAACAATTTTAGCTAAATTCTCTCATTTAATCACACAATCTTTTTGAATTCACATTATAAGTGGCTTAAATTCATGAATTGAGAATTAATTACGCACCTAAAGTCTTGAATCAAGCCTTTACTTGCCAATTCTTGAGTTCTTCTACACAATCCTTCAATCCTTCAGGCAAAACCTTCAATTTTTGTGTTTTTCCCCTTAAGATGAACTCTCTCTCTCTCTCTCTCTCTCTCTCTCTCTCTCTCTCTCTCTCTCTCTATTGTTCTCTCTACAGAATTTTGAGTATGTTTTTTAGCCTAGTCACATATTCAACATATATATATATATATATATACTTGTGATTAGCTTAGCCTAATTAAGCAATCTTATGATTAACTAATCCCACTTAATTCTAATCAATTTTATCTAATTAATTTAACCTGGATCAAATTTTAATCAAATCTCTCATTAGGCTCTAAAAATTATGCCGATCACAATAGACTAATCAATTTCGATTTCTAATACCATTAAGGCCTTCAATTTTCAGATCAGAACAAAAATCATAACAAATTTTCCTACGATCAACAGATATGAAGTTAAAACCACATTAGTCACATAATTAACATTCAAATTCACACTTAGCACATAAGCACATGCACAATTAAGGAATTAAAAACATAATACATGACGGGGTTGTCACAGGGTTTAACCTACTTTTGTTGTAACCAAGCATCGTCTTGAAAATATGTATCAATTAGAACATAAACTTCTCTTTATTCCTTTATTTCTATGCATATTTGTCACATGGTATAGATTCGTAATCTAGGATTAATGAATGCATCAATGCATGTGGCGTCATTTGTAATATTTTGAGAAAATCAATGAATGAATATTAGTTTATGGAAATCATTTCGATATTGTATGATTGAGACTATGAGCTTCCACATATCTGTTGAGAATTATGAGAGTATCTGTTGTTAATATTATCGGGGCATTACAATGGTAAATACAACATTGGAAATCCGCAGGCAAGGTGTCTGCAAGTAGACCTTTTAAGGCACTACCAAAACCGTCTTTACTGGCTCATAATTGGAAGGATGTAGCAATCCTACCCACCAGTTGTCAAAATAATTATCTCTAAAACAAGATTTAGATTTCAAGAGATAGGAGTAACAATCACATGTTTAATCTCCTCTTTTGCAACTCAATCAAGAATCATAATATTCTTTCAAAAATTTTATCAATCACCACTTTTATTCAAAACCTAAAAATTCATCAAGAGTTTCCACAATACTAAAAATAATATGGGTTCTCCCAGCAACGTTTCTCAACATCTCCACAATTTCAAGAACTAGGGTTTTTCTCAAAAGATTTGGGGTTTCTCATTTTAGAAGATGAATTTCTCAAAACCCATGTGTTATACAACAAATATAATCGTATGATTGAAAAAGTTTTAGCAAAGCATGAGAAACACCCCTTTTTTCTACATTGATGATGTTTTATCACAACCCTAACTTCATCAAGTAGTAATCTACCAAAATAACACATAATAAGGCTAAATAACATACACAATGTTTAAAAAATTCCTACCTCAAGTTCTAAAAGAGAGAGAGAGAGAGAGAGAGAGAAGAAGAAGAAAAGGCCCAAATTTTCACGTCAATGAAATTCAATCTCCACCGCACAAAACGAAACTCTTCGGTGATTTGTAGAGATATGAAGGGAAAAAAAAAAAAAAAAAGCAAAAAGGAAATGAGTTGAGAGAGAGAGAGAGAGAGAGATGTAAGTTAGAGTAAAGAAAAAAGGGTAAAGGGTTCAAAATTAAGCCTGATGGGTCCAAAATTCGAGGTTGGGACGCGTATCACTACACGTGTAGGTCCCTTGACCACACATGTGAAGCCCCATTTTGGCAAGTGCAGTGGCTTCCAACCGCACGTGTAGTTCTTCTCAAAGGAGAAGTCGACCAACACTCTCGCATTCCCGCACGTACCTTCACACCTGCACCCCTCACTTTGTCGCAGGTGCAGTAACCACTGCTGCACATGTAGAACCCTTCCAGGTTTCTCCATTTCCATTGAATTGATCTGCACGTGCCATGCCGCACATGCGGGATGACCTGGAGCTCAAAAAGTTCCTAAGGTTATCCATCTCCCCAGTTTTGTTTCCTCACTCAAAAATTCGAAAATGCTAGCTCATAAATAAATTTGGAACATAGAACTAGTTTGGAGAAGATGATAGGAATGTTACACGACCTTCAAAGTTATTACAGAAACGAAATTATAACTCATAATTTGAATAGTAAACCCAAATAAATATAATTAAATTGATTTAGTGACCCGGGGCATCACAAAAATATATTACATTAAAGCATTGTTTAATGTATACTTGGGCAAGAACGAAGATAATTTGCCAAACAATAGATTGTTGGCATAAAAATTGACCCAAATTTGGTTTCTAAACTACTTTTATTGTTGAATTAAATACTACCCTCAAACTAGCTCATGTCAATCACAACTTGAGAAATTTAAATATAAAGTGTAAATCGATCATCAACTGTTTTTATTAATTGATCGATCACTTTTTTTTATTAGTTCTAAGATATGTTTAGAACGTGACACATATTTTAGAATGACCCGATATTAGATAAAATTTTATACATAAATATATTTTCCTTTACATGTAATAATTTTAAATATAAATAAATATATTCTTACCAAAAACCCTTAATAAATATTCCAAACAAACAAATAAATAAATTGGCTAAGTTGTTCATGAGTTGGGCATAGACACAAACAATGTTTTAATGATTAGGCTAGAGCCATGTTGACATAAATGTCGAGTTGATTGGATTCTACGTCACTTTTAGTGTCTAACTCAATTGTAGATCTTGAATCCAATCCTTATTCGTTCTTACCTAAAAATTATGACATTAAGAGAAATTAAAATTATACCTAATTTGATAGATTTACAACTTAGACAATGAGTAATTAGTAAATTGACAAATATGATTTACTATAACATTGGATGAACTCTAACATATGATAAACTAAAATAGAAAATTTTATCATAAATGTAGTTCTCATATTTTGCTCTTTTTTTATTTTTATTTTATTCATTTCTAACAATTAATATTCACAATATACTTTTATTTTATCAATAAATGCAGTTGGGCGGGGGTGTAACTCGAAAACAGGGGTTGCAAAGTTGCACCCCTTCATGTTTGTGTACTTAAACTATGACATATGTTTTTTATTAAAAATTTAGAACATAAAATTAATGACATCACAACCAAAAAAAAAAAAAAAACCTCCGCTGAACATAGTTAAAATTTAATTGACCCTAAATTGTTATTCCCATACATTTTACACATATTCTATTTAATTAAATTAAAATTTGATTATCTATTTAAAACCGTGTATAACACAAGTATTATGCTAGTTATATAATATAAGTAAAAATGTTATAGGCTCTTTGAGGTTGAAAGTTCTAATCTATTTGCTAAGAATTTCAAATTTTAAATACAAAAAAAGTATGTGTAATTATACTATTGGTTCTTCCTAATTTTTTTTTCTTTCCATTTTACTAATACTGTAATATAATCAATATGGTACGTTAATCAATTTTCTTTGATTATTGTCCTTGTGAAGAATTTCTAATGAATAATAATTTTACTTTCTATAATAGAAAGTTTACATGCAATGAAGTTAATACATTTTACATATTTTTATCGCCAAATTATTCTTTGCTTATTATTGTCTCTATTATTATAAATTAGGTCTATGTTTGTTAGGGATGTAAGAAAAATCGATAAAACTGAGCCAATCGATCGAAATCAACTGAAATTTTAGTTTTCGGTTTGTTTCTTCATAACATATGATCTGTTTCAGTTTTGAAATTTTTTATACTGATGCAAACCAAACTGACCAAATATTATATTTAAATATTTTTATATTATAATTTCTTGAACATTGCATGAGAAGTAATTAATATAACACACTTTTGTGATGAAAATTAGTGTTACACCCCACTTTTTATTACTCGAAATCATTACCAAATTCAGTAATTTAATTCAATTTCAGAGATAACATACGAAAGAACTCTTTAGTTCAACGAGTAAAAATAAATAACAATTCTCTCATCCGAATGCAAGTTAAATACAACATGAGCATACTAAATAAATTGCCCATGGGATTATATCGTTAAAGGATCAAGAAGAAGGGTGTAACCCTTTTACATAAATGGCATTCTGCCAACATAAAAGAGGCCCCGTGGCCAACAAATAAGAAGATCCAAAATCTTGTAGCACATCCTGGTTGTCACCTGAAAGAGATTCAACAACGTGGGATGAACATATAGTCCAGTAGGGATCTCAACATGATCCTAAACAATAACAACTTACAGATAGCTATGATCATGAATGCTCAATCTCATACTAGAATAGTAATGTGACAGTTTATACAAAATATACATATATATGAACTTTTCTGAAAATCAGCGATTTCACTCAACACTGTAAGCAATTCACCTTTCTTTTCTTTTCGTTACCCCTTTTTCCCAAACTTTCATGACAATAACAATTCTAGAAAATAATTTCACCAAACCCATTACTTTTCTCTCATTTTCCGTACTTACAACAGATTTGCCTTTTTTCAAAACATGTTCTCAAATACCCAATTTCCTTCACACTTTCCAAATCTCAAAATAATATTTATGTCTGTTCCCAACACATTCATATCTATACATTCATACCTTTGGTAAAAAGAGAAACAACAAATCATCAACAAGTATGTGATCAACAAATAGGCAACTCGGCCTTTCAAAACTGGAACCATCGTAACCCATAACATACTCAGATACACTGAGACAATGATGATAAAAAGCTCTGCTCTACCTGCCATAAGTACGGTAAGTTAAGGATACACCTTACGATAAGTGACATGCCAAGTTCTTCAGACACAAGCTGAAAGGTACTGGTACCTCTACCAAGTTCTCCAGACACAAGCTGGATGGTGCTTGTAACGCCCTCAAAATAAACCCATAATATACACAATATTGACATGCATTGGTAAAAGAAAACAAAACATTATTCCATTCATCAGAGTATTCTTATTAACAGACATTACATGTAACATCGAAAATAAATGCCCTACGGACTTACAGCTGTCACGACCCAAACCCGCCCTTATGGGTTCAGCACCGTAACCGGCCAGTAATCCTAGATTACCGAAGGCCTGCTTAACAGTAATATAGTAAAACAGAGTACTGGAGCTTGGCGGAAGCCAATACAGTAAATAAACAATGTCCAATGAGCTGTGACAATCTAAATGCCAAAAAGATTTTTCATACATTTATACAGAACAGTACGAAACGGTATGCATATATATACAACCAGTCAGTACAGGGATTTAATCCCTGATGAACAGTACAGTGCGAACGTTCAGTCTATACAGTAAACAAAACAGTACAGTAGGGGGGGAAAACTAAAACACCCCATAGCCTAAGCTTGGCAGACTCGGAACCTCGCAGTGAGGCACATTGGTTGGCTTGACAAAACTGGGAATCTACCCCGACGCTTCTAACTTTGATCCGGTGCCTGTACACCTACATATACATATAAGCAGTGAGCTAAAGCCCAGTGAATAACATAAAGCGTAAAGAGGTTTAGAATGAATGTCCTTACAGTAATGAAAACAGTTCATTTCAATCAGTATAACAGTTGTTCAGTACAGTAAACAGTCATATGTGGTACATTCATTAGCATAACAGTAAACAGTAGGTCTTAAAAGACCGAACAGTAATGATGGCCATCAATCAGTAAACGGTAGTGGTTCCACCTGGGAACCGACAGAGATCTCTGTAACAGTAACAGTGAACAGTAGGTGCTAAGGATGCCACAGTACAGTTCAGAATATAGGACATACATTCATTCAGTAAACAATACCAGTTCAGTAAACAGTTCAGTTCAGTATTCAAAAGATAATCATTTGAACATATCTTTACACAATTGTTACTCACAGAGTTCTGGGCTACAGTGAACTAGAGCGTCTCCTCGGGAAGCCAACCCTATACAGTTAACAGATTGAACACACACTAAGTTACACAGTTGGGAAAGATAATAACTTAATCCCTAATTTACCTCGGTGTGTTCTACATCTATATCCTCAATAAAATGCCTTAAACTAGGCCTAAGAATGCCTAGGATGGAATGAGGGTGCCAAGATGCACTTAGAAAACATTTTTAGAATTTTCAGAAAAACAGATCCCCGCTCGAGCGCAAGTTTCCCCGCTCGAGCGGACATGCAACAAAGAGCCCCGCTCGAGCGTCAACTTTCCCGCTCGAGCGGACCAAAAGTACTGGATAGGTGAAATTTACACTCGACGCCCACTCGAGCGTGTCACCCAGTCCTCCGCTCGAGCGTCCAATCCTCCGCTCGAGCGGACTGATGCACAGTGCAAGATGCTGGGAGCTCGATTTTCCCGCTCGAGCGGACGACCAAAATCTGGAAATTCCAGATTTGAGTCCCAAGCTTAAAATCAAGTTTAAATGCAAAATTTTCGATCCTCTTGGGCTGAAAACCTGGAAAACACTTGTAAATACTTAAAACAACATGATTCAAAGCTCAATTTGAGAAATCAAAGCCCAAGGGTGTTTAATTCAAACTCAATTTCAAACCAATTTTCATGAACATGCTACAAACATGACATGCATGAATTTAAACCATTTCAAAACTTCAAAACATACTCTAATGAGCTCAAATCTTCCAAAGACAAGATGAAAACATGGACTCTAACAATAATATGGACATGCATGTACCAAATCCCATATAATCACCCTCAAAATTCAACAATGTAGACATGCATGCATGATATGAGCTTCAATTCAACATTATTAGACTAAGACATGACTTAGCTCTCTAAAGGCTCAAGAATCATGCATGAACAATCTTAAATACATCAATGAAAAGGTGACATCCTTACCTAAGTCTTGAATTATAAGGTGTAGGAGCTCAAATTCACAATTGTCTTCTAAATTCCCCAAGTTCACAAGCAATTATCAAGGAGGAACTCACTTCTCTCTTAACTCTCTCCCTCTCTCTCTATTTGGTCGGCTAAGGCAAAAGAATGGCTGAAGAAAATGTTGTATCTAGGTGCAATGAAGTTCAAGTATAGGTTATGTAGTGGGCCACTAAGTGGCAGAATAGTAATTAAGTCTAACTTTGCAATTCATCAATAATTAATCTAATTTAACCATACCAAATCAGTTTTCGGATAAATACACCATAAAATCACATAAATTATGATGATCATGAAACACTAAACGATTTCCGGTTCAGCCGCCGATAAGGCCTTCAATTAGCAGTAACAGCATATAAACATGAACAGATAATCACATAGTCAAACAGATAGGGTGCAATTCAAACACATATATATATTCAATCGATTCAGTTCAAATTCAGTCAATCAGTTCAGTAATCCAGTCAATTCAATTACCAATCATAATCATTCTTAGTTTAGCAGTAATCGGTAATTAATCAGTGATCAGTGATGAGGGTTGTTACAATAGCTTTCCAAGCCAACACTTGGACATAAAAGTCTGAGTACTAACTCAATTACACATTAAGCCCTTGGCTTGAGTTTACATGTAATATCAAACTAAAACAAAATAACAACTAATCTAAACAGAGTCTTCAACTCCAAATCCTTCCAAGCTAAGTCCTTGGAGGTAGCATATCACCTGAACCTGAAAATGATGTTCCCGTATAGGGTGAGCCACAGCCCAGCAGAAATATACTAAACCAAATATAAGAATTGACTAAAGCAATAGCATTCGATAGATGGTTAACACTGTTAAATCCATTTTATCACTTTACAGTTTCATGACAATAATGTCCATGACATGTTTCGCTTTACGTTATTAATCAACTTTCCAATTATACAGACATGGCTCAAAACCTGGCCAAACAATAATAATGAGATTACATCCCACATCAACATTACTTCCAATATCAACAAATCAAATGAGACTAAGGCTCATACTCAAACACTTCCATAAATCAATAAGTACACATATTTGTTGTACTAATGGAGTCCATCCCCTTTCTCCTCCTAAACAGGTTTGAGAGTCCATCCCCTATCTTTCCTCAAACCATGGAGTACATCCCCTATCTCCTCCCAAACAATATGCATATACAATGTATTTAACACTTGTCATACACAATATTCAATCAATACACGTATTTGCTGTATTAATTCAACTGTCATATTCAATGACTCATTCAATGTGATTAGTTTCAGTTTTCCCTAATCAACATGCAATGTCTACAACAATCACGACTATCCTCCACCGATAGCCCAAAACAGTTATTTCTAAACAGGAAATAAATGTATCAACAAATGTAAACTCAACAATTTCATAGGTGAGTGATTAAATTATTCGATTACACCATTTATCTCATAATTCTCCAATTTCATGAATTAAACTCAATTCCACATTTTTCCCAAAATTAATTATACAAATTAATTTATTACAACAATTAGGGCTTTTTCCCCTTTCCTCAAAATCAACCCTAAGGTTCAGTTATCTCAATTTAACACACAAACATATGTGTTGTTTAATAGATGGAAAACCCCCTTTTCAAATTAAAGTTCAAACCCTAATTTTTCCAAAATTACCAAACGACACCAACATATCAAAAATACCAAAACTTAGGACAAAACCTATAATATGGAGTAGGAAATCCCTACCTCGAAGTGAAGAACTCAAATGGAGATAATGGAGATGATGACCCAAAATCCAAAGTGCTCCGAACCGCCAAACTCTCAGATTAAAGTAAAGCTCTCGTGACCTTCTATCTTTTTAATAAAGAACCTAGGGTAGAAATACACTCTAAGTAGATCAAACCTAAGAGAGAAGGTGTGTAGAGGGAGAGAAAACACGGACCTAGGGTTCTGAAATCAAAAAGAGGATGAAAAAAATGTATTTAAAACCGCTGCTGCGTATTTATATAAAACAGGCTCGCTTGAGCGAAGACTTGGTCGCTCGAGCGACCAGACACAGAAAACCCTCGCTCGAGCCAAGAAGGTCTCACTCGAGCCAACGATCCAGAAGCTCGCTCGAGCGACAGACTGCTCACTCGAGCCAAAAACTCAAACCCTCAGGTCTGCAACCAAATGCGCGCTCGAGCGACGGAACGCTCGCTCGAGCCAAGAAAATCTCGCTCGAGCCAAGAACTACAACTCTCAGGTCCAGAACCAGACGCAATCGCTCGCTCGAGCGAAGCCACTCTGGCTCGATCCACTAGACACAAGACTCCACTCTCACTCGAGCGACCAAACCCTCACTCGAGCGAAGTACCAAAACGAAGAGCTCGCTCGAGCGACAAACTTCTCGCTCGAGCGAAGCACCAAAATTCTAGGCAGCAACCATTTGCTCCCAAACCCAACCAACATGTAACAAACCTGCCCAACACATCCTATAGCTCAAAGACGAGTAAATAAAGGATGACAACAACATAAATATAACAACAGGATCTACGGAACCTAAGTCCGGATGCAACAACCAAATAGGGAAAGACCGGGGTCGCTATAACCTCTCCCCCTTAAAGAATTTCGTCCCCGAAATTAGGCATAAGTTTTCAAAAACAGGTTTTTCTCAATTTCCAATGATATTGCATTACAATAATAAACAACTTGACCCAATACCGGTCATTTCATCTCTTATCAAGAGGCATTTCACAATATATATTTCAACCTGCATTATCAATATGTAATTTCCTTTCAATTTCAATAGTTTTCAATATACATGATTCCCATTTCCATATCATATTCAATTTCATGATATAACTCCAATTCTACAACGCATTCAACATATGCAATGTTACACTAAACTTCCATTATGAGGCAAGTTTCAAAATTCTTCCATTAAACCAAAACATTAATCATGTTTTCCAACCTAAGTTATATTGAATACACTTAAGGTTCAATATTACAACAAAATAAACAACATATGCTCAAGCATCTACAAACAGATCCGGATATTTCTCTCGGACCTCCAACTCACGTTCCCAAGTGGCTTCCTCCACCCCGTGATGTTTCCACAAAACCTTTACCAAAGGGATGGTCTTGCCTCGGAAAACTTGATCCCGCCTATCCAAGACCCGAACCGGCCTCTCCTCATACGAGGCATCCTCATCTACCTCTAAGTCGGTCCAATCCAATACATGCGATGGATCCGGCTCATACTTCCGAAGCATACTTACATGAAACACGTCATGAACTCCGGACAACTGCAGTGGCAAAGCTAAACGATAGGCAGCCTCACCAATCCTCTCAAGGATCTCAAAAGGGCCAATAAATCGAGGGGACAACTTCCCACTCTTCCCGAATCTCATCAATCCCCGCCTAGGTGATATCTTTAGAAAGACATGATCACCCACCTCAAATACCAAAGGTCTCCTCCTGCGGTCGGCATAAGATTTCTGACGACTCTGGGCTGTAACAAGCCTTCTACGGATAAGCTCAACTTTCTCCGTCGTTTCCCTCACCAACTCCGGGCCCAATAAAGGTGCATCACCCACTTTGGCCCAACAAACTGGAGAAATACACGGTCGGCCATACAAAGCCTCAAATGGTGCCATACCGATACTAGACTGGAAACTGTTGTTGTAGGCAAACTCCACCAAAGGCAAGTGCCTCTCCCACGACCCACTGAAATCAAGAACACAACCCCGAAGCATATCCTCAAGGATCTGAATAGTACGCTTGGACTGCCCGTCAGTCTGAGGATGATAAGTCGTGCTAAAGGTCAACTTAGTGCCCAAGGCACTCTGCAAACTCTGCCACAACCTGGCAGTAAAACGAGGATCTCTATCTGAGACAATCGTCACTGGGACCCCGTGCAATATCACTATGTCCTGAATATACAAGTCGGCAAGATGGTCTACCGAATCTCTCATGCGCATAGGAATGAAGTGCGCCGACTTAGTCAACCGGTCTACAACCATCCAAATGGCATCACTACCCCGCTGAGTCCTCGGAAGACCTACACCGAAGTCCATAGTGACATGCTCCCACTTCCACTCGGCAATAGGCAAGGGTTGTAACAAACCCGCTGGCCTCTGATGTTCGGCCTTCACTTGCTGACAAGTAAGGCATTTAGACACGAAAACTGCCACATCTCTCTTCATACCCCGCCACCAAAACTGGCAACCCAAATCCCGATACATCTTACTGCCTCCCGGATGCACCGCAAGGCGTGAATGATGAAACTCTCGGAGTACTTTCTCTCGGCAAGACTCCGACACAAACAAACGGTCTCGGTATCTCACACTCAAGTCGGGATACACCGTCAAACCCTTCTCAACCTTCCCACTGGAGATCTTCTCTCGGAGGGATTCTACCTCAAGGTCACACTCGAGTCACAAGTGTAGGCTGCGCAACAACAGAAAACAAGGCCGCAGCCTCAACGGATTCGCCCAGAAGCAAATCAAACTCCCCAAGTGCACCCAACATCTCCCATTCCCGGATGGCTATATTAGCTACGTCACCAATAGATTTCCTGCTAAGGGCATCGGCCACCACATTGGCCTTCCCCGGATGATAATGCAACTCGAAGTCATAATCCTCAATGAACTCCATCCACCTCCTCTGCCTCAAGTTCAAGTCTTTCTGTGTAAACAGATATTTCAGACTCTTATGATCCGAGAACACCTCGAATTCTCACCATACAGGTAGTGCCTCCAGATTTTCAAGGCAAAGATTACAGCTGCTAACTCTAGGTCATGCGTAAGGTAATTCTTCTCGTGTATTTTCAACTGACGTGAGCCATAGGCAACCACTTTCCCCTCTTGCATCAACACACAACCCAAACCCTCTCGCGAGGCACAAATAGACTGCATAACCCAACCCTCTCTCCGGAATAATCAAGACCGGAGCGGTGGTCAATCTAACTTTCAGCTCTTGGAACGACTTTTCACAAGTCTCACTCCATACAAATTTGACTCCCTTCCGAGTCAGTCTAGTCAACGGCGAAGCTAACCTGGAGAAATCCTTCACAAACCGTCGGTAGTACCCAGCTAATCCCAGAAAACTGCGGATCTCAAACATACTCTTAGGCTGTGCCCAATCTTGCACTGCCTCAATCTTGGATGTATCAACAGACACTCCTTCCTCCGAAACCACATGGCCTAAGAACTTGACTTCCCCTAGCCAGAACTCACACTTCCCAAACTTAGCATAAAGCTTATGGACTCTAAGCAACTCGAGCACCACTCTCAAGTGTTCGTGCTCTTCCTCAGAAGGTGAATAGATAAGAATGTCGTCCACAAAAACGACTACAAAACGATCCAAGAATTCCCGGAATATCCGGTTCATCAAGTCCATAAAGACTGCCGGTGCATTGGTGAGCCCAAACGGCATCACCAAAAACTTGTAATGGCCATACCGCGTACGGAATGCCGTCTTCGGAATATCCTCCTCCCTGACCCTCAACTGGTGGTAACCCGATCTCAAGTCTATCTATTAGAGAAACAACGGGAACCTTTCAACTGGTCAACAAATCATCTATATGGGGCATAGGGTACTTATTCTTAACCGTAGCCCGATTCAACTTCCGGTAGTCGATACACAGTCTCAAAGCACCACCTTTCTTTTTAGCAAAGAGGGCCGGTGCTCCCCACGGCGAAACACTTGGGCGAATATAACCCTTATCTAGCAACTCCTAGAGCTGAATCTTCGACTCAACTAACTCAGCTAGGGCAAAACGATAATGTGCCATAGAAATCGGTGCCGTGCCGGGTACTAGGTCAATAGAGAACTCAATCTCTCTGTGAGGTGGCAATCTAACAAGATCCTCGGGAAAGACGTCCGAGTACTCACAAACCACTCTCGGCAACACAGTCTGGGTCTCATCACACTCACTACTCAAAAGGCTAGCAAGGAGACCACTCAACTCACTTCGCCCTCGCGGATCATACACCGATGGAAAAACACTACCAACCCGATCCCCCAGAAAATAAAAACACTCCCCGCTCAAGGTACAAACTGTGACCCTCTGGCAGTAGCAGTCAATAACAGCTCGGTATGACGATAACCAGTCCATACCCAAAATAACATCAAATCCCGACATGGGCATAACTACAAAAGGAAAGGAAAGTCGGCGGTCGGCGACCTCTATATCACAGCCCCGACATCCTTGTTTCAAGATCAACTCACCCCCAACAGGCGATACTACACATATAGGAGATGCTAACTGTGCCAACTCCAATCCCAAAACAGATGCAAATGCAGCAGATATAAATGAATGTGATGCTCACGTATCTATCAATACACTAGCAACCGAGTTACAAAACAAGAAGGTACCTCTCACAACCGATGGAGCCGGTACAAGATCCTACACGGTAACAGCATACACGCGCCCAGACGGTCTCTGATCAACCTGCTCACCTCTAGGAGCATAAGACTGCTGCACAGACTGGGACAATGAAGCCCCTTGATTGGCCCTCGAGACCTGAACAGACTGAGCTGGCTGATGACTCTGAGTCTGCCTCAAACTAGATGCACCAGATGTGCCACTCAACTGCGGGCAAAACCTCTTCATGTGCCCTGCCTGACCACACTGATAACACGAGAGCGGCTGGCCTCTACCCTGACTCTGGCTCTGAGATCGAGCCGAAGATGATGCTGCTCTCTGTACTCCTCCCTTCTGCGGGCAAACCGGAGACTTGTGGCCCAGCTAACCACACTTGAAACAGGTAATGTCTCCCTGGCTGCCTTTCCCAGAAACTGCACTCGTCACTGGAAAAGTCGATCTAGTAAAGCTACCATGAGACTACTGAGGGTTAAAACCCCTCTGTCTCATGCCATCACTCTGGCTATCCTGACTCCACTTGAAGCCCCTCTGCCTCTCCTCCTCCTCCTGCATCATGATCTCCATATGGGCTGCTGCATCCACTAGACGCCCATACTCTCGGGTCATAGAACCCCCAACTCTCATCTTGAGGCCATGCCTCAACTTCTTCTCGAACTCAAGACAACGGCGTTCCTCAGACGCCACCAACTCAGGTGCAAACCTGGACAAACTAGTAAATGCGGCCTCAAACTCGGCCACTGAAGAGCTCAGCTGCTTAAGCTGGCAAAACTGCTCCCTCAACCTCTCCCTGACAGCTAGAGACAGGAACTTCTCCTGGAAAGCAGCTACGAAGGCCTCCCAAGTCCCTCCTATACGGCCTCTGGTGAATTTCCACCACTGACCCGCATCCTCCTTAAGCTGGAAAGATGCTAAGGTCACCTTCAGAACCCCGTCCTCGATGCCAAGCATCTCAAACGTCTTCGTTGTCTGTTCGAGCCATTCATCTGCCTTAAGCGGCTCTTTTGGATCGCCCAAAAACTCGTCCGGATTAGACCGGAAGAACTCTCTCTTCAGAAATGCAGGCCCTGCATCTGCAACATGAACCTAGGCTTGATTCTCAGCTCTGAGAATGCCTACAGACTCCCTGAATGCCCCTGCTATATCTCGGGCCAAAGCACCCATAGCCTGCTGACCCGCTGGTTCGGCCACATTGGCCTGGCCAATACCCTCATGCTGTTCCGGAATCTCATCCGGTATGGGCATCTCCTGCCTACCACGCCTACCACGTCCTCGCCCTCGTCCTGACATCCTAATAAAGGCAACAAAGACAATTAATACGTTTGCACACTAATAAATGTGCCGAAGCTATAACACTCGCGTCCTAATGCATTGGACAACAGTAATTCACTCCACGTAAGCACATAATCACATAAGCACCTACGAATTTCATTCCTGGATAATGACAGTCACGAGGCGTTGCTAGAGTTCCGGTTGGAAACAGCATTGATCAAGTGCTTGTCCAACAAGACTCATAGAAACTCAAGGATCCAGTCAACATCCTAGAAATTAAATCCCATACCCACATAAGCACTTAAACATGTTATCATATAAGCATATAACAGTACATCTAAGTCTCTATCAAGCCAGACGAACCCATTGTGATACTAATCACTTCCCACGTACCCAAAGTATTCAAACCCGGTACGCTCTGATACCAAGTTGTAACGCCCTCAAAATAAACTCATAATATACACAATATTGACATGCATTGGTAAAAGAAAACAAAACATTATTCCATTCATCAGAGTATTCTTATTAACAGACATTACATGTAACATCGAAAATAAATGCCCTACGGACTTACAGCTTTCCAAGCCAACACTTGGACACAAAAGTCTGAGTACTAACTCAATTACACATTAAGCCCTTCGCTTGAGTTTACATGTAATATCAAACTAAAACAAAATAACAACTAATCTAAACAGAGTCTTCAACTCCAAATCCTTCCAAGCTAAGTCCTTGGAGGTAGCATATCACCTGAACCTAAAAATGATGGTCCCGTATAGGGTGAGCCACAGCCCAGCAGAAATTTACTAAACCAAATAAAAGAATTGACTAAAGCAATAGCATTCCATAGATGGTTAACACTGTTAAATCCATTTTATCACTTTACAGTTTCATGACAATAATGTCCATGACATGTTTCGCTTTACGTTATTAATCAACTTTCCAATTATATAGACATGGCTCAAAACCTGGCCAAACAATAATAATGAGATTACATCCCACATCAACATTACTTCCAATATCAACAAATCAAATAAGACTAAGGCCCCGTTTGTTTTGGGTTATAGGGAGGGTATTGGGATTGCTAATACCTTGGGACTAGTATATGGGGTGTTTGTTTTGAGAGATAGCCTTAGGACTACTAATACCTTGGGACTAACTAATACCTTGGTATTACTAATACCGTGTTTGTTTTGAGAGATAGGGAGGGTACTACTAATACCTTGGTATTACTAATACCCTTGGGGAGGGGATTCATAGTGAGGAGGTAGAGATGGTATTAGAAAAATAGTGAGGGGATTAGAAATTTTTTTATTTTTTTATTTTTTATATGAGATTTTTTTTTAAATATTAATGTTTAATTTTTATATTTTATATTTGTTTTATTTTTTATATAAAAATAATTTAACAATTCCTCACTATTAATCCCCTCACTATCAATCCCCTCACTATTAATCCCCTCACTAACAATCCCCTCACTATTAATCCCCTCACTATCAATCCCCTCCATTCTATCTCTGAAAACAAACGACCCTCACTAACAACCCCTCACTAACAATCCCCTCACTATTAATCCCCTCACTATCAATCCCCTCCATTCTATCTCTGGAAACAAACGGGGCCTAAGGCTCATACTCAGACACTTCCATATATCAATAAGTACACATATTTGCTGTACTAATGGAGTCCATCCTTTTTCTCCTCCTAAATAGGTTTGAGAGTCATCCCCTATCTTCCCTCAAACCATGGAGTACATCTCCTATCTCCTCCCAAACAATATGCATATACAATGTATTTAACCACTTGTCATACACAATATTCAATCAATACACATTTGCTGTTATTAATTCAACTGTCATATTCAATGACTCATTCAATGTGATTAGTTTCAGTTTTCCCTAATCAACATGCAATGTCTACAACAATCACGACTATCCTCCCCGATAGCCCAAAACAGTTATTTCTAAACAGGAAATAAATGTATCAACAAATGTAAACTCAACAATTTCATAGGTGAGTGATTAAATTATTCGACTACACCATTTATCTCATAATTCTCCAATTTCATGAATTAAACTCAATTCCACATTTTTCCCAAAATTAATTATACAAATTAATTTATTACAACAATGAGGGCTTTTTCCCCTTTCCTTAAAATCAACCCTAAGGTTCAGTTATCTCAATTTAACACACAAACATATGTTTTTAATAGATGGAAAACCCCCTTTTCAAATTAAAGTTCAAACCCTAATTTTTCCAAAAATACCAAACAACACCAACATATCAAAATACCAAAACTTAGGACAAAACCTATAATATGGAGTAGGAAATCCCTACCTCAAAGTGAAGAACTCAAATGGAGATGATGGAGATGATGACCCAAAATCCAAAGTGCTCCGAACCGCCAAACTCTCAGATTAAAGTAAAGCTCTCGTGACCCTCTATCTTTTTAATAAAGAACCTAGGGTAGAAATACACTCTAAGTAGATCAAACCTAAGAGAGAAGGTGTGTAGAGGGAGAGAAAACACGGACCTAGGGTTCTGAAATCAAAAAGAGATGAAAAAAATGTATTTAAAACCGCTGCTGCGTATTTATATAAAACAGGCTCGCTCGAGCGAAGACTTGGTCGCTCGAGCGACCAGACACAGAAAACCCTCGCTCAAGCCAAGAAGGTCTCGCTCGAGCCAACGATCCAGAAGCTCGCTCGAGCGACAGACTGCTCGCTCGAGCCAAAAACTCAAACCCTCAGGTCTGCAACCAGACGCATGCTCGAGCGACGGAACGCTCGCTGAGCAAGAAAATCTTGCTCGAGCCAAGAACTGCAACTCTCAGGTCCAGAACCAGATGCAATCGCTCGCTCGAGCGAAGCCACTCTGGCTTGATCCACTAGACACATGACTCCACTCTCGCTCGAGCGACCAAACCCTCGCTCGAGCGAAGTACCAAAACGAAGAGCTCGCTCGAGCGACAAACTTCTCGCTCGAGCGATGGACCAAAATTCTGGGCAGCAACCATTTGCTTCCAAACCCAACCAACCTGTAACAAACCTTCCCAACACATCCTATAGCTCAAAGATGAGTAAATAAAGGATGACAACAACATAAATATAACAACAGGATCTACAGAACCTAAGTCCGGATGCAACAACCAAATGGGGAAAGACCGGGGTTGCTATAGTGCTGGTACCTCTGCCAAGTTCTCCAGGCGCTAGCTGGAAGGTACTGGTACCCCTCATTCTAAGCGCGGTATATAACACCAATTATTTCAACGCTACAAAGCACAACCAACACAAGTGTAATGCATACACAACAATTCAACACAACAATGTCATCTTCCACCGATGACCAAGGACAAAACCTCTAGATGCATGTATTCAACACATTTATTAAAAAGACTCAACTCTCATGAGATCTTAAACCCAACAACGACACTAGTACGATAGTTAAAGGTGAAACCCTCAAATGTGTATATTCAACACTCATGATATAATTGTTCAACTCACACATTTATTTTTCCGAGACTCACATAGAGTTACCATTTCATTTTCCATTTTCAAGATCAACTTTCATAATTTTCCAGGTCAGCATATTCCACCATTATTCCAACCCACTCTTCCCATTTCACAAAACCAATTCCATCCTTTTCACTTCACAAAACCAATTCCACGGATAATAAAGCCATAACCCATCTCTGTTCAATACGTTCATTTCAAAATAACCCCACTGCCATAGTTAATCCCTTAGCCATTAACACTTTTACACAACCCCATATTAACAATAGTAATTTACAAACGTTGTTCAACCATCCTCCCTTTTAATTTACCAAATCAAAATATAATTTAGGGCTTTCTCTTCTTTCAACAATAACATGCTAGATTACTCCCCAATTTTCCCAAACAATAATCAATGATAACAAACTCATTCTCAAACAACCAACCCTAGGTTCCCTCTCATGATTTTCAAAGAAATCCAACATGGATATGATTTTCATGCAATATAAATTTACCACATGTCTATCTATGAACGAGGTATTGAAAAAGAGCAAAGAAATCCCTACCTCAAATGAAGAAACCCAAAGGAGAATAAGAGAAGAACTTGAAAGTGCTCCAAACCCAAACTTTTTCGGATCAAAACGTAGCCCTCGCGATACTCAACCTTTCTTACAAAGAGACTAGGGTAGAAGGTCTCTAGAACAAGGTGTATTTGTAGAGAGAGAGTTTAGAGAGAGAAGCTCCCGATCTAGGTTTTGAAGAAGAAAGAGAATCAAAAATGGAAGAGAAGACCCTTGCTGCGGACTGATATATGTGAGGCTCGCTTGAGCGAAGGAGTGGTCGCTCGAGCGACCAGACATAACAAAAACCTCGCTCGAGCACAAGAATCGTCGCTCGAGCGAACAATGCGAAGCTTCAGGTCTGCAACCCAGAAGCACGCTCGAGCGCAAGAGTTCTCGCTCGAGCGAAGAAACACAAAACATGCAGCTCGCTCGCTCGAGCGAAGGAAAGCTCGCTTAAGCCAAGAAACACAACCTTCAAGTCAAAAGAGACGCAGATGCACGCTCGAGCGCAAGAGTGCTCGCTCGAGCCAAGAGACACAAACTCAAAGCTCGCTCGAGCAACAAAAGACTCGCTCGAGCGAAGACACTAAAAACTGGGCAGCAACACTATGTTTTTAATCACAACCAACCTGTTACAAACCTGCCCAACACATCCCAAAACTCAAATATAAGAAATTAAAGGATGGAAACAAGATACAGATATCAACACACAACTCGGAACTCTAGTCCGGAATACCACAAAGGACGGGGATCGCTATAATTAGGGAGAAAAATATTTATAGAGAAATTTTCACATATTTTCTTCATTTATTTTCAATGTAAATTCAATAATCTACTAGAAAACCTTTAAAATTTCATGTAAATTTCTCTTCTACATCAAACCGATAAAACTGAACTGTAGCATGCGGTCTGTATTGGTTTCTCAATCATAAAAATCGAAAGGATCGATTTGGTACTAAATATACCCTTAACACCGACAGAACCAAACCGTTTACACCCTTAATATTTGTACTAAAATTTTGAGATTTGATTTTGAATAAAAATTTAGCTATTCATCCTTCCAAAAATAACAATCACATGTTAATTAAATAATTAAATTCACGTGAGTTTGTACGCAGGTTAAGGAAAGGATATGAATACAAGGAAACATTTATCTTTTTATATAGAAATTTAACTTTGATTTAATTTCATTTTCTTTCCAACTCTTAAAATACCCATAGAAAAATTTTCAGCAATTTGGACAATATATATATATATATATAACAATTATACTTCAGACTAAAATTACATGAGAAAAAATTGGTTAGTTCTAAAAGTGAACATAAAATAACTCTGATTAATCCTTACAATCAAATAATCTCAATTCTCCAATCATCACTCAAGTGATCAAATATATATATTTGAATTTCCATATCATATGAAAGATTTACAAAAGAGCCCACATGCAAGTACATATTCAATCTCCTCGATGGCATGAATCTATAGTATGTGAAACAAGTAAAATAAGAACAAAACAAAATAAGGCCCTTCGGGTTATAAGTCCCAAGGCTTAATCTTGATTACAAATGAATGGTTACTGAACCCATATATGTAAAGCCCTTAGTTTGTCAAGACATACAAAAACAAAACAAAAGGGTCTTTCACTCTCAAGCATTCACCCGTCTCTACTTAGGTGGAATCACCATTTCTTTTCCTGCAACAAATCCATTAGAGGTGAGCCATAAGCTCAGTAGAGAATTCTTAACAAAGTATATACATTTTATACAGCCTTATGACATGGGTGAAATGTCATGCCATGAGCAAAATCAATGTCTTTCTCATTTGAAAAATACAATCAAAACCAATCACTTCATTATAATTTCAAGAGGGGTTGGTAAACATGACTCAGGTAATCCTTAGTTAGTGTCTGTAAGTAGACATATCAAGTACTACCAATCGCCACTTTACCAGCTCTTAACCAAATGGAAATTCAGAACCTACCACGAAGGTTTCTGGTCTTTTACCAAGGACCTCAATCCAACTTAATTCATAAACTACATCCCATATCTAAACTTGCCACCGCATTTACCCCCAAACAGTTCAACAACATTTGTTTTGCAAAAATATTTCTTTCTCAAGGAAATATTTTCAAATGATAGTTCAAAAGCAATGACAATGAGAATGAAATGGAATGATAATTCAAGATTATATCAACATATTACAATTATCAATTTCTCAATTACACCACACAATCTTCTATTGTGATCAAGTTTCCATATCTCTTCTCAACATTTTTACGCACACATATTCTAAGAGATCAATAACAATATTGTATTTCATGTACTCATTTTTTCAAAATACTCAAGATAATATGCTATTTATCCTATTTTTAAAATCGATCTTTTCCCATTTTCATGGAATTACAACATTAAGTGTGCGCATAGCAATTTCTCCATCATATCCACAAAAATAATCCACCAAGCATGAATTTATGACATCTCAATATTTTTTCCAAATCCCTATTTTCTAGGGTTTCACAAAAATTAGGTTTCTCATATTTTATTTTATTTTTTATTTTTTTGAAGGGTTTTTTCTCAACTAACGACCACAGTTATCAACATAGCCCATACTCTCAAAAAATTGAAGAAATATTAGAGAAACCCACTTTTAAAATCACCAAGAGTTCTTGATTTCAAAACCACAACTCAAGATATAAGAAAATTTGCTTCAAAGAAGCATGGACTTGTAAACATATATATATATTATATAACTCTAAAAATATCCCTAGCTCAAGTTGTGAAGGACAGAAGAGAAGAAACCCCCAAAATCGATAGTGCTAGATTTTGATCTCCACCGCACAAAATGTAGCTTTTGATGAGCTCTCCAAATTTGATGAAGGAACTTGAGTCAAATCTTCAATAGATTTGAAGACTTCAAGAATTTATAGTGGTGGTTAGGTGTTTTGTTGAGAAAGAGGAGGGAAGAAAAGGAAAATTTTTCGAACACCCAGCTATTCCCGCACATGCACCTTTTACTGCATGTACGACGCGCACTTTCCCGCACGTGCTAGTCCCTTCACGCGCGATTAATTCAGAATGGAACTCTCAAAATTCACCTCCTCACCACACATGCGACACCCATTTTTGCATGTGCAACTGCAATTATCTCAGAACACAACCATTGCCCCTGCTCCCTTCCTGCATGTGAAACACTCACCCTCGCATGTGTAGCATCCTATCTGCACATGTGGCATCCTATCCGCACATGTGGCTACACCCCTCATACGTGCGGTTTTGCTTACCAAAGAGATCCTAAGCTTGCCTACATGTTTTCTTCCACTCTGGTCCCCCCTCTACACCCAAAATATGGAAATTTTGATTTCCGAGACAAGATTAGAATCACACAAGAAATTTACAATGAGTGACGAACTCATGCGGTCGAAGAGACCTTGGATTGGTTTCGAAATACTGAAAATATGAAATTAAACAAGATTAAGAGGAGAATAAAGCGGGTTATATACCTAGGACATCACAGTAGGGGCAGTTTACCTTACCTTTTAATGATAATTCTATCAATAAAAAAAATCTTTTTAAAAAATTAACTAATTACCTTCTGATGATGCGGTTGATCGAGGTGAATGGGCTGGACCGATCCAAGCTCCTCAGATCCAATGGGCTACCTGCAAATAAGTTCAACGGGGAACGGGGTAGTCCCCCAGTGAACCCTCCGACGAACAAGTTAGTGTCTGGACGATTGAGAGAGAGTGAGAGAGATAGGGGTTAGGAAGGCTTAACCTTTTTTCTGTCTTCCAGCTTTGCTTATATCCCTTTTCGTCATCATTTCGTTCCCTGCCGAAAGTTTGTGCCGTCATTCGTCTTGTTCAGGGTGAAGGGGTGCCATTCCGGCTGAGAGGTGTTGTCGCAATAAATGCTGTAATGGATTGCATTAATGGTGATGTGCTGTGGCAATAACTTTGCAAATCTTTGTCTGCTGACATGGCCTTTCCTGCATCTGCCATGTGTCCGACATCATTGGTCCTCCTTGCCCAGTTGGCTTCCAGTGGTGCTGGTTTTTCTAACCGGGTTGTGTAATGGGGATTTGGATGGTGGGCTGTGGTCTTTGTGGGCCTATCTGGGCCTATCCATGTCAGTAGTCCCCCATTCCCGAGTGCAGCTTTAGTCCAACGAAGGAATAGTGACAATAAGACAGACGAGCCGATCGTGAGGGTGGCCTATCGAGAGGCCGACCGTGAGGGTGGTCGAGCGCGCGAGGCCGACCGTGAGGGTGCCGAGCGTAAGAGGCCGACCGTGAGGGTGGCCGCGCCGAGAGCCGACCGTGAGGGTGGTCGAGCTGAGAGGCCGACCGTGAGGGTGACCGAGCGGAAGAGGCCACCGTGAGGGTGGCCGAGCGCGAGAGGCCGACCGCGAGGGTTGCCAAGCGCGAGAGGCCGACCGTGAGGGTGACCGAGCGCGAGAGGCCGACCGCGAGGGTTGCCGAGCGCGAGAGGCCGACCGTGAGGGTGGCCGAGCGCGAGAGGCCGACCGCGAGGGTTGCCGAGCGCGAGAGGCCGACCGTTGACCCGAGCCGACCACGCGAGGGTTGCCGAGCGCGAGAGGCCGACCGTGAGGGTGACCGAGCGCGAGAGGCCGACCGTGAGGGTGGCCGACCGTGAGGGCGGTCGAGCGCGAGAGGCCGACCGTGAGGGTGGCCGAGCGGAAGAGGCCGACCGTGAGGGTGGCCGAGCGTAAGAGGCCGACCGTGAGGGCGGTCGAGCGCGAGAGGCCGACCGTGAGGGTGGCCGAGCGGAAGAGGTCGACCGTGAGGGTGGCCGAGCGTAAGAGGCCGACCGTGAGAGGGCACGGGGCTCAAGAGGCGGCGTGTCACGTGATGACTTGAAATGGAAAAGAAAAGGTGAGGACAGAGGTCAGTGCATCTGGACCATACACGTGGCAGAGTGGCGGGGGAGGGAAAAGGTCAGGCGTTAGATCAGAAGTGAAACGTCAGGGCATTATTATGGGCATTGATGACACGGTTGTGGCGGATGATTTGAAAGGTTTTCAAACTGGCGAACATCAATTTGGATCCTTGGAATACAGGCAAACTGTGGGCTTTCGGTATCATACGATTCACTTACTTCTTTACAAAGACGCAAGATATTTCTGGTGTTAGCTCCTTCGTTGCTCAGGATACGCCATTGAAACACTTCTTCGATTTATTGGCACCTGCATCAGAAGCGATTCGTAAACATAGCTTAGAAATGGCTCAAGAAGAGACTGCGATCTTCAGGGTAGATCCACTAGGGGACGATGATGCAGAGGAATTAGCGGCACACTACAGAGGGGGGGAACCAACGATGCGTGTTCATGGTTCCACCTTGGTGGAAGCTCCGACGCCGATCAGTGAGGTGATGGCAGACCATGGCATACAAAGGCGGACAAATCGATGGTAAAGAGGCGGAGTTGGGGTAATCCGCGAGAAGTACCAAATTCCGGCGGAAGTGGAGTTGTGGTTGCCAACGTCAACGGAAAGGCCATCGGATGCTAGGGTGGGAGGATTTTCCCTGTACGAGGAGGCTCTGAAGGGGGGGTTGAGGTTGCCTCTGCCTCAAATAGTGGTGGACGTGCTCAATCACCTAGAAGTAGCGCCGGGCCAGCTGATGCCCAATGCCTGGAAGATGCTGATGGCCTGTGCGAGTTCGTGGCCGAAAGCGAACGAGGGGGAGTCGATGACGGTGGAGGAGTTTTTCGCCTGTTACAAAGGCCTCTGGGCAGCAGGAGACGTGGGTCACCCTGCAGGCAGTTGTGGGGAAGGGGTTGGTGGCTGGTCTGCCTACGTCGATCAAGGGGTGGCGGGCGCGGTGGTTCTACGTTTCGGCGAACGGAGGGCCTGGGGTAGCGCCGTCTGGAGGTGCCAATCAGGACGGTGGAGGCAAAACTGGGGGCGGCAGCGGGGAAAGGGTGAAGAGAGTGAAAGAATGGAGGGAAAAGAAGAAGGCTAGGTGGGACGAGCTCGTACAGCCGTCTGCCTTGTTGAGCAGGGCTGGGTCCTCAGCCCTCCGGAGGAGATCTGGGCCGAGCAGAATTGGAAGCAAGGAGGGAGGCGAGGGAGGCGCAGGAGGCTGAGGATCAAGCCCTTCTTGCCAGAGCTAGTAGGCTGAAGAAAGCTCAGGACGAGAGACCTGCCCAACCAATTGCAAAAGAGAGGATCAGACCTCGTCCGCAGCCGTTGGGAGGGAAGGACTTAACCACCTTCGAGCCACGAAAGCCCCCTGTGGACCCTGTGAAGGAGAGGGCCAGGAAGGAGGGGGAGGCGCTGAAGAAGAAGAAAAAGAAGAGAAGTGCTCCAGAAGGGGGTGCAGGGGAGCCTGGGGCTAAGAAGGTGAAGAAGGCCCCTGCTGCGGAGGAGACCCCTGTGGTGAAGGATGCCTCAGAGGTAGCAAGTGTCACTCCAACGCTGGAGACTGTGGAGGTCGCCCCAGCAATTCAAGTGGCAGTGGGTGCAGGCAGTGCTGAGCCAAGTGGGGGGCAACAGACTCCAAGGGGTCCTGCAGCCCAGGAAGGAGGGGTGGATCTGTATACCGCCTTTTACCATGCCCGTGCGGTTGCTGGAAGGGTGGAGGGGGAAGAGGGATCAGCTAGGGCAGGGGCTGACCGTCTGTTGAAGGTTGTAGAGGGTCAGACCTGCGCGCGGCCTCCAGATTCAATGCGGCTGAGCTACTGAGGGGGTTATGCTCTGCTCAGCTGGAGGTAACTGCCCTGGCAGGGGCTCTTGTAAGAAAGGCGGGGGGCCAGGCTGAAGGCAGAGAAGGCTGAGGCACAGCTGGCAAAACTGAAGGTGGAGAAGGCAAGTTGGACGAATGCCCAGGCTGAGCTGAAAACAGTGAAACTAGATCTGGAGGATACACGCCGCAGGGTTGTGTCACTGGAGTTCCAGCTGACTGGTGAGCAGAAGAAGTTGGAAGAGTCCCAACAAGCTTGGGCCATTGCTAACGACGCCGCCATGAGAGGCCATGAACAGCAACGAAGAGCTGGTGAAGCAGAAAGATGAGGCAGATGCTAAGGTGGAGACTCTGCAAAAGGCGTTGGAGGATGAGCTGGCCAGAGGGGGAGAAAGAGAGGCTGAGGAGGGAGCTGGGAGCAGAGGTGGAGAAGATGAGGGCGGAGGAGCAGAGCCTAAAGAAGGAGGTGGAGGAGAGAGGAGGAAGTGGATTGCTGAGGGGAGGTCTGGAAGAGGGAGCTGGAGGCTGAGAGGGCCAAGGCTGCAGCTGAGAAGGAGGCTCTACAAAAAGAGTTAAACGAAGAGAAGGCGAAGGCGGCCTCAGAAAGGGCAGCCTACCCTGATCTTTATGTTGCAGCTGTGTGGCACAATTCAAAGGGTCTCCTGAGTTCCAGATGGCGATCGATGCCGCAGTTGCTGCCAGCTTGGCTGGGGTGGGGTCTGGGGGTGCTGGGTCATCAGGGACAGGTGCTGGGGTGAGGACAGAGTCTGAAATCATTAATAGTTTCCAGCAATCTGACTACTACAAGCACGAAATGGCTGAGTACTGGGACAGCGGTTGGAAGATGTTCAAGCGCAAGGCGGAGGAGCTGTTTCCAGACTTAGACCTGAGTAGTGTGTGGTGGGAGAAGATGACGTAGCCCAGACCCCACTGGACGAGGGGTTGAAGAAGCTGACCTCATTTCAAGCGAGGAGGAGGTGATGTGCATGATGAGTAGACTTAGGAGTTTTGGGTTATTGTTTGTTTTTTTTTTTTTTTTTGTTGAAAGGGATGTAAGTAATTTGTATACACATTTTTGAATGAATAAAATGGCACCTAAGGTTTTAGTTAATGATTCCAGTATACTTCCCCTTGTGTTGGTTTGGTCATGGTTTGTTTTTCTTGTGATTATTTTGTGTACTGATGCTGTCAACAAATGCTTGTGCCAGGCAGGAGAGCAAGGGGAAACTAAAGTCACGCCAACATCTAAGTCAGAATAGGGTGAGGAATTTTCTAAGAAAGAGTAAAATAGCAGTTTTGTGTGAGTGTGGTGTGGGGGGGGGGATCTGGAAGGTAATGTTTCAAATTGAATGAGCATGGAAGTAGACTGAAATGTAATCTTGAAGATGTGATTTGCAAATGAGATATGAGAGAGCATCTTTAAAATATGACTAAGTGTCAAATTACCTTGAAAAAGTGGACTGTAATGTAACGTTTGAAGATGTGATTTGCAAATGAGATATGAGAGAGCATCTTTAAAATATGGCTAAGTGTCAGTGCATTCTGGAATTGTGGTTAAGCGTCAGATTATGACTAAGTGTTTTGCGCAGGTCTGACTGAGCTTTCATTCATAGGTCTGACTGGGGCCTGTGAAAGTGCTCAGTTCGGACTGAGGCTTTTGAAGGTGCTCAGGTCTGACTGAGGCTTTTGAAAGTGCTCAGGTCTGGCTGAGGCTTTTGAAAGTGCTCAGGTCGGACTGAGGCTTTTGAAGTGCTCGGTCTGGCCGAGGCTTTTGAAAGTGCTCAGGTCGGACTGAGGCTTTTGAAGTGCTCGGTCTGGCCGAGGCTTTTGAAAGTGCTCAGGTCGGACTGAGGCTTTTGAAAGTGCTCGGTCTGGCCGAGGCTTTTGAAAGTGCTCAGGTCGGACTGAGGCTTTTGAAGTGCTCGGTCTGGCCGAGGCTTTTGAAAGTGCTCAGGTCGGACTGAGGCTTTTGAAAGTGCTCAGGTCTGGCTGAGGCTTTTGAAAGTGCTCAGGTCGGCTGAGGCTTTTGAAAGTGCTCAGGTCTGAGGTCTTGAGTGTGTGCTGCAAGCTGAAACTTAATTGGGACGATGAGGATAGCTGGGAGACAAAACAGTTGTTATAAGAAATGTAGTACAATGACCAAAATTACATCATGCTTGAAAATGGGAATACGACAATTGAGGAATACAAAAGTAACAGCTTATTGAAAGTAGCGTTTCAAGTGTTCAGCATTCCATGGGTGGGGAAGGTCGCGACCCTCCATATCTTGAAGTCGGTAGGTGCCTGGACGCGGTCTGGCTTTCACAATATAGGGTCCCTCCCATTTGGCGGCCAATTTACCCTCAGTCGGTTTCTTGGTGGCAAGGGTTGCTTCTCTCAGCACTAAGTCCCCCACCGCAAATTCCCTTGGTCGGACCTTGCGATTGTAGTGTGTCCTCATTTTTGCTGGTATGAGGCTAATCTCACCGCAGCGGTCTCCCTGAGTTCTTCAATCAGGTCTAGATCCGCGCGACGGAGCTCTTCAGCTTGAGGCGAGGTCTGGATGCAGGACCCTGGGGGTGGGCAGACCGACTTCGACTGGGATGACCGCCTCAGCGCCATATGTTAGACGAAAAGGGGTTTCCCCAGTGGGAGTCCGAGCAGTGGTTCGGTAGGCCCAGAGTACGTTGGGTAGTTCCTCAGCCCAAAGGCCTTAGCAGCTTCGAGTTTGGTTTTGATGATCTTCAGGAGAGAACGGTTTGTGACCTCAACTTGGCCGTTTGCTTGGGGGTGACCAGGGGAGGAGAAACATGGTTGATCTGGAGGTCTGCACAAAACTGCCTGTACTTGGCGTTGTCGAATTGCTTTCCGTTGTCGGTGACGATGGCTTGAGGGATGCCAAACCTGCAAACGATCGACTGCCAAATGAACTTGGTCGTATTTCGCTCGGTGATGGTGGCCAGGGGTTCTGCCTCTACCCATTTGGTGAAGTAATCGATGGCGACAATTGCAAACTTGGTCTGGCCTCGGCCAGTGGGGAGTGGACCAACCAAGTCGATCCCCCATTTGGCGAATGGATAAGGGCTGCAAAGGGTGATCAGCTCGGTAGGAGGGGCGTGTGGGATGTTGGCGAAGCGTTGACACTTGTCGCATTTAAGCACAAAATCGGTTGCATCTTGGTTGAGAGTTGGCCAGAAGTAGCCTGTGCGGAGTACTTTCTGAGCGAGGGACCTTCCCCCCGAGTGGTTGCCACAGATCCCCTCATGGATTTCTTGCATGACATAGGTTGCCTGGGTGGGGTTGAGGCATCGCAGGTATGGGCGCGAAAAACCTCGTTTATAAAGGATGCCATCGACCAGAATGTAGTTAGCCGATCGAGCTCTGACCTTGGCAGCTAGCTGTTGGTCGTTTGGGAGCTCCCCAGCGGTCAAGAAGAGGAGAATGTCGGATGCCCAAGGGATGGGTTCAGTCTGGAGGAATTGCACTTCTTGTGGGTCGGTCGAGATGGCCGGGTGAGCTAGATATTCAAGGTGAACTCCGTCGCTAAGGTCGGAATGGTCAGCGGAAGCCAGCCGGGCCATTTCGTCTGCTTTGGAGTTTTCCGTCCGGGGTATGTGCCTGATCTGGAAAGTATTGAAGAGGCGAACAAGGGGGAGTGCTATGTCTCTGTAAGCTCGCATTGTATCATCCTTGGCATCGAATTCCCCCGTGATCTGACCGACGATAGTTGGGAATCACTGAACACGCGGATCTGGTCGACACCAATGTCTTTGGCGAGGCGGAGTCCTGCTATCAATGCTTCATACTCAGCCTCGTTATTACTAGCCTCAAACAGGAAGCGAAGAGCACATTTGAAATAGCCACCCTCAGGAGAGGCGAGGATGATGCCAGCCCCACTACCCCCCTGCAAGATGACCCATCAACATTGAGAGTCCATGAATGGGGGTCTTCAGGATCGGCAGGAGCTGATGGGGCTGTTGAGGTAGTGGGTGGCATAGGATTGGTGAATTCCATGATGAAGTCGGCTATAGCTTGCCCCTTGATTGCTGTTCGAGGGCGGTAGGAGATGTCAAACTGGCTGAGTTCGACTGACCACTGCATTAGTCTGCCCGAAGTTCTGGTTGTTGCATGACCTTCTTCAAGGGCTGGTCGGTGAGGACCACTATAGGGTGGGCTTGGAAGTAAGGGCGAAGTCGTCTGGATGCAGTGACCAAAGCCAAGGATAGTTTTTCTAGCAAAGGGTAGTTCTGCTCTGCTCCCCTCAGAGCTCGACTGATGTAATAAACAGGCCGTTGGACTGAGCCATCTTCTCTGATGAGGGCCGCGCTGACAGCAGTGTTTGATACTGCTAGGTAGAGGAAGAGGGGTTCGCCTGTGATGGCTTGTGAAAGGAGGGGTGGGTTGGCCATACACCGTTTTAACTGCTGGAAAGCCTCTTCGGACTCAGTTGTCCATTCGAAGGTCTGCCTGAGGACTTTGAAGAAGGGTAGGCACTTATCTGTGGCGCGGGAGATGAAACGGTTGAGGGCGGCTACTCTGCCGGCGAGCCGTTGAACTTCTTTAACCGTTTTGGGCGACTGCATCTCGACCAGAGCTTTGATCTTTTCAGGGTTAGCCTCAATGCCGCGTTGACTAACCATGAAGCCCAAGAATTTCCCAGACCCTACGCCAAAGGCGCACTTCTCGGGGTTGAGCTTCATCTGATACTTTCGAAGGGTGGCAAAAGTCTCTCGCAGGTCGGCGATATGATCGGTGGAGAGTTTGCTCTTGACTAGCATGTCATCCACATATACTTCCATGTTTCGACCGATCTGATGGTGGAAAACTGCATTGACTAACCGTTGGTAGGTGGCCCCAGCGTTTTTTAATCCGAATGGCATTACGCAGTAGTGGTAGGTACCTCGGTCGGTGATGAAGGATGTGTGTTCCCGATCATGAGTGCATCATGATTTGGTTGTACCCAGAGAAAGCATCCATGAAACTGAGCATTTGGTGACCGGCCGTGGCATCGACCAGCAGATCTATGCGGGGAAGTGGGTAGCTATCCTTGGGGCAAGCTCTGTTCAGGTCGGAGTAGTCGACGCAGAGACGCCATTTGCCGTTGTTTTTGCGAACCAGGACCACATTGGACAGCCACTTAGGATAGTCCACGTTTCGGATGAACTGGGCGTCAAGGAGTTTGTCAACTTCTGCAGCGATAAGATTATTACGCTCTGGATGGAAGATTCGCTGCTTTTGGCGGTAAGGTTTGAAATGAGGTTCGATGCTGAGGCGGTGGGTTATGAGAGAAGGGTCAATGCCTGGCATGTCAGCATGAGTCCAAGCAAAGATGTCCCTGTGCTCGGTCAGGAGGGCAGTAAGGTCGGCTTTGGCTTGGGAAGGTAGTTGGCTGCCGATTTTAGCTGTTTTGAGTGGGTTGGTGGGGTCAATATTGACCTCGACGAGCTCCTCCACTGGTTCTCCTCTGACCAACTCGTCTTCATCCCGGGCGTCGAGCCCTTCAATGATCATTGCTTCCTTCAGCTTAACTTCTTTAAGGGAGGCGACGTAGCACTCCCTGGCCACTGTCTGCTCTCCTCTGACTGTCCCGACACCGGAATCAGTAGGAAATTTGATGGCAAGATGGTAAGTGGATGTGATGGCTTGGAAGGCATTCAGGGCCGTGCGGCCAAGGATGATGTTGTAAGCAGAGGGGCAATCGACCACAAGGAAGGTGAGCAACTTAGTGGTCTGCCTGGGGTGTTCGCCGATGGTGATAGGCAGGTCGATGGAGCCGATCGAGGTCACACGGTCGCCGGTGAAACCGACCAGAGGGGTTTGGAGTGGGGTCAAGCTCTCTTCTCCGACCTTAAGCTGGCGGAAGCAATTTAGGAAGATGATGTCTGAAGAGCTGCCATTGTCTATGAGGACTCGTCTGACCTTGTAATTGGAGAGGATTGAAGAGATCACTAGGGGATCATCATGGGGATAGCGGATTCCTGCACAATCGGCGTCTGTGAAGGTGATGGGTTCAATCCACTGCTTTGGCTGCTTTGAAGGTCTGTCGACCATGGCCACCGTGTTGTCCGAGCCCTGCCGGATTTTTCTGAGCTCGGCCCTCTGAGCTGAGCGGGATGGTCCTCCGCAGGCGAGCCCGCCTGAAATGACCCGATTTCTCCAACTGGTGGAGGAGGATTTCCTGGGGGTCGTGGTTGTGGTTGTTGACGATCACGACCCTGGTCAGGTGGGCCTTGGTGTCGGGGCGGGGTGCGCCGACGGTCGTGTCTGAGGGGCTCAGTCTTCTGTCTCTGCTGAGGGTGGATATTTGTGAACCGACTGAGACGCCCTTGACGTATCAGGGCTTCGACCTGGTCCTTGAGATTGATACAGTCGTCTGTTATGGCCGTGGTCTTGGTGGAAACGGCAATATTTGGACTGGTCTTTCCGGCTGGAAGGGTTTCGTGAAGGTAGGGGCCATTTGAGGGGGTCTTTCTGGATTTGATGGAGGACCTGTTCCATGGGGGAGTTAAGGGGGGTATACCTCTCGAACCGACCAGGTGGTCTAGCTGGTGCCGGTCGGTCGGTGCGCGGAGGCCGGTCGGTATAATGGGGTGTTTGGTTGTTGTACTGAGTGTTTCGGGGTTCGGGGTCCTTCCTCTTATCTCTGGGGGTCGGGTTTTTAGTGATCGGGTCTTGCCGAGCGGCTAATGAGTCTTCTGCGTTCATATATTTCTGGGCTTTGGAGAGTAGGGTTGCCATGGAGGTCGGGGGGTTTTTAGAAAGTGAGAAGAGGAAATCAGACGACCGTAGACCTGCCATGAATGCGGTGAGGATGACCTTGTCATCATTTTCAGCCACCTGCAAAGCTTCGGTATTGAAGCGAGTAACAAAGCTGCGTAGTGACTCCCCCTCGGTCTGGCGGATGTTGAGAAGTTGGGTTGCAGGACGGCGCTGACGTTGAGCTCCGATAAAGTGGCTGAGGAAAGAGTCGCTGAGGTGCTGGAAGGTGGAGACAGAGTCCGCCGGTAACTGACTGAACCAAAGCCGAGCTGACCCCTTCAATGTTACAGGGAAAGCTCGGCACATGATCTCGTCGGAAAGGCGTGGAGAATCATGAGGGTGCGGTAGGTTTCCAGGTGATCGACTGGGTCCGTGGTCCCGTCGAAGGAGTCAATGGTGGGCATTTTGAATTGGCGGGCAGAGGTTTGTCTCGAATGGAGGCAACGAATGGTGAGTTTGTAGTGGTAGAGGGTTTGTGTTGAATGTTCTGCATGACCCCTTGGAGCTGAAGCTTCATGGCTCGGAGTTCAGCGTCCCAGAGGGGAATGTTGTCACCTCCGGAGGGGAATGGAGGCTGGGGTGGATGTGGATACTGCTGGCTTCCTGCTCGGGAGCTGGTGGTGCGATCGACGGGTGTGGAGGTGGAGGTGGTGGAATGACTTGTGGGTGAGGCGGTTGCAAGCCTCCCAAGTTAGGAAAGTTGGGTTGTGGGATGGTGTGGCTCAGGACTTGTTCTGGATGGGGGATCATCTGGGGGTGGCGGAGGCGGCATGGGAAGATTTCTTTGGAGCAAGGCATTTATCAAGGCTTGGTTTTGCTCGCCATGCGGTTGATGCTATTGGTGAGCTCGATGAAATATTGTGGCGGTTGGTTTGGGTTGGGAGGGTCGGTCTGGTGGTCAGCGGCATTGTGGTGAGAAGCCATGGATCTAGTCGTGACCATACACCTTGATGGGTAAAGGTAAAGGATCGTTGGAACGAGGGTCTCCGGCGACAATGAACACAACTGGCGCGCGGATAAGAACCAAGTTCCCACAGACGGCGCCAACTGATGATGCGGTTGATCTAGGTGAATGGGCTGGACCGATCCAAGCTCCTCAGATCCAATGGGCTACCTGCAAATAAGTTCAACGGGGAACGGGGTAGTCCCCCAGTGAACCCTCCGACGAACAAGTTAGTGTTTGGACTATAGAGAGAGAGTGAGAGAGATAGGGGTTAGGAAAGCTTAACCTTCTTTTGTCTCCAACTTTGCTTATATCCTTTGTCATCATTTCGTTTCCTGCCGAAAGCTTGTGCCGTCATTCGTCTTGTTCAGGGTGAGGGGGTGCCATTCCGGCTGAGGGGTGTTGTCGCAATAAATGCTGTGATGGCTTGCATTAATGGTGATGTGCTGTGGCAATAACTTTGCAGATCTTTGTCTGCTGACGTGGCCTTTCCTGCATCTGCCATGTGTCCGGATATCATTGGTCCTCCCTGCCCAGTTGGCTTCCAGTGGTGCTGGGTTTTTCTAACCGGGTTGTGTAATGGGGGTTTGATGGTGGGCTGTGGTCCTTGTGGGCCTATCTGGGCCTATCCCTGTCACCTTCCAACATCATATTTCAATAAAAATTAATTCAAAAAATTCAAAATAAATCAAACTCACAAACAAAAATCATAGTGTCTCAATCATGAATAGTTTTTGGATCTCCCAATAATCCAAAAGCCAAAAAGTTACTCAAAAAGTTAAAAAGTTAACACTATTCACCAAAAGTCAACAATTACGGCTGTACAACTCCCAATTCAAATTTTCCTCTAAAAATCAATTTTTACAATTTTTTATTACACATTTTTCCATAAAAAGTCAAAAAGTTAACCCAAACATCCATATTTTCAACCTCACTTTTTTAGTCAAAAAAGACAAAAAGTGCACTTATTTAGTCTTCCCAAACATCCATAAGTCTCTCATTATTATTACTAATATCAAATGATCTTCCACAAATAAAAAACATACATAAAAAGTCTAATTTTCTTTTGATTAACACAATGAAGGGAAAATACGTATAAAAAATTAGTCACAACTTATGAGTAAATAAGTCCGATATATAAGATTTGCTGGTAATTATTCCATAAATGTAAGGGAGTAGGGCTACAATTTGGTGGGTTCGGACAAGTTGAGCTTTGTCCACGCTCAACCTGAAATGCAAAGAGATTTATCTAGGTCCTGCCCAAGTTTAAATTTAACTCAAGGAGTTTGGTTTAGGTTCAAGTTGACCGAGTTAAACACATGAAATTTGTCTTCGATTGAGCAATGACTTATCATAAACAAATGTATTACCCTCTTAAATTAAAAAGGAAAAATATTCAAAAAATGGCAAATAGGAAAACACGATAGAAATTTTATTTGAATTATGCATATTAAGCAGCATAATCGATTGTATTCTAGAATGATTTAAATTCATAAATGATTCCAAATATATTATTAACAAAAAAAAGATTTAGTTGCTCCAAGTTATGACGTCCTAACTCAATTTAATTCGAATTGATAAATTTCTACTTAGCTTTTGAAATATGCTTTCAAAGCTCCAAATTTCCAAGGCTCGAGTGGCCCAAATTCCAAAACGACGTTGCTTTGGAATTTTTTTTTCCTCTCTTTTATCTCTGAAACAAAAAAAGACATGAAGAGAGAGAGATAGAGAGAAGAGAAGGTGGGGGAATAGAGAGAGAGCTCCACCCACCAGCGCCGCCATCACTTGGGCCATCACCGGCGCCGCCATCCTCTTTGTATACACAAATATGTGTGTGTATACACAGATCTGTATAGATCTGTGTATATATCTCTCTCTGTTCTGAGTATCTCTCTCTCTCTCTCTCTCTCTCTCTCTGTGTGTTCCCCAATCTGTATAGATCTATGTGTATATATAGATCTGTGTAGATCTCTCTCTCTATGTTCCCCAATCTATAGATTTTGATTTTGATTTTGGATGTTGAGGTGGTGGAGCAGAAAATACGAAGAAAAAGAATAAGAAGATGAAAAGATTTTAGGTGTTGGATTTTTATTTTGATTTTGATTTTTCCTCTCCTCTATCTCTTTTTTTGATTCTGAGTTATGGAAGATGAAAAGAAAAGGAAAAAAAAAAACAGAGGAATAATAGATCTACACAGAGGAAGACAGAGGGGGAAAAAAAATACGTGCCAAAAGGACGTCGTTGTAGCACCTCAAGCTATTTAAGTCTCAATGGATTCGAGTTACCTAGCGAGACTGTTAACTTTTGATCAAATTCAAAATTATATTGACAAAGTCAAAAAAATTACGGGCTAGACTTGGATTAACTCAAGTTGGGCCCATTTGAGTTGCACCATTCTATTACACAGGTAAAATAGATTTAATTTTAAATGGTATGATCTAAAAACTCATAATTCTTATCATATATCTCAAAAATAATATAAAGAAAAAAATTATAATTTACAATTTAAAAATTCAAAATTAATATTATTTTATATATTTATCCGTGCATAGCATGAGTTAACTGCTAGTTTTAAAAATATTTAAAATTAATATTAAGTTTCTAAAATATCACCCCTAATATTTATAAAAAAATAAAAATAAAAATTAAAATAAAAATAAACACAAATCTCATCTCATAATAAACTAATTATACATTTTTAAAAAAAATGTTATAGATTAAAAACACACATACACACACACAACCACCTAAAATTTTCTTAATCCACAATTGTTGATTTTTATAATTTAAAAAATATGAAAATATAATACTATTGGTTAACAAAGTTACTATAGATTAAAAAAATAAAAAATAAAAACACAACTACCTAAAATTTTGAATAAAAAATGTAATTATAGATTTTTTTTTTCTTTAAAAAAAAAACAAACAAAAATCCACAACTACCAAAAATTTTGAATTACAAGTTCCTCAAATCTCTCCCCCAATATTTCTCTCTTTCCTAAATCTCATTTCACAAAGTAATTATACATTAAAAAAAACACTATACATTAAAAAAACCACAAATCTCATCTTTTAACAAAGTAATTATACATTAAAAAATATTACATATTAACACACACACACACCAAAAAAAAACACACACACACACACACACAACCACCTAAAATTTTCTCATTCCACAATTGCTAATATTTGTAATTTTAAAAATATTTGAAAATAAAACTAAGTTCTTAAAATCTCTTCCCTAATATTTTTTAAAAATAAATATAAAAAAAAATACACACACACAAATCTCATCTCATAATAAAGTAATTATACATTAAAAAAATGTTATAGATAAATAAATAAATAAAAAACACAACCACCTAAAATTTTCTGAATCCACAATTGCTTATTTTATAATTTTAGTGTAGCACTCCGTACTTCTTGGTATAATGGAATTATATTTGATTATCATAATTGAGAACTTTCTTAGTCAATATTGCCTTGGTTGAGATGTTACCATAATGGTTGGGCGAGATTAGATCAAAAATTCCAAATTCGAATAGTTATTTTTGAGTAGTTTTTACTCTTTTATCATTTTCTCTCTCCACACTTGGAATGTTGACGTGGGATAAGAACCATTGGAAAGCTTATTTCCAGTATCTTAATTTGGATACAAGAACGACCCTAAACGGAGTCTGGATGAGAGAGTTATGCCCATTTCAAGTTTGTGAATCTATGTTGTGTTCATAGTCCGCTCGAGCACAAGTTTCACCGCTTAAGCGGTCCATAGACCTTTCCAGCTCTTTTGTAAAAATTGACTGATATATTGCAAGCCTTGATTCACTACTCAAGTGGTCTATTCGAGCCAATATAGATACCGAGAGATTTCATTCACCACTTAAGCGCTGATTTGACCACTTGAGCGATCAGTTCGGGATCAAATCTTTAAAAGTCACTTTTTGAGTCAAATCTCTTCACTTTTCACCCTCTCTTCTCTCTCTTTCCTCCATTCTCGAGATTCAAGCTCTTACACTTGGATTTCATCTCTTTAGAGTGAATCTCATCTTAGTCCTATATACCAAAATGTAGAGCTCGACGAGGGCTTCTATTTAATCTAAGTGGATCATATTTTCGTCGCCGGTGAATTTTTGGCTTATCTCCTCTTCTCTTCAAGAGGTGGGGTTACATTTCTTTAACTTGATATGAGTTCAGTAGTATATTTGTGGTAGTTTTGAGTACAAAGAACCATGTTGTAATTGTCGTTATGTTGATTGTAACAATTCCGATTTAGACCCGACCTATTTATTTTTTTGAATCCGGGATTCCTTGTCTTGATGATTGTTCATGTCCTTGTTCATCTTATTCCTTGTCGAATTAGATTGTTTGAGTATTGCGGTTGCATTTAAAACATGTTGGGAATTCATTTTTCAAAGTGTTATTCTATAGAATTCTTCTTGTTCGCTCGAACAAACTTTCTTGTGCTCGTGCGGTCTTCATGAACTCCCAGTACTTTACTAAGTCTACAAAACTTCCGAGAGTGTAGTGTTTTTAGCTCGAGCAAACTTTCTTGCGCTCGAGCGGTCTTAGCTTGAGCGGTACTTTTTGTGCTCGAGCAGTTAGCCTCTATCTGCAAAACTTCTAAGAGGGTGTCATTGTGCGCTCAAGTAGTAATTTTGTTTGGTCAAGCAGTCTCACTTATTGTGCCTGGTTGCTCGAGCGGTGTTTTGGTCGCTCGAGCAGTCTGCGCGTATATCAGTCTGTAAAAGTCACTTTTTATATCACTTTTTCATTTATCTCTCTCTCTCTCTAAGCATTTCAAAAACATAGATCTACTCTCCCTCTCTCTAAAACTCACTTGTAAACCTCAAATACACCCTTACCCTTTGATCTCTACACCTTTTTCCTTTGGAGAAATGATAGAGTTCGTCAAGGGCTTCGTTCTAATCTGAAAAATTCGTGTTTTCGTCGACGTTGAAGTTTAAGGATTTTGGGCTTTCTTCTCTTCTTGAGTGGAGGTAGGGATTTTCTTAACAGTGGGCATGTTGTTAGCTTCGTTATTTGTTATTCTTGTTAGTTATAGCTTTTTTGAAAAAGTAGTTTTGGATATAAATTTATTGATGTACAAATTTTGGGGAAAAAGACTCATTTTCGATTATGGTTTGGGATTAGTAACCAAGTGGTTATTGTGTTCTAAGTTTTTGAAGAAAATTGGGTTTTAAAGGATGTCTCAAAAGTTAATCAAAAACAAGGGTTTTGGGTGTTCTTTTTATGGGAAAAAAAGAAATTGGAATGGTTGTAGGATTTTAATTGAAATGAGGTTTGGTTGAGAAATGTTTGAATTATTGAAAAAATATCGAGTATTATTTACTCTTTTGAAATAGTGGTTTCGTTGGAAATGATATGAACGGTTTTGGAAAAATTGTATATTTTCGGTTGAGATTCACAAGAGTCGTGAGAAGTGTGAATGTTGTTTAGAAATCATGAGATTTTGTATAAATCATTGGGATTCCGATTTGGTTATGATTTTGGAATATTATTATTGTTGTTGTCTTTTAATTAGAGATAATTGTTTTTGGCAACCGGTGGAGGATTGTATTGATTGTTGTAGAAACTACATGTGGATTAGGGAATGAAAATGTTTACAAATCATACATCGTATTGTGCATATCATGGATTTGTAACTGGGAATTTGAATGTTTTGGAAAACGTATTGTTGTTTTGAGATGAATGTATTGTATTATTGAAAGGGAAAATAAAATAGTGAAGTTGTAAGGGGGTGTTAAAGCAAAATTTAGTTGTCCTGTGTGTCCAAAGTGTAACACCTAAAGCCCGAGCAATAGGTATCGAGCATTCTGGTTAGTACCGATAAAAATGGCATAGTGACTTGTATAGTTACTATTATGAACACTAGCCCTAGAGATTTATGCATTATATTTACCACTTGATTGTTTTGAAAGAATATTGTTGGTTTGGAAAGATGTTTTGGAAATCTCGCATTACATTGTTTCAAAGAGAGAAAATATATCTTTTAGTATATCATTCCACGTGGATTCATCTTATAACATTGTTAAGCTTCATACATGTCATTAAGTTTATTTCTAGTGGGATTTACGCTCACCCTTCGAGGGAAACCCCTTTCAAGTGAACTAGTGTGCCTCTGCCAAGGTGATGACTTGGAAGGATCTTAGAGCTTGGGGCTCGTATGTATTGTTTTCTTTGGTTATTTGTTTGTAATTTAAGCCATGGGCTTCTTTGATTTGAGTTGTGACTCATTTGTTGTAACCGGGCAAAGCCCTGGAAATTTGTAGCGTTTAAGGCATTAACCTGTAATAGTTTAATTTTAGTCATTCTAGTAAGAATTCATGTTGTAGGACTAAAAGAATGCACTAAGGCACGTGTTGGAAATGATATTGTATAATCATATTGTTGTTGTGTTCTACATTTTAGCAGTACTATAATGGAGTAGAACGTCTATTTATTTTAGTGTGTTACAACTTGGTATCAGAACGTATCGGGTTTGAATACTTTGGGTACGTGGGAAGTGGTTCTTACCGCAATGGGTTTGTCTCGCTTGATAGAGATGTTGTATGCTCAGTATGCTAAATGATTACATGCTTATGTGGCTAAGTGGGTATGGAATTGGATCTTTAGGATGCGATATGTGTCTGTTAAACACTTGGAGGTCTTATTAGAAGGACACTTGATCAATGTTCGTTCTAATAGGAATTCTTGGGGTTTCGTGGAACAAATTTTATCTTAAGAAGATAATTCGTGTGTAATTAGGTGTAAGTGCTTATATGGAATGCATTTGTGTGTTTTAATACTAGTGTATGGGATTTTGTTAGGGGCACCATTAGATGTGTGCTAAATTTGTTATGTTTCTTTTGATTAAGATGTCTAGGCAAGGGAGTGACGACTTTCCTCCTTCCACATGGGAAGAATTGAGAAAGCAATTTTTAGAGTTGCGCTAAGGTACTACACCTTTGGCATAATTTGAGGCGTGGTTTACCAATCTGTCGATGTTCGCTCTAGAGTTGGTGGAAACCGAGGAGCTTCGTTGTGCAGAGTGTGAGGGTAAGTTATGTGATGAAGTTTGGGAACGGATTGTCGGGTCTTAGCATAGGAATTATCGTGCGCTTGTGGAAAAGCAGCTCACATGGAGGCCGCAGTCCTAGTCATAAGGCAAAGTGGGGAGAAGGGCACTTCGGCAACTCTTGCAACTTGGAGTCATGGTAGACCTAGTAAGAACCAAAGGAGGAGGGCAAGGTTGTTGTCTCTACTAATAGTTGCACCAACGGGATCATCTAGCCAACCGGGACTTGGGGCGATTGAGTGCTCATAGGGGGAGTAGTTATTGGGATCCTTACCAGTTTAGACTTTGAACTAGTCACGTATTCGAGGACCACCTATTTGCTATGCGTGTAATCAACCAGGTCATACTAAGCGTTTTTGTACACAACCGAGACTTTTTTAGGTATTCCACAATGTAGTCGAGTTTAACCTTATCCGTCCAGACAGGGGCGATTCCAATACCAGAACTGAGAAGGCCAGACTTCAAGGGCTTTTAGAGGGTCAAACTTTTATCCTCGGAGTGGGGAGATGCATGTTTGTTTCCAGTGTAGCCATCTGGGTCACGTCAGTAGCTCTTGTCCTTGGCGTCATAGTTCTTAGAGGGTTTCAGTGGTTGAGAATAACCCGTCTCTGCAGGCTGGTTAGGAATGTGATAGTGGTGGTAGCGGAGGAATAGCTATTTTGGGTAATTAGTTATGGTTATCTTGTTTTGTGCCTAAAGGGAAAATGGTTGTAATTATTATGTGGTCATTTTGGTTTGTAACCGATACGGTGTGGACCGTTGGAGGGCAAATGATTTTTGTTTATGTATGTATATATGGTGGGTTGTTTATTTTATGAGTTGGATACGTTATGCTCTTGAGTTTTCCTTAATGTGATGAGTTGTTGTGGAATTTGGAAATTTTCATATTGACGTGTATGAACTATTGCGTTTTGACTTGGGAATGTGATGACTGGAGAGCCTTATTTTGACTTAGGGATTGTTTGCTATGTTAAATAATTTGTGTTTGGTTGAAATTGATTTAGAATGGGTGGACAATAGAGTTGGTTATGGAAGATGGGTATTTTGAGGGTCATTATGATTAGTTAGAATATTGCGATGGTGGAGTTATACTAGTTAGGATGTTCAGTTTGGTTGATATTAGCTTATGTTAAAGGTATAAATTTTAATTTATTGCAGTAGAGGCTTCTTGGGAGAGCAAGAGGGTTATGTCTTGTAGTGACAGGAGTAGTGTTGTGGTTGTTGTCGGATGCATATAGATTGGTGTGGGTAGTGATCCTATCATGGACCTCATCGATCTTACGTGTAGTGTGGTTGTATGTGATGTCATTTATGGTAAACAAAACAAACAACAACAAAAGTTATTATGGGTTCTTTCATTTTATTTAAGTTTCGAAGGAATGATGGGTTTTGGTTATTTTCAATTCCAGAAATTTGGTGTGTCTATTGTGGTAAGTCTTATTTATATAGTAAAAGTTGTAAGTTAGAATTCATGATGGGTGCTAGGCAAGGTTTTGTTCTCTTTTGTGTGCTGGGGTTTTTCTCAGCATAGTTGGGTTAATGTGGGTTAGAATCTCGCCTTTCGAGGGGTTTTGCTTTAGAAATATCTATGTTGTCATGAGAAGGGAAGGATGAAGAGTTTGGGGGAACAGAGCATTCGGGGTGTTTTTATGAGTGAATGTGCTTTTGAGTTCGAAATAATCGAGTGTGATATGTGTTTGGATTTCCTTGCTTGAAGTGTTATTTGTACCTTATTATATTGTTATTTGTAAACATTGTATATGTTTTGGAAAAAATGAATTATAATATTCAGTATTGAAAGCTTTGTCTATCATTGTTATGAGAATGGATGACCGATGGATGGGTCATGGTTATGAATTGAATTAGTTCACATTACAATGGTTGATTTTAAATATTGTGTTATTGAATTGATCTTTTAAATTTTGGGGTTAAAATTTGTTAAGGGGGGAGGTTATAACGATTCTGGTTTAGACCCGACCTGTTTATTTTTTTGAATGCAGGATTCTTTGTCTTGATGGTTGTTCATGTCCTTGTTCATCTTATTCCTTGTTGAATTGGATTATTTGAGTATTGTGGTTGCATTTGAAACATGTTGGGAATTCTTTTTCAAAGGTGTTATTGCCCAGAATTCTGCTAGTTCGCTCAAGCGAACTTTCTTGTGCTCGAACAGTCTTTGCGAACTCTCAGTACTTTTGTAGGTCAGCAAAACTTTTGGGAGGGTAGTATTTTTAGCTCGAGCGAACTTTCTTGAGCTCGAGCGGTCTTGGCTCGAGTGGTACTTCTTATGCTCGAGCAATTAGCCTCTATCTACAAAACTTCTGGGAGGATGTCATTGTGCGCTCAAGCGGTAACTTTGTTCACTCAAGCGGTCTCACTTACTATGCTTGGTCGCTCGAGTGGTCTACACGTATATCAGTCCATAAAATTCACTTTTTGGATCATTTTCTTATTTCTCTCTCTCTCTCTCTCTCTCTCTCTCTCTCTCTCTCTCTCTCTAAGCATTTCAAAAACCTAGATATACTCTCCTTCTCTCTAAAACTCACCTTTAAACCTCAAATGCACCCTCACCCTTTGATCTCTACACCTTTGTCCTTTGGAGAAAAGATAGAGTTCGTCGAGGGCTTCATTCTAATCTAAAAAATTCGTGTTTTTGGCGACATTGAATTTTGGGGAATTTGGACTTTCTCCTCTTCTGAAGTGGAGGTAGGAATTTTCTTAATGATTTGCATGTTGTTTAGCTTCGTTATCTATTATTCTTGCTAGTTATGGGTTTTTTGAAAAAGTAGTTTTGGATATGAATTTATTGATGTACAATTTTTGGGGAAAAAGACTTGTTTTCAGTTATGGTTTGAGATTGGTAACCTAGTGGTTGTTGTGTTCTGAGTTTTTGAAGAAAATTGGGTTTTAAAGGATGTCTCAAAAGTTAATCAAAAACAAGGGTTTTGGATGTTCTTTTTATGAGAAAAGAAGAAATTGGAATGGTTGTAGGATTTTAATTGAAATGAGGTTTGGTTGAGAAATGTTTGAATTATTGGAAAAATACCGAGTATTATTTACTCTTTTGAAATAGTGGTTTCGTTGGAAATGATATGAACGGTTTTGGAAAAATTGTATATTTTCGGTTGAGATTCACAAGAGTCGTGAGGAGTGTGAATGTTGTTTAGAAATCATGAGATTTTGTATAAATCATTGGAATTCCGATTTGGTTATGATTTTGGAATATTATTATTATTATTGTCTTTTAATTAGAGATAATTGTTTTTGACAACTGGTGGAGGATTATATTGATTGTTGTAGAAACTACATGTGGATTAGGGAATGGAAATATTTACAAATCATACATCGCATTGTGCATATCATGGATTTGTAACTGGGAATTTGAATGTTTCGGAAAACGTATTTTTGTTTTGAGATGAATGTATTGTATTATTGAAAGGGAAAATAAAATAGTGAAGCTGTGAGAGGGTGTTAAAGCAAAATTAAATTGGCCTGTGTGTCCAAAGTGTAACACCTAAAACTCGAGCAGAAGGTACGGAGCATTCCAGTTAGTACCGATAAAAATGGCATAGTGACTTGTATAGTTACCATTATGAACACTAGCCCTAGAGATTTATGCATTATATTTACCACTTGATTGTTTTGAAAGAATATTGTTGGTTTGGAAAGATGTTTTGGAAATCTTGCATTACATTGTTCCAAAGAGAGAAAATACATGTTTTAGCATATCATTCCACGTGAATTCATCTTATGACATTGTTAAGCTTCATACATGTCATTAAGTTTATTTCTAGTGGGATTTATGCTCACCCTACGAGGGAAACCCCTTTCAGGTGAACCGGTGTGCCTCTGCCAAGGTGATGACTTGGAAGGATCTTGGAGCTTGGGGCTCGTATGTATTGTTTTCTTTGGTTATTTGTTTGTAATTGAAGCCACGAGCATCTTTGCATTGAGTTGTGACTCATTTGTTGTAACCAAGCATGGCCCTGAAAATTTGTAGCCTTGAAGGCATTAACCTATAGTAGTTTAAGTTTATTCATTCTAATAAGAATTCATGTTGTAGGACTAAAAAAATGTCCTGAGGCACGTCTTTGAAATGATGTTGTATAATCATATTGTTGTTGTATTCCGCATGTTAGCAGTTCTATAATGGAGTAGAATGTCTATTTATTTTGGGATGCTACATTGATTTTGGAAATTATGATTTGTGGGTTGAGGGTTTGGTTAAATTGGAAGTTGATTATCTATAATTTTGATATTTAAATTATTTTCTATGTAAAATTATATGTAGGTATTTGAAAGAGAGAAAGCCCTAAATTTGTAAAAATCCTAAATGTTAATGTTTTGGGAGTTGAGGCATTATTGAGAAAGGAATTGTTTTACTTGAAAAGGGAGGTCTTGGTTGGAAATTTTTATGAAACTTTTGGAATATCAAGTATTGATTACTCCTTGAAAGGTTGAGTTTGATGGAAAACTATATAAGTTTTGAAAATTTGGCTTTAAAATGTGGAATATGGTTTATTTCAAATGTTGGGAATTATAGAGGATTTCAAGATATGGTTGTATGTTAGATTGTACATCCATATTGTTATCTTTTAAATAATTGCATTAGAGATAATTGTTTTGGCTATCGATGGAGAATAGCATTGTCGTGTGTTAGAAATTATATATGACTAGTCAATTGGACTGTTTATTAAATCATCCATCTCATTATGTATGTCATGAATTTGGAAACTTGAAATTTTATGTTTTGGAAAAGTTGTTTTGAAAACACTTACATTATTTTGAGAAAAAGAGGTGAATACCGTGTGGAATCTAGGTAGGGGGTGTATTGCAGTTAATTAAGTTGGCCTTTGTGTCCACGGTGAAAGTCTAGAAACTCGCGTATTTACAAAGGTGCCGATCCCACTAGCGAAATACCAATAAAATTTGCAATTGTAGTACTTTTATAGCCTACGTTCACATGGGTGCCGATCCCACTGGCAAAATACCAATGAAATGGAAATCTTGGTAGTGCTTTCATAGCATGCTTTTTATACACTTGCTTAGAAATTCCTAGTGTTTGTATTTACTGCCCAGTTTTCTATTTTAAAGGAAAGAATAATGAATTGTGATTTGGAAATCTGGAAATGTACAACAATGTATTAACTTTTTGGTTTTATGTTTCAAGAAAGTGATATTGGAAAGTGGTTTTGAATTAACAAGGTATGTTGATGATGGAAATGTTTGAACGAATGATAAATGTTGTTAATTGGAAAATATTTTAACCAAACAAATGCATGTGTTTGAAAAATGCATTGAGCATATTATATATGTATAACATCATGATCATCTCTACTGGTAGAGTTCTCTTTAGTCTCTGAAATGTACTCTATTGGGTTTTATGCTTACCCTACGCGGCTAAAATATTTTTCAGATGTAATGGCATGCCCAGACGTGGAGATGTGCCATGGGATGTGTTTGTGAATTATATGAGATTGCTCCACTATTTTGTAGGCCTTGAGCCATTTGTGTTGTAGGCCGAGGGCCATTCTTATAAGGGTGGTACCCTTGTATATGATGTAAGCTTGCGGGCATTTCAATTATGTATGATATTACTGCATATCTGTATGTAAAAAACATTCATTCCACTTAGATGTTGAATGTAGGATGTATGTAATTGGAGAAACACATATAATGTATGACATTATCATATCTGTTGGCATGAAAGATATTACCTTCCTTTAGCTTATTGTTATCTTTTATTTGTTGGAGAATGGTTTATTCACGTGGGTCGGATCTCAGAAATGCAAGGTGTGACATTTAGAAATATTGAAAAATAATACTATTGACTAACTAAATAATTATAGATTAAAAAAAAAATACAACCACCTAAAATTTTGAATTACAAGTTCTTAAAATTTCTCCCATAATATTTCTTTGTTTCCTGATCTCATCTGATAACAAAGTAATTATCCATAAAAAAAATGTACATTAAAAAGAAAAAAAAAAAAAAAACACAACTACGTAAAATTTTGAATTATAAGTTCCAAAAATCTCTCCCCAATACTTCTCTCTTCCCTATATCTCATCTGATAACAAAGTAACTATCCATTGAAAAAATAATGTCATACATTAAAAAGAAAATAAATCTCCCTTAATACTTGTCTCTTTTCTAAGTCTTTGCTCCTAATATTTCTTTCTTTCACCCTAATCATCTTCCTCTTCTAAAATAACCTAAAACTCCTATTGTCTCTACTTATCACTCTCACAATATCCATCTATTCCCATAGGCTGCCGACTGCCTTCATTCTTTTCTAGGATTGTCTCTCCCTCTTGGCTATCGCCAGGTATATTTTGTGTTGTTTTGTGTTGAGTGCATGTATATGTTGCGTGTTGGTTTGTTTGTTTCTTCCAATATCTACTCTATGTTAAAACTATATTTTTGGTTCTCTACCATCTTATATATAGTTTTAAAATGCTTAATATGGAAGATTTGGTTTAGATATTTGAAAAACAACTTCGTAATGAGGCTACCGTGCCCAATTTCATCACAATCTCACTCCCAAAGGTTGAGTAGAATTTTGAAGAGATTCATTACTTTAGTATGGATGCTCATAGTGTAATGTCCCGTGTATATCACCCACTTTATTTATTTATTTTTTTTCGTTTAGTTTCTTAATTTCAGGACTTTGATTTCAATCCAAGGTCTCATCGGCCGTGTGAGTTCACCATGTTTCAAAAATTTCTTGTGTTGACATCCTAAGTTAGCTATAGAGTCTAATATTATTGTTTCGAGTGTGGAGATGAACTGGGGTGGTGAAAAACCTAGTAAAAACTTATAATCGCATCCGAGTAAACAAAACCACACGTGCGGAGTTGGAGCCACACGTGTGAGAGAGAGGAACCGCACATGTAGCATAAAACGCATGTGCAGGAATGGTAGTGAATTCGAATTTTTTTTTTCTTTTATTTCCTTTCCTTTTCACTCCTACCACTTTCCTCTCTCTCTCTCTCTTTCTCTCTCTCTCTCTACTTCATCTTTTCTCCTCTTTCTCTCTGCATTTACTCCACCAACCTTAGATTTCCTTTGATTTCTCCAAATCCATTACGATTTTGACCCTAGTGCTTTGGAACTTTTTGGAGAGCTTACCAAGGGCTACAACTTGTGCGGTGGAGATCGAATTTCAACACCGTTGATTCCAGGGCTTTTTTTTATCTTTCATCTCTAAAACTTAAGGTAGGGAGTTTCTTTGAGTTATATATATGAGTTTAGCATGTCTAGTTATTCCTTGACAAATCTATAGTCTTATGAGTTGAGTTTTGTATTGTTGGGTTTTGGAAATGCTTGAAAATGTGACATTGTAGACACCCCATTTTTTACCGTCCTCAAGACTTGGACGTCACCGTTTGAACACTCGGTGATTATCCATGTTTGTGTTCGTCTCGAGTTCCCGGAGGCCTTGGCTGCGCGTCGTGCCTCAGGACCTCTCAACCGGCTTGTTCTGTGCTTGGTTTTACACCAAGACTTGTGTGTTTTTGCATTTGAGGGTAGGGGGAGGCTTGTTAGCCATCCCTGAAGCCCACCGGCTGCCCCCACACCACACCGGCACTCCCTTTTGGCCATCGGCACTGTTTTCTCAAACACTTTGGCCGGTCGGCACTGTATGTTGCCGACCGGCACTTTTTTGTGCCGATGACTGTTTTGGCCGGCCGGCATGCACCCTTGAACCCCTGGGACATGGTGCATGCCAGCTGTGCCAGCTGGAATGCACCATCACACTCCCCCGTGCACAGGTGTGACCATTTTGCACCCTTTGCACCCTTGAACCCCCTAAGCTTCTAGAAGCTTGACCCTTTGGCCAAAGCTTCTTGGAGAAGCTTGGCCAGCTGTCTTGGCTTCTCCAAGAAGCCAAGACCCCTTTGCACCCTTGAACCCTTTTTCTTTTGCTTAGCCACTAAGTCTTAGGCTTACCTTGGCCTATATAAGCAACCCTTCTCTCCATTTGTTGGAGGTTAGCCATTTCCAACACAAAACCAGAGCTTATATCTATATATCTCTGATATATATCTATCTATATCTATATCTTCCCTTCCCTCATCCATTGTGTGTGTTTCTTGGCCTAAATAGTGTGTTTTACCTTACTTTTGCACCATTACACACACTATTACACCTAGCTCCGAGATTGAGGGACTTGGAGGGTTGTTTGTTGTGATTTTGGACTGGTTTTGATCATTAGAGGAGGGCTGTACCACTTGTTCTTCAAGGAATCTTCAAGGGTAAGCATGTTGCTTTAGTTTCCCCAAACTTGCACTAGCTTTCTACCTGTCTTGCTTTGTGTTTTTGGCTTTGTGTTCAACATAAAATAGTCTTATATTTTCTTGTTTTAGAACCTTCATTAAGGTCACTTGGGGGTTTGAGCACAAACTCACCCTTCTAGGCCTTGTTTTGGTCTTTTTAGTCCCTTTTCTTGAAGCCTTGTTTAACTTGGTGTTTTTGGTCTTCTCACCACTGAAAACCAGTGGGTTTTCAATGGTGAGGGAGGTATTTTGGAGTCGTATATAGGGGAGGGACACCCCCTCCCCTTTGTCCCTCTTTGGTCTTTACTTTGGCTCACATAGTAGCATGCATTTTTAGCCTTATATGCCTTCATTTCAGAGCTTATTTGGGTGTTTTGGATCATATATCATCACTGTTTTTGGTTGGTTTTGTGGTCCTTAGCATGCTTCTTATACTTGCTTTGTACTGCTCTAGTTTGCCTAGAAATGAGCCATGAGTTTAGGCCATGTCTCTTGCATGTATGAGCCTCACTTCATGAAGATATTAGCATCATTTTGCCATGCCTAGAGGCTGAAGGCCACTGATTTTGCCACGTTTGGTATGTTTGACAAAGTTGTTTAGCATTAAGGCTTGTTAGTCTTAAGATGTGAGTTCTTTGCATGCATTTGGTTAGGCTATTTTAGTGATTTGGAATCATCTAATATGCTATCTCAGTCCTTATGCCATGCTTATATGCCTCCATGTATCATCTCTCCCATCTTTTGAAATGTTGGTCTCTTATGCTTTAAAGTGAGCATTGTGCATGCTTGTATGTTTAGAGCATTTGGGCTGCCTTGTTGTTGGGTTTTGGGGCTCATTTCATTTGTTAAAATCTGTTTTTGGTGGTCTAATATATCCCATGAGTGGCCATGTTAATGGTAGCAAGGAGTGCTCCCTTTGTGCCTTAACCTTAGGCCCTTTGACTTGCATGTTTGCATAGGTAATTGGTCACCATTTTGGGCATGTTTTGCCACTGTTTTGGGTTGGTTTGAGGGCTGCCCCATTGTGGTCTAGTCCACCATCACATGCTTGCCTCATGTCTATTGCTTAATTGATTCATTAAGTGTTGTAGTATGTTGGTCTTATTGCTTGATTGGTCCATGTTTGCATGACATTTGCATCTTGTATACTCTAGCATTTTGCATGCTTAACATGGTTGTTGCATGACATTTGGTGTGCTTGCATCCTAAGTCCCATGTTGCATCATTTGAGCTATGTTGCATACATGCATTTCATGGCTTGGTTTGGGGTTGTCAAACCAAGCATAAGGGTTGAGGGAAGTTCACACTACAAGTGGTGCAACTTGTTTCAACTCTTGGTCCCCAAGGCCCTTGACCAAAACATGATAAGGTCTTGGTTTCATTTGTGTGTTTGCATGCATTTTTACATTAAAATGCAATCTTGGTTCCTTAGGCTATCATGCACCAAGATGCATAATTGATGGCCCAAGAACCAAGGGTCATGCTTCCTTGAGTCCCATACATGATAGGGAGCATTGACCATGCTTACATTTGCTCTAAAATCCATATCATGCACTGTCTGCCTGCTGTTGCTGTCAAACCGTCCTCTGCAGGAATTTTGTACCGACCGGCAGTATAGAGTGCCGACCGGCACTTTATGGGTAGCCGATAACCTCTCAAGCAGCCGGTGGTCATTCTACATGGCCGGTGGCCATTCCATCCAGCCGGTGGTGTACATCAGCATGCAAGGAAGGTGTTCTGGGACTTTGGCAATTTTTGGAGAGACAGGGCAGTAAGAACAGAGGCAGCAGTGTCATGATGCGGGTTTCCGGGCGAGTCGGATTCGAGCATGCATCATTCGCGCATCCCGAGGCAAGGCTGAGGCCCCTCTCTTTTTTTTGTTATATACTGAATTTAATTTGATAATTAGAAATTTCTGTAATAATTAATTTATTCTGTATTTGGACTGTACTATTTGGGACTGTATATTCTTTTGGTCCCTCCGTGTGAGGGCATAATTGTAATAAGTGTGCGTGGGTGTGTGCATGTCTTCCAACCCCACGTCTTTCTTCCCTTTTATTTACCTGCTTATGATGGTAGATTAGGGCATGTTTAAATTAGCATACCTTATGCTATGCATGCGTGCATCCATACATTTGTCTCACATGCATCGGGCTCGGCACATTATACAAACTGCATCGTACTTCAACTCCAAATTGAATACATGTTATTTGTAGCATTCCATATACCATGTTTAGGATAGCCGAGCCTGTCTAAGATTGCATCCTTGCTTGTGTTGCATTAGCCACTTAACATGAACTAGGATCATGCATTTGATTACTAACTAGTTTCTGTTTTGGCTTGGAGTACTAGGTAAGCTTTTATGCTTTAGCATATCGCATGCGTGTGAATGTTGCCATAATAGCATGATTACCATGAGGCTAGCTGCTTATGTGATATAACTGCTTGAATGCCTGTGGATGGAGGTTGAATTACCTAAATTGGGACAATGCATGAAAACTGTGAGTTCTTTTTTAAGCCCACTAAATAGTGGCAAAACCGTCTTTTCTAAAGACCACTTGAGGGTGGCAAAACCTGCATTTTAGCCTGTTTGCGAGTAGCAAACCATTTTCAAAACAAACATGAAATGTTTTGTTCCAACTTAGGCGATTTGGTCTATACTTGTTTGCTGTGCGCATAACATAGTAATTCTAGGCTAATAACCGGAATAAGAACACATAATGTTTTCAAAATTAGATATCACGGTTAGTAGAGGCCGATCTTCGGATCAGGCGAGAGGGGGTGCTCATAGCTGACCTTCCCCAATCGTACCCAAGTTCCCGAGCCGAGGCAACTTTGGTGATGACGGACACGTGGCCTTTGGCACCGAGTCAGGGTTTCCTAAATTTCCCCATTAAAAAATATTTAGGTGGCGACTCTATATCTGGCAAAGCAGTCCATGTTTGGCACTTCTTTTCAAAATCTATTTTTCTCAAAACGATTTGCCAGAGTTGGACTCTTTGGTTCAGATTAAGAACCGCAACAAACAAAAAAAGGGGAGTCCGAACTGTAACCCGTGAGTTCCCTCGTGGACATGTTACAGACATCTCTCATGTTTTTGCCCAAATTGACTTCTTTTATAAACTTATGAGACTCTTGGAAATCTATTGAAGAAACTGTTTTGGAAAATGAGAGAAATTCATTTTTGGAGAAAACTCTAGATTTTGAAAATTCAGGAAAAGTGGGTTTTGTGAAGAACTCATGCAAATGTTGGGATTTTCATTGAGAAAAATAATAAACTTTCACATGCTGATATGTTGTTGAGACATCCATGAGATGAATGAATTTTGTTGTTAAGAAAGCGTCATGGATAGCATAATACATGCTTAGATTATGAAATTTTGATACTGATTGTGAATATAGAATATTGTCATATGTCACACACACACACACACACACACACATATATTGTTGATTGATATTCGAGAACTATCAGTGATTGAGATAATTTTGAGAAATGTTGAACTTTTGTTTAACATCAATAAATGTTAAAAATTTGAAAATTTCTTATTCAGAATGTGTATATGTAATTACATTCCATTTCATGCATTACATGGGTTTTGAATAATGTCGTATTAAAGCTATGATTTTGGAAAAATAGAGTTACTACTTTGAAATGGTTTTTGAAACTTGAATTGTTTCTGGATAAATACGGTGGCCTGAGTGTCCAAGGTGAAAGACCGAAAACACATGCGAGGCAGGTACCACATGCCTTCCGGTTAGGAGCCGGTAAGGTAGGTCTAGTAGAGTCTTGAGGGACCTACTTGCAAACACCAACTTAGAAATTACTAGAGTCATATTTACCACCCCGTATTGTGATTTTATTACATTAGTATATATATATATATGTTTTTGAAAATTGAGCATTGGCATAAGATTTCAAAGACATGAAAACTTATGATTTTTAGAACATATATATACTGTGTTAAGATCTTTCTACTGGGTTTTGTGCTCACCCCAAGTGGATTTGTGCAGGAAAGGATGTGGTGTTTCCTCCTAAGTGAAGACGAATGGATGTTTTGTGAGTGTAAGGCTCTTTTGTTTGTTGTTATATTTTTGACAAGCCAAACACTTATGTATATAGATTTGTAAACCATTTATTTGTAACCGGGCTTAAGCCTTGGAACTTGTGGTCCAAGGGGCTTTATTTTGTATTTGTTTCTTTTTGTTATTTATCTATCTCACATGTTATAGATTCATACCTTAGAGGAGATTGAATATGTAATTGCATGTGGATCTCTTATGTAAATCTCTCATATATCAAGGAACTCTATGGAGATTTGATTAGTCAATGATGACCGGAATATTATGATTATTTAACTGAGATGGATTAAAGTAGAGTTATCATATATTAATTATTTGGGGGCAATAGTTCAATAATTTATTTATTTATAATATTTTTGTTGTTTTTCATTATTTTGTTTCATACTTATTGGTTATTCTATCCTAAACGTGATCTTTCCAAATTTTTAAATTCTAAACCCGCTCAATTAAACTATTATATGTAGGCTATTATTATTATTATTATTATTTAGTGGGTATGTCTATAGAATATTAAAACATAAATAATGAGTCTCATTATTTATGTATATTATCAATGTAGTAGTGAGATATCGATGATAAATAAAAATATGTTGTTAATATTATTATTATTACATTCATATATTTATTTTTTACAATGTTCAAAAAACATTATGTTCATCGTTAATTTTAGGGAAAATTATTTGTAAGTCCTATTTGGAAGACTTATTTACTGTGAAGTCCTATGAAAATTGTTGAAAAATCTAAAAACCCTAAGATATTTATTTGTGATTATGTTTCAGTTTTAAATAACGAATGACAATCCCAATCATACAATCGAAGGCAAATTGAGACAACGATTTAACGTGAAAAAATCGCAATTGGAGTACCTCTAATTGTGATAAACAAAAAATATATAAAAATATAAAAAACCACGAGCCAAAGCCACAAAACAATCCACTAAAAAAACAAAATGAAATTACACAAGTGTACCCTCAATTACTTAGCGAATCCAAGCCCGAATTGAACCGACCTCTATGTGCCTCTTCCACCACTGTCTTCACCTCGGAATGGTCTTGCCCAACGTTGAATCCACAACACCAATGTCAAATCTATGATGATGAGCCACTCCAGAATCCACCGAAGCTTCAAGCCCAAATTCATTAGTAGCCACTGAAGAACAACTCTCTCTTTTGTGAATAAACGAAAACAAACAAACTCTTGATGATGTTGATATAAAGTTCATGGATCCATTGATCATTCTAAAATCATCAAAAAAACACTCAGAAAGCACCCTCCAATATAAACACTCTGTATCTTGTTCCTCACTAAAAGTCTGGATGGCACAAACCCTAGAAACAATGAACAGTGCACTTTATAGAAAATAGGATCGCACAGACCACTCGAGTGCATATTTCACTACTCGAGCGGTGTGACTAAAGGTGGTGTGAAACATATAGTTAGACCGCTTGAGCACAAGTTTCACTGCTCGAGTGGTAAAACTTTCTTCCCAGAAGTTCAGACGCTCTACAAAGATGCTGGATGATCTGTTTCTTCGCTCAAGCGCACAAATGATCGATCGAGCGGTTAAATAACTTCGACTACATTTTTTCTTTTTGCTTCAGGGGCGCTGCCCCTCGATCCTACCATGGCGTTACCCCAAATCCGCCAAGGGCGCTGCCCCCTAGACCCCGCAAGCTGATCAGGAAGCTCGACCTCAGTACTTAATCAGCGAAGTGGCAAACATGAAAGGATTAAGATCACAAACTCCTCTGCATAGGCACAATTCAGGTTGGATTCACATCTAAATGCTCATAGCCTCACTGAAATAAAAGATCGAATAAAATTACAACTGAAAGGAGTTTTGTCAAACGAGATTGCCAATTACAAAAACATAACAATTGTTACAGTGTTTGAAGTCCTATTTAAATAGGAATGTGTTCTACAAGGTCCTATGAGTTGTAAATGAATGATATTAGTGTACTATTATTGTAACAAGTTGAATCAAATTGAATTTTGCCCTTATTGTTATTGTTGTGGTATCGTGGACCATTCTATTTAAATTGGTGAAAACAAATTATATTACTTGTTGATTTTGACTTCGTAAGGCCTATTTGGCATTTTTTTTTTTTTTTTTTTTTGAGTTTTAATTTTTCTTGGGCTTGAGTATTAAATGAGATATAAATTTAATTTTTGGGACATATTTAATTAACCCATACTTAATCATTTTGGTTCATATTTAATTATGTGTATGGTGGGGGCCACCTTGAGTCTATTCAGATTATTCTATTCTTTAATCTCAGTTGGAGATTTATTCTACATTATTAAATTTGATTCATTTTGGATCTAATTGTTTGAATCATGACTCGTTTGTGACCTCCTATTACTGTTTTTGTTATTATCATTATCGTTATTATTTAATTTACCACCATGAGAGAGTTACAAATATTTATGGTGTGCACCATCAAACGAAATATATTGTAGTGTGAAAAGATTATATCATTTTTGTCATTTATGTTACTAAATATTATAATGATATTGAAACATACTTTTAATTGATATATATATATATATATATATATAGATGTATATGTATAGATAGATATATTTGTATTGATTTTAAAGAGAAAAAAAAAAGGACAAACCCACGTGGGGTTGTCCATTCCCTTTGCCCTTCTTTCTTTCCTTTTTCTAGAGAGGTGCCTAGGCTCTCTCTCCCACTCTCGGTTCATCCTTTCTCTCTCTCTCTCTCTCTCTCTTCTCAGTTCTCTCTCCCTCACAATTTTTTTTTCTTTGACATTCATCATGTAAAACTTTTGATCGACCAAAATCTATTAGGTTTTAGACCCTAGTTCTTGATGCCAAAGTGAAGAGCTTGGCCAGAGCAACGTTTTGATCGGTGGAGATCGAAATCCGACAATGTCGAATTTTGGGATTTTCATTCATTTTCTCTCATAAGCTTTGAGGTAGGGATTTTCTAAACATTGCATATATGTTTTAGCTTTATTATGTGTTTTTTTGATAGTGTGATATTTGAAAAGATTAGGGTTTTATTAATGGTATATTAAATGTATAAAAGGGGGAAGTTCTCAATATTTTTTTGAAAATCTCTTATTAGTTGAGTGTGATTTTTGTATGACTCGTGGATGTTGAGGAATGTTTTTTTTTTTTTTTTTTTAATGAGAAATCTCCAAATTTTAATAAAATCCTACAAATTTAAAATGTTTAGACTTAGATTTTTGGGATAAGTTTGTGAAAAGCTTACAGGAGTTAAAAACATATGTTTATTTGAACAAATGAGAATTTGAAAGTAGATGTTTAAAGGGATGAGACAGATGAGAATGTTGTTGGGAATATTGAAAACCATTGAGATTTTTTTTGAAAATTGTTTAATTTGAAAATATTAATTGTTTAAAAGATCAAAAACATGTGGATCGAAAACACGTGCAGAGTAGGTAAAAGTCTGCCCCTTGTTCTATCAAATGGATGATTAAATTGGCTATGTTTTTGAACAAGTGCATGGCCTGAGAATTTCAAAATGAGAAAACTATATTTTTGACATTGGCATCTCTTATACATTACACCTCATGATATTGTCAAATTGCATGCACTTTATTTAGATTATCTCTGCCGGGCTTTATGCTCATCCTTTAGTGGAAACCATTTTCAGGTGATTGCGATGTGCCTGTGCCGAAGTGAGGGCAAGGAGGAACTTTTGGAGTATGAAGCTCGGTTTTTATTTGTTTTGTTTTTGTAAGCCAAGGGCTATTCGTGTTTGAGTGTGAACACCACTTTTGTGTAACCGGGTTTGTGTAACCGGGCAAGGCCTTGGAACTTGTAGCCAATAGGGCATTATTTGGTACTTAGCTTGCTTTAAATTTCTATCATCACATGCCAAATTCATATTTTAGAAATAGTAAATGTATGAAAGCATGTGATTTGTTTTATGAATCATACTAGAAAGTCATGAATAGAAAATAAGGGAGTTTTTGGTCCTTACATTAATGAATATAATATTAATTATTCTCTCTCTCTCTCTCTCTCTCTCTCTCTCTCTCTCATGTTAATGATGGAATAATTGAGAATTAGATCATGTTATGAATTAAATTGGGTTTATCGAATGTATATATTTTTGGGGTGTTGCAATTATACCCTTAATTTGTTTCCATATTGTACCTTATTTTTTCATTCGTCATATCACGTTTGGGAAGGCTTTTAGGAAAAACAAGTCTGAAGGCAACGACCGTGCGAGTTTTTTTCAACTTGATCGCAAGATTCCAGTGCATTTTCAAAATGTTGCTTAAATGGATGTGGATATGGTCGATAATATGATGAAGTTTGAGGTTTGTGTGTTGATTCCTTCGTCAAATTTTCACTCCAATCGGTTGAGGGGAAAAGGTATGTTTTATTTTATTTTATTTTATTTTTGTTGAAGTATGTTGATATTTGTTCATCTTTCACCTTCATCTTAACTACTAAGGCATTGACTATCTATTACACTCATTGATAGCCACACTTAGGCAAATGTTCTGATTGAATGTATGTATTTGACATCGTGATGGTTGATGCATTTTGATATGTTCCATGTGTTGGGTGGTGTGTATGGGTTTAAGGGTTGGGTTGGGGGTATTTGGTTTTTGGATTTTCTAATTGGATGTCAAATGTGAACCACGTTGTAGGATGGAAATTGTACATTGGAACTTGGATGATCGTGTTACGTTGCATGTGACATTTACTTTGTAATTTTAATCCACATACACCATGTAGTAGATGACATCTATGTGTTTGTTCGGTTGTATATGTGTTTGAATGTGTATCGTGTCTTTATTGTAATTAGTGTTTACATACATGTCACATTACATTGCGCAAAATTACTGGGGATTCGGGTTTGTAATTGAATGTGGATTGAATCCCATCGTTTGATGTTGAAGTTAGTTAGATTCAGGGTGATGGTGGTTCAATACATACTTCGTTTGATGCATGTGTGGTTCATCCATCGTTGCTGTCAAGGGTGTTCATGGATTGACATACAGCCAGTTAGTACATGATTTATGTGGGAAGTGGGTAGATGTGACAGCATCATCGATCTCCATATCTTGTAAATTACCGCATCACAAAAACCAAATCATGATGAGTAATGCAATCGACGTGTAAAACATGTTTTCCCTTGCAAAAATCCTTTGCCATTAACCATATTGACGTTGAGGTTGGCTCACAAAATGGGGTGGATGATGTGGTTTGTGGTGAGCAATATGGTGGGATCATCTCTGAAGACCGAACAGATCATAACACGGAACGATTTTCGGAGGTGCAAACTGACATATATTTATTACCCAATTACTGACGCCACACTAGAAAAACATTGATGACGGCTGCTTGGTCACATGGCATTGCTCATGTAGGCCAATGTTTCTCTATATTAATTTTTTTTTTTTTCTATTTTTACATGAGTAAAACTAGAAAATAAAATATATTTCATTGCAAAATCTAAAATAGTACTTGGTGAAATATGTGTTGCCTCCTAATTTTAATTAAAAATACATTTCCAGAGTTTTTAACAACAAAAATTAGAAAATGGAAGCCAAATCAAACACGCACATTATTGAGTAATTACAATGACATTTCTCAAGTTTTTGAACCAAAAATAAGGTATTAATGAAGAGTGGGTTTACAACAACGTGCACAACATGAACTGATTTGCGATCAATGTAGTTGCCCGAAGTAAATGCGAGAGTACCAATTAGGTACAGGAGTGACGTTGTCGCCCCGTAATGCAAATGTGATGACCAATATTTGGGATGACATAGCACATCATACATCGTGTCATGCCAACTAAGCTAGGTTTACAATATTTGACCCGACGTGTGTTGGGGAATTTTCAAAATGGGTTTTCAAAATTTATTATTTAGTTTTTGGGTGTTTTCAAAACCTTCCATGTTTTTCTTTGGAAAACTTGAAATAAGCTTGGGGACTTTGTCCCACATTGGAAAGAGAGCAAAACATGGAGCACTTAATAAAGTGATACATGGAATATTCCTTTGAATATGGAATTGTGAGGTGAAAGCTAGTGTGCATGCACTCGCACCATCCGCACACGCATACGCACACAGTGGGTTGTGTAGTGTTTGATTGCGCACTTTGCACTTTATACGAATGCATCGGCGCAAGGCGCCATGAGGGTGCTTTCCTATTTGCATCGGACAGGTTGGAGCGATGACGTGGATCCAATGTGGCATGCGTGATGTGGAATACAGTCAGCTCTACGGCGATGAGTCAACCAACCAATCGAATGGTTGCGTGTCCAATCTGAGCGGTTTGATCATAGCCATTGATTGGAGATGCGTGCGATCGTACGGATGAGATGGCACTCGATTGTGATCAGGTATGATCAGTCAAGGCATTTATTCGGTGTGAGAATGATCTACACCATAGATCGTCGATCCAACTGTCAGATCTGATCAGATGCGATCAAGAGACATGACCATTCGATCAGATGCATCAAGGCCATAAATAGGCTGCGAAATCAGCCATTTCAATCCATCCAAAATTCAGAAAGCATTCCTGTTATTCTCTTTCCCTCTTGATTTAGAGTTTTCGATCAAGAGTTTCTTAAGTAAGTTTCTACTTTTCTTATTGGTAATCAAATTCTGTAGACTTGATTATCAGTGTCTTGGTTTTTCTTAATTATATCCAGAGTATTCTAATATACTATCATTAGTACACACGCCGATAGACTTGATCTTTAGATCAGGCTTCATTGTATCCTGGAGGCGAATTTGCTGTAACCCCCTGTACACCTTTTGGTGGGTGCAAAAATTGTCTTTAGGAAAGCGACTAGGTAACGCGACTTGAAGCACCCGATTTCTGTTCTACGTAGACAAAATCATAGCCAAGTTTTGAAGACCCGAAGACCACCAACTGAAGAATTCAGGATGAATTGTTCCAATAATCTAAAGACAATATATAGATATGGCGATGTCTATTCAGAAAATGACTCAAGATTTCATGAAGCTTGACCGATTTGATGGAGCAAATTTCCGACCCTGGCAAAAGAAGATGCACTTTTTGCTCACCACTCTCAAAGTGGTCTATGTCCTGACTACCCCTTATCCGATGGAGCAAGAAGATGAGACTGTGGAGCAAACCCGTACTAGAACCAAATGGGAGAATGATGACTACATATATCGATGTCAAACTCTCTGTTCGATGTGTATTAGCATCTAGAAATGGCAAAGCAACTCTAGGACATATTACAGTCAAAATACCTCATCGAGGATACCACCAATAAGAAATTTCTTGTTAGTAATTTTATGCATTTTGCTATGATTGATACAAAGCCTATTATGGAACAATTCCATGAGATCCAACATATTCTGAGTCAGTTTCGACAAAAGAATATGAACATGGATTAAGCTATTGTAGTTTCATCTATAATAGAGAAACTGCCATCTTCTTGGAAGCATTTTAAGAAAACGCTAAAACACAAAAATGAAGATTTAACTTTAGAGGAATAGGCCCAACACCTCCAAGTTGAGGAAAAGTCAAGACTTCTTGAAAGTAAACATAACCAATTGGCTCAGACTTCTAAGATTCACATGGTGGATAATGGCAAGAGGTTGAATAAAAAGAAGCGTAAGCGCGACCCCCAACTTGAGAAAGATGCTAAGAAGCCGAAAGGCACTTGCTGGCACTGTGGCAAGCCAGGGCACTTAAGAAATGAATGTCGATCATACAAGAAGAAGCCAGAAGCATCAAATGCCAAGAACAAATTCATGGTTATTGTATCCGAGGTGAACATACTCGAAGATGCTGGTGACTGGTGGATTGACTCAGGAGCAACAAGGCACGTCTATAACAACAAGAGCCGTTTCACTACTTATAAACAAGTGAGTGATAGAACAGTTCTCTACATGGGCAACTCTTCAACTATTGCTATCAAAGGCAAAGGGACAGTGGATCTAGAGTTCATATCTGGAAAAGTCTTAAGTCTTAACGATGTTTATCATGCACCTGATGTCAGGAAAAACCTTGTATTTGGAAGCCTGCTTAATAAGTATGGTTTCAAGTTAGTATTTGAGTCGGACAAATTTGTCCTGTCTAAGGGTGGGATTTTTGTTGGGAAGAGCTACATGTATCAAGGAATGTTCATACTTAATGTTTTCAATAATAAATATGTTTCTACTTATATTGTTGATTCTCTTTCTTTATGGCATGCTTGTTTAGGTCATGTTAATAATAGGAAAATGCATGATATTGTTAATTTAGATTTAATTCTCAAGTATGACATTGATATATTTGAAAAATACAAATTTTGTGTGCAATCTAAAATTACTCGCATTCCATTTCCTAAAGTAGATACAATTGCATCTCTGCCTGAACTTATGCATAGTGATGTATGTGATATGCATAGTACCCCCACTAGAGGTGGTAAGAAATATTTTGTAGCATTCATTAATGATTTTTCTAAGTACTGTCATATCTATCTTTTGCATTCAAAAGATGAGGTGCTTGATAAATTCAAGATTTTTAAGACAGAAAAATTAATGTAATGTCAAAATAAAGAGACTTGGGTCTGATAGAGACGGTGAATACTATTTTTCAGAATATTGTGAAAATGTTGGTAATATTCATGAGAAGTCTGCACCCTACACACCACAACAAAATGGAGTAGCTGAAAGAAAGAATAGGACATTAATATAAATGATTAATGTTAAGCTTTCTTACTCTAGTTTAAGTTCTGGTTTTTGGGGTGAAGCCTTGTTCACTGCCTGTCACATACTCAACAGAATTCCTTTTAAGGGAAGAAATGTTGCTCCCTATGAACTTTGGAAAAACAAGAAACCTAATCTAGGTTACTTGAAAACATGGGGCTGTAGAGCAATAGTCAGATTGCCTGAACCTAAAAGAAAGAAATTAGGTGAAAAATGAATTGAATGCATATTCCTTGGCTGTGCTATACATAGCAAAGCATATAGGTTTCTGGTAGTAGAGCCCAATGGTTCAGTAGAAACAAATACTATCATTGAATCACGTGATGCTGTATTTTATGAGAATCGTTTCACAACCATTTCAAGGTTGGATTCTAATCAAGGAAATGAATTAACTCCTTTGATGTCTACAGAGGAAAGTAAACGACATGAACCCATTGAGCCTAATGAACCTAATGAGCCTATTAAGCTAAGGAGGAGTAAGAGGGCTAGGATTGAGAAGTCATTTGGCCCTGATTTCGTTGTTTACCTTGTAAAAGGAACTAGGAAAGTTTATTGTAAGCAAACAATGATTTCTTTAAATATGGATTCAGATCCATCAACCTTTGAGGAGGCTATGAAGTCTCAAGACGTTGCTTTTTGAAAAGAAGCAATATATGATGAGATGGATTCTATCATGGATAACAATACCTGGATACTTGTTGATTTGCCACCTAGATCCAAACCAATTGGCTGTAAATGGATTTTCAAAGGAAAAATGAAAGTTGATGGCACAATTGACAAGTTCAAAGCACGATTAGTTGCTAAGGGTTTTACTCAAAAGGAGGGTATCGATTATTTTGATACATATGCTCCGGTGGCCAGAATTGCCACCATTCGTGTGTTGATCGCCTTAGTCTCAATCTACAAGCTTGAAATCCATCAAATGGATGTTTGTAGACACCCCATTTTTGACTGACCTTAAGACTCAGACGTCATCAATTGAGCGCTCAGTAATTGCGCATGTTGTGCTCGTTCTGAGGTTTCGGAGTTTCGGCTTAAGTCCTTACCCCCGAACCTCGGGACCCTTTTTATGCTTTGCCTCGATTTGCGGACCAGGTCTTGCTTTCTCTTCCCGGAGGGAGGGAGGGAGAGGTCTTGTAGACCATCTCTCAGTGGCCATAGGCTACTTTTCATGGTCGCAGGCCACTGTTCCCATTTGGAGACCAGTTTCCAGTTTTCGGAGCCGTCGGCCGCGCGCCTCGGTTCGGGACCGCTTAACATTCTCCGTTTGGCACGGTTTTTGGCACACACCTTGTTTCCTCTGTCTAGAGGGACACTACGGCCCAGGAGACCACCTTGTGGTCGCACGCCACTTTTGGTGCTTAACAGCCTATTTTCGAGGCACCCGGCCGCGCGTTTTGCCCCCCGAACCCTCGTTTTACATCAGTGTTGGTTCATTTTTTGCATGAACCTTGTTTTCATTGTTTAGAAGGTGGTACAAGGGTAGGAGACCACCTTTTCTCTTGGAGACCACTTCTCTCTCCGCCAGCCGATTTGCTTGTCGGGAAACTGGTCTCCTTGATTTTTGAGCCACATTTGCTGGTCTCCCACGATACCACTAGCTTGCATTCAGTTGGGAGACCATCAAATGGGCTGGCCGACCACTTTTCCTTGAGGGAGACCACCCACCCTAGTCGGCCGACCAGGGGAAGTAGTCAGCCGACCACCTTATCTGGTCGGCCTACTCCCTCCAGTTTTGTCTCTGTGAGTTGTTGCCAGCTGTGCCAGCTGGAAGGCACAGACTGCATCCTCCATACACGTGTATAGAGGATCTTTGGCCTTGGTTTTTAGCTTCTTTGAGAAGCTTTGGCCTCCTTTGTCTATAAAGGAAGGCCTCCCCCTCCTTTGTGAGGGTTCAGATTTTGGCTAAGGCAAAAATATACCTCTCTCTCTATATCTCTACATTTTGGGTTCAAAGGTGCTTTGTTCTTGGCCTATTGCACACCACCTCATAGCCTAACACTTCCACCATCAACCCAAGGTTCTTGGAGATCATTTTCAGAGGTTAAGGAGCTGGGTTTTTGGTCCAGAAGTTGCTGTCTTTGTTGGGTTTCAAGGGTAACTCATTTTCCCCCTTTTTAAGCATTATTTTGATCCTTCTCTTAGCCTCATTTGCATGCTTATTTGAGGTTTGTTGTCAACTGAAAAAAGTTTTATTTTTAAGCATTATTCATGTTTGTTTAAGGCCATTTTCCTGTTGGAGGTCATTTACCCTCTTGCATGCTTCATTTAGTCTTGTTTTGAGCCATGCCTTAAGGCCTTTGTGTTGACCTTTGCTTGGCCTTTTACCCACTGAAATCCAGTGGACTTTTAGTGGTTGGCATGCTGTTTTGAGGGCCAAAATCAGAGAGGGGTGACCCTCTCTCTTTTGGCCTTGTTTGTTTGCATTTTTGGCCTTTCCAAGGAGCCTGTATTTTCACACTTCCTAGCCTTGGTTCAGGCCATTTTTAGTGACTTTTAGGACCTTCCTAGACTCTTTCTAGGGCTGGTTTGGTCACCTCATGTTTGTCTCTTGCATGTGTAGAATAATCCTCTTCATAGCTTATCAAAGGAGCATGTCATTCTTGCATGTATTGGTCATGTTTCAGTGGGTTTTTGGTCATTCTTTGGCATATCATAGCTCTGTCTTTGGCTGGTTTAGTGGCCTCTTGAATGCTTCACATGCTTGTAGTGTAAATCATGCTCACTAGCTTACATTGCATGTTGTTTTGGCCATTGATTCTAGCATATTTTGGCCATACTTCAAACTGATTTCATTCATATTTTGGGCTGCCTTAGCTCTGTTTTGAGGCCTCTTGGTCGAATGATGCTTGCCATGCATACTTGTAGTGTAACATCCTTGCCTAGCCTTGAGTTTTGGAGCCCCTTGCATGCTTAACTTGAGGTGTTTCCATGTCTTGGCATCATTGAGCATGTTATTTCAAAGCCTATACTTGTGCCATGTTCCCATGTTTTCCACTCTTTAAATGCGTTTGAGAGTTGTGCTTGTATACCTCATTTATGGGCCATTGCATGAGCTTCATTTTTGTGCATTTCAAGCCATCATCTTAGTCTATTTTGCCACTGTTTTGGGCCTACATAGGGACTGTTTGGGGTTGGTTTGTTCATTTGGGCATTGCTTTGCATACCTCTAGTGTAATGCACTTCACTAATTTCGGTATTTGAGCCATTCAACATGCATAACATGAGTTGTTTGCATGATTCGAGACCATTTTGTATGTCATTTCAGAGATGGAACATGTGTTGTTGTATGCCATATTTCATCCTTTCCATGCTTCCATACAGTTGTATCTTGTGCCCTAGGCTTTGGGCCCTTGCATCTTGCATGTTTGCATGTGTTTTGTTGCCTCATTTTCATCATGTATGGCCACTGATTTGGGTGTGGCTGAGGCCCATTCATTTTGGTTTAAGTCCATTTTGCATTGAGTATGCCATTGTTAGTTCGTAGCATTACGTATACTAGTTTGCATGTTTGCACGTCATCCTTTGCATGTTTGCATGACTTGGTTGCATCGCCTTAGGATTGCATGCTTGAGGTCGCATTGTGCATGCCATTCTACTTGTTGCATTGTGTTTGGAATAGGAGTTAGTCCAAACACGGGAAACGAGGGACGTTTCATACTCCAAGTGATGAAACGTGCCTCGATTCTCGGTCGCTGACACTCTTGACTAACACATGATGGAGTTTAGGCATTTATGCGTTTATATGTACATTCATTTCACATTGAGTCATGCAATCCGACTCCTTGACCATCATGCATCGAGATGCGTGATTGGTGGCCCGAGGATCAAGGACTACACTCCCTAGAGCTTATGCAATGATGGAGAGAGTGGTCGTGCACACATGTGTTGCAAATACCTCGCTTTCTCTCTCTCTTGCCTTTGTTGCAGAAAATACAGAAACCAGGAGAAGAAACTGGTCGGCCGACCAGGTTTTCTGGCAGGCCGACCACCTTTTCTGGTTTTCACCACCAAGGGTGGTCGGTAGGTGGTCTCCAATGCCTATAGTTGGTCGGCAACCTCCCCCTAGATTCCCAGGGTAGAGTTTCATCTCCTTGGAGCTTTGTGCAAGTTTCTGAAATCAATTACAAACAAAGGCGAGCCGGGGCATCGCGATGGATTTCCCGACAAGGAGACTCGAGCATGCATGCATCCTTTATCATTCAAAGCAGAGCTGAGGCAGCCCATTTTACATAGTTTGCATGCTAGTTTAGTTAATTTGTTAAATAGCTAGTATTGTGTAATAATTAGTTAATTCGATTCTGTATTATTTATTCGGACCCTCCGAGAGAGGGCAATGTTGTAATAAGTGTGCGCGTGTGTGATGTATGTCTTCCAACCCCACATCTTTCTCCCTTTTATTTACCAGCTTATGATGGTTAGTTTTAGGGCACGTTTCAATTAGCATCCTTATGCTCGTATGTTTGCATCCATTCATCTGTTTTGCATGCACCGGGCTCGACGCATCATACTATTTGCATCGTATTTCAATTCCAAGTTGAATACATGTTACCTGTAGCATCTCATATGCCATCTTAGAATAGCCGAGCCTATCTTAGTTGCATTCTTGCATGTGTTGCATTAGGCATCTAAGCATAGTTAGGATTCATGCATGTTTTCTAATTAGCTTCTTTCTTTGGCTCGGAGCACTCAGTAAGTGTTCATGCTTTAGCATCCTTGCATGCGTGTGAGTGACTGCCATGATAGCATGCTTACCATGAGGCTATGTGCTTATGTGATATAACTGCCTGAATGCCTGCGGGCGAAGGTTGGGTTGCTTGAATTGGAATAATTCGTCGAAACCCGTGTTTTAGCCTACTTGCGAGTAGCAAACTTCAATCCATTTTCAAAACAAACGGATGTGCGATGCTTTGTTCCAACTGAGGCAATCTAGTCTATACGTGTATGTTGTGCGCATCACATAGTAATTCTAGGTTAATAACCGGAATAAGAGCACATGTGTTTTCAAAAAACAAGATATCATGCTTAGTAGTGGCCGATCTTTGATCGGGTGAGCGGGGGTGCTCATGAAATGACCTTCCCCAATCGTACCCAAGTTCCCGAGCCGAGGAAACTTTGGTGATGACGGACACGTGGCCTTAGGCATGAGTCAGGGTTTCCTAAATTCCCCCAAAATAAAATATTTAGGTAGCGACTCTGTATCTGGAAAAGCAGTCCATGTTTGGCACTTCTTTCTAAAATCAGTTTTTCAAAACGATTTGCCGGATTTGGACTCTTTGGTGATTTATTGATCTTGCATTGCACTTTGCGAGATTAGATTCAGAACCGTGACATCGAGTCCGAACTGTAGTGAGCCCAATGAACAAAACGGGATTTCCCCGGGACGTTCGGGCGCGTCTACAATGTTAAGACCGCTTTCCTAAATGGAGAGTTAGATGAGGAAATCTACATGTAACAACCAAAAAGATTTGTTGTACAGGGTCAAGAACACAAAGTGTGTAAACTCGTGAAGTCACTATATAGACTGAAACAAGCTCCAAAACAGTGGCATGAGAAATTTGACAAAGTAATAGTGTCAAATGGTTTTAGGATACATGAATCTGATAAGTGTGTGTACAGTAAGTTTACTGGCAATAGAGATGTAATCATATGTCTATATGTAGATGATATGCTTATTTTTGGTATTGCATATGATGTTATTGAAAGTATTAAAAGTTTCTTGCCGTTTAGCTTTAGTATGAAAGACATGGGCTTGGCTGATATAATTCTGGGTAACAAGATCAAATGAGATGACAATAATTTGGTTCTTACCCAGTCGCACTATATTGAGAAAATTCTTAAGAAATTTAATCAATATAATTGTACACCCATGTCTACACCTTTTGATTCAAATTTGAAATACTAGAAGAGCTGTTGATCAGCTAGAATACTCAAGAGTGATAGGCAGCCTGATGTATGTCATGACTTGCACTAGACCTGATATTGCATTTGTAGTGGGAAAACTTAGTAGATACACTAGTAATCCCAGTAGTGTGCATTGGCATGCTGTTAACCAAATACTTAGGTACTTGAGGAAAATGATAGACTATGGAATAGTCTATAATGGCTATCCAACAGTGCTAGTATGATTCACGGATGCTAGTTGGATAACTGACCATGAAGATCACTCGTCCACGAGTGGTTGGATTTTTACACTTGGAGGAGGAGCTATCTTTTGGAGTTCTAAGAAGTAAACATGCATAATAGACTCAACCATGGCGTCAGAGTTTATAGCATTGGCTTCTTGTAGTAAAGAGGTAGAGTGGCTAAGGAATCTCTTGTTAGAGATTAAGATATGGCCAAAACCTATGCCACCAATATCTTTGCATTGTGATAGTGAAGCAACTCTATCACGGGCCTATAGCCATGTCTATAATGGAAAGTCCAGGCATATAGGACTAAGACATAGCTGTGTCAGGCAGTTAATCACAGAAGGTGTGGTTACCATTAGTTATGTAAAGTCAAGTGAAAACTTGGCTGACCCTTTAATAAAGGGACTTCAAGGGATTTGGTGTGGAAAACATCAAAGGGGATAGATCTTACGCCTACTTAACATAATCACGCCTGGTGGAAACTCGACTCAACACTTGAAGAAACATCAAGTCTTGAGTTCAATGAGCCCAAGTACGCAATATGTCGTGATTGCAAGCACTTAGTTTTATTTCATTTTCATCCCAAGGTTGAAGTGCTTGGTACCTATAATGTGAAAAGAAGATGATGAGTTAGCAAACTCTTAATAAGCTTACAACTAGGTTGTTAGGGTACTGTAAATTACAAAGTTACTTTTAGTAAGCTTACCTATGTAACTGTAGGAGGTGGTGCCGCTTCCTCTAAGTCCAAGGGCTTGACTCTAGAGCTCTCATGAAATAGGATATAGACACAAAGCCAATCCATGTGTCAGTTTGTTTAAATACTTGAGGTAACCTATACTGTGCGTGAGACATGTCCGGTTAGTCGTATAAGATCGCTAGTTCAAAGACAAGTCTACTATGCCATCTTGACTAATTTTGAGGTGTTTTCACTAAGTGGATGATTCAAATCATAAGATATCTTCACCTATACATAAGGCTGCCAAGTGAAGCAAGAATCATCATCTGATATTTTGAAAATGGTGGGGGAATGTTGGGGAATTTTCAACATGGTTTTTCAAAATTTATTGTTTAGTTTTTGGGCATTTTCAAAACCTTCCATGTTTTTCTTTGGAAAGCTTGAAATAAGCTTGGAGACTTTCTCCCACATTGGAAAGAGAGAAAAACATGGAGCACTTAATAAAGTACTACATGGAATATTCCTTTGAATATAGAATTGTGAGGTGAAAGCTAGTGTGCATGCACTCACACTGCAAAGATGGTGCTTCGCACCATCCGCACACATACACTAACACTAACACGCACGCGCGTGGCATGGGCAGTGGGTTGTGTGGCGTTTGATATCGCACTTTGCACTTTGCACAGATGCATCGGCGTAAGGCACAATGAGGGCGCTTTCCTATTTGCATCGGACAGGTTAAAGCGATGGCATGGGTGACGTGGAATACAGTAAGCTCCATGTGGCAGTGATGTGGCGTCTATTGGCGATGAGTCAACCAACCGATCGAACGGTTACGTGTCCGATCTGGAGCAGTTTGATCATAGCCGTTGATTGGAGATGCGCGCGATCGTACGGATGAGATGGCACCCGATCGTGATCAAGTATGATCAGTCAAGGCATCTATTTGGTGTGAGAATGATCTACACCATAGATCGTCGATCCAACGGTCAGATCTGATCGGATGCGATCAAGGGACATGACCATTCGATCAGATGCATCAAGGCCATAAATAGGCTGCGAAATCAGCCATTTCAATCCATCCAAAATTCAAAAAGCATTCCTGCAATTCTCTCTCCCTCTTGATTTAGAGTTTTCGATCAAGTAAGTTTCTGTTTTTCTTACTGGTAATCAAATTCTGCAGACTCGATTATCAGTGTCTTGGTTTTTCTTAATTATATCAAGAGTATTCTAATCTACTGTCGTCAATGTAGACGCCGGTAGACTTGATCTTTAGTTCAAGCTTCATTGTATCCTGGAGGCGAATTTGTTGTAACCCCCTGCACACCTTTTGGTGGGTGCAAATGTTGTCTTTAGGAAAGTGACTAAGTAACATGACTTAAAGCACCAGATTTCTGTTCTACATAGACAAAATCATAGCTAAGTTTTGAAGACCCGAAGACCACCAACTGAAGAATTCAAGACAAATTGTTCTAACAGCGTGAACTGATCGATGACCAATGTTTCTAGACAAAGCAAATCTGGGAATTCAAATTTGGTAAGGGTGTGACGTCATCGACACATAATGTAAATGTCACAACCAACAATTTTGACCACCTGAATAGTATATTAACATTCCTACTAACATTACTGATTGATAAATACCGCCATATCATACCAAACACGTTTAACAAATATTTATTACCAAACCATTCCAACATATTCCCAAAAATTATGTACAAATCGTAAACTGTATCAACAATGCTACCCAAAACAACCAAAAGTACGATAACATCAGTAAACGATGATGCCATCCAAAACAACAAAAGATGTTTTGTGATGCCCCAAAAATTGGGAACATCAGAGAATATATTAACAAATAAATACAGGTTTTATCTAAGATTACAAAATAGGAAACGTCTCTAATGAGTCCTTTAGTTAATAACCAAGTAAGATCCCATAAAGGTCAAAGGAGTCAATATAGCTTTCCTTCAAAGTCCAACCACCTTAGATAGCAAAGCTACCCCTTTGACAAATCTTAACAAGATATTAACACAAGGTCTACATGAGTCGATGAGAAAATAAGAAATATGTAATATAAAAGATATGTATAGATGTATAATAATTACAAAATCCTGTCTTAAATACAACATGGGATCTATCACCTACAATCTCAAAACACGTTTACAAACTAATTTATAATCCTCCTAGGGTAGCCATACGTCCTCAAATGCTTCAGTTTTGCCTTCAACCGGTCTAATAGTCTTCAATACCTGGCATGAAACGCCATGAGCTTTGAATGCCCAGTAAACGCACAAAAACCCCGTCCCTTTTTTTTCCAATCCAATACACCATCACAATTATAACAAGCAAGTAACGAAGCATGATATTCAAGTCAATAACAAGGATTACAAGTTTATATGTTAGTATTCTAGAAATCCCCCAAAGAGAATTCGTTCTCCCAACTGTAAGAATTGGACACCAAACTATTCGGAACTCCCTTTTTTGCTACTTTGTTGTAGAGCTTACTTCGGATGCCTACCAATGGTTATACACCGCGTAGCGCCAACCACAGAACCACAAAAGGGATAGCGAAAAGAAAAAGGTTTTATCACCCTGAATCCAACATTATCCTTCCAAAAAAGTTTTATCCTGCTAAATGTCCCATCTAGACCTAACCTTATCACACCAATCAAACCATCGCAAAGAGTCTGAATACGTCTGTTCCATTCTAGGGTTTACGTGATAACCGCTTGCGCAAGACTTGACCTTTAATTAGGGAGCATATCCCATCAATCCATATATAACACATTATCATCTCTTCATTATCCAAGCGATCGAAAACCCAATACCACCCCACTTAAGTTTCCCATTGAGTTAGATGTCTTAAAATAAAGTTAGAATAACTTAAGAAGATAGTAATATCCACATAAGTATGAACATCATCAATTGAAGAAGATAAGGAACATAACCATAACACATGCAATATCATACCAAGACATGATCATGTACTAATAAGCATATACATGAACACAAGAGCATAAAACACCTATGCAAAACTAAATTTCCAGATTCAATACCATTTAAAGATTAAAATCAAAAGGGCTATTTTAGATATTTCCTGAACTCGGCCTTTATCTGGTTCATAAAGAATTTAATCTAGTTTTCATAACATGTTTTTGAAATGGAATATCTTTTATAGATTTTTAGTTATTTAAGAAACACTCCAACGCTATCTAAATTCATCGACCTTTACAAAAATTGAATTTTCTTACAAACCGCTCACTCTTTTTCAATGAAACCAATTTTCCTTGAAAGCTAACTCCTTAAGGAATATTTTGACATAAAACCGAGGTCTAGAAGATTTTTCTACATGTTTCTATAATTTTTGGAAGTTGGCTGTAAAACAGGTTTTTCATGCACAATACTCAAAATAAGAAGATTGGTGAGAAAAGGGGCCAACTAAGGGAAACTTTTCACTTCTTTTGTGATAAAAACATACTAAATAATGTATCAATAACTCAGATTTTTATAGTAGTGGTATGCCTTTAAAAAAAATGTGAGATATGAGAAGAAAAAGGTAGTTTTGCATCTATTAAGAGGAAATATGAATAAAAGAAGGATTGAAGCCCAATTCATCCACTTTAAACACATGAACACTATTACAAAACATCTAAAAATATGATTTTAAACCTCTAATAACATGTATTTGAAAAGGGAAAATAAAAGAGAGAGTTGTATTGTGGCTTACTTGATGTTAGATGAAGTGCATGCACAATTTTCTCCTCTTTTCCTCTCTTCCACTACCAAAGTTCACTCTCTTCCTCTTCTTTCTTTCTTTCAACCGAATGTGTAGGTGTGTGAGTGTATGAGATGTGTAACATGTGGAGGCTGGTGGTGTTTTTATAATAAAATTGGAGTAAAAGGTCCAAATTGCCCATTGGTTGGAAATGGATTAGATATTTTGGATTTACTTGAAACTTAATGGAATAGTGAATGATTAGAGGTCTTAATTATGCAATTAATCATGATCTACTTAGGCCTTGGTTAGGACTAGACTTAGAGTGGAGGCATGGTTCCATGTTTTAGGGGTACTTGCCAACACTTTTCCTTGATTTCATGGATATGGTTTGAAAAAGTTGTACAATTTTCTATTCCCTAGGGTGGCTGGCCATGTGGGCTGATTTGAAGGAATTAATTTTTTTTTTTTCTTGTGTACAATTGTTGAAAATTGCAAAATATAGTGTATAATATAGGTTTAAAGGTACAAATGTATATATATTAATACTAGTTTGGGGTCAATTAGCGATTTAATAAAAATGTGAGGGCTTTAGGTTTAATTCATGTATTTGAACATTTATTTAAGTGCAGTATTTAATTTAATTAGGATATGAAATTTCAATTCGATTAAAGTTTCTTTATTTCGAATTAAACGGCGAGTCGTAATGAGAACCGAAAGCCTAGAGTTTTTGATTGGCAAATATAGTTAGGGAATTAATCTAATTATTATTAGGGCTTTGGAAATGATCCCTGAGTTCTCGAGTTCAATCAAGGTTTGCGAATTTTCGATTGGTGCATGTTTTCGGCTTTACAGCTAAAATTGAAAACAAATAAGGGATCGAGGGTCTATATTGAAATAGTTCAAAAGTAAGGGTCTAAATAAAACTACAAAGGTCAAGGGCCTCATAGTTAAATAATTAATATTAGCATGTGAAAACGATCACTAAGCTATCGGGGTCGATTTGGTTTTGTACGGGTTTATTCGTGATGCGTCTTCGATTTTAGGGTTAAATTTGTGAATAAACGAAGAACTAAGGGCTTTATTATAATAACTCAAAATTTAGGGACGTAATAGGGTTTACAAAAGTTAGGGGTCTCACATGTTTAACATCAATGGTAATGTGCCATTCAAAGACTATCTACTTGTGAACTTAAAAAATAATAAATAATAAATAATAAAAAAAAAACCACTCTGCACCCATTTGGTCACCATTGGAAGACTGTTCCGTTTGTCAATTATCATCAACAAATGACGTAGTTGGGTAGTTCACAAATGACCTCACCATCCCGTCTCACATAGTCTTGCAGCTCTCCACTCCCATTGGCTTCTCCATATCAAGGTAACTCACGATTTGCTTCATAATGAAGCATACTATAATGTCACAATCAGCCCTGTTAGGAAAATATGAACTGTCATGTTCTGAGACATTACTAAATACATTTAAACGAACCACATGCAATGTATGGCATCATCAATGAAATTCATTTCAAACAAAACGCACCAAATCGACAACCCACACACAAACTCGTAACTACCAACATTCCACATTAAACTTTGTCCAACTGAACAATGTCAAACATGATATAACACAACATATACGATAACATGATACATGCCGATTTAACGAATAATGTGACAATATAAACGAGAATGTGATGTGTGAAGATTGACGTATAACACAGTATGAACACAAATGTGACAACATAAAATGGGGATGTGACACTTTACGAATGTGACAACATGGAAGACAATGACAATTGGAACACAAAACAAATCTATCCAACACAAATCACAACCCGAAGTCATATTATTCGTCACGCATAATATAATTGATGTTACAACGTAAATTACATGACCACATATTTCACAAAACAAACACGTAACAATGTACCCACATTCCCACACATGTTTACGAATGTGACACTAAAATACTCAATCGCGCCGTTTCATGAAATTATGATTTCATCCACATTCCAAATGTGTGAATTGTTTTCGACTCACTGTAACAATTAACAAATAGTTTCAAAAATTCACATTCACATTCAAAATTATTAAATTAAACAAAATAGGAATGTGGCACCAATCACATTCAACAACTTACTTTTGTTACTGAACACAAACAACCAAACGATATCATAGCACAACGTGGACCCCCAAAATCAAACATTCAACCACCATCGTTTGCATGGGTAAGAAATAACCACGTCTGACAACCATGTTACAGATCCCTACTCAAACCTAAACATCATGACATAAACCCCATATTCGAGAACACGTCAACAAATCACACTCAAAACACACAAAATTGACAACCCACCTAACCCCCATTCGAAAACACCAATAACTAACTCACAAAACACACCAAATCGACAACCCACACACATATATTGACAACTTCAAAACTATCAAAAACTCAAATAGTCATAAAAACACACAAAATATACAACCCACGTTACATCTTGGGACCAATACAGACCGAAAATGTCAAGAATCCCATATTCACAAAAAGCCTAGTTATGGGTTGCCTACCAAAATCAAACGAATCGACATTGCAAAGCAGGAGAAATGTCACGCCTCTAACCCGCCCCTAAAAGTTTGGGCATGACCACTTCAAAAACAGACACAAAATCCGATATGCATAACCTATGGGGCCTGAACGGAAGCATTTATTAATATAAAATAACATAAAATCACATCCATTGAGCGACCACTATTATGCTAGGATCACAAACAGTGCTTCAAATAGATAGTTAAGTACATACACATATATAGACCCAGCCCCAAGATTGGGCGTAACAAAACATTGGAGGATAAGGGGTTATATACATTTCAACTTTAGGCAGACAATTAGAGTACAAGCCAAAAGCTTAGCAAGACTCCACAAAATGATTGGGCTTCATCTAAGTGTCTGGACACACTGAAGCTGACAAAAAAGAACCGAGCGTCATGGGTTAAGACTGACCTCCAGGTTGGTTACCTACAGAAGCAGACATAACACAGAGTGAGCCAGGCTCAGTGAATAATAGTACTAAAACAATCAATGATTAACTTGAATGATAAAGTATATAATTGCAGAGGGCATATGATTAACTTTATTCTGTAATTACTTCCAGAACGGCCTTGGGCCCAGTTTTTAAACAGAGTGGCTTTAAGCCCAGAGATATACAGAACGGCCTTGGGCCTGACAGATTTCACAGATTGGCCATAGGCCTAACAGATTCCACAGATTGGCCATAGGCCTAACAGATTCCACAGATTGGCCATAGGCCCAGATATCATCAGAGCAGACTAGTTTCAGAGTCATACAGAGTTTCAGAGTCATACGAAAGTACACACATTCTTTAAATCATTCATACAAGTTAACAAGGTTAAGTTGCGTTTAACAGAGTGCTAATGGAAACTATTAGCGATAAGTAAAGTGTACTACTACAGTACTACTACTCACTGTGCAGTAATGAAGCGCTTGTTCCTCCCGGGTTATGACCTACACACATGCACAACCCATAGATTAGTTTCTTTTCCTCGTTAAGTCATTTTCGGACTCACTTCGCTTCGAATGAATTTACAGACATCAAAAAGGCATCAAATACAGATTTTAAAAATATCAGAGGGTCAAGCACGTAAAACGGAACAGACCATTTTTTCCAGCATGGGCCGCACGTGCGACTATGAGCCCCGCACGTGCGGCAAGGGTTCCCGTACGTGCGGCAGTGAAGCCCCACACCTGCCTTTTTAGCAATAGCCAAAGTCCCAAAATTCTCCAGTTCCCGCACCTGCGGCCATGACTCCCGCACGTGCGGCAGGGCTCCCGTACGTGCGGCCATGACCCCTGCACGTACGGCGATTTGCCCAGTTTTGCCCTCAAAAATTCAAGCAACAATTACACAAAGCCACTTCCTTCTAGAGGGGAAATATAGAGAAATTAATGAGATTTTAAGATTTAAAATCACCATAAACATGGTTCATAACTTAATTAAGGCACCTTAACTTCTCACTAAATAATTCCCAACTATATATATAATCATCTAAACACACAAATAAGTTCAAACATGTAAAGGTAGAGGAAGAGAATGAAATTCTTCTCCATTCAACTCAACTTAAACCCAAAATACCCCAATGATACAACATCTTTTCAATTCAACCATCAACACAAACACAACTCCAATACACACTCTAATTTGCATGATTAACAAAGAAAACCTTACTCGTTTTCAAGAGAGGAATGACTCCAAGTAAAATACACATACCTTGAGCTTTGAATCCTACAATCCCTCTTAACTTCTCAATCTTCTTCCCTTCTCCTGCCTCTAATTCTTTCTCTCAACTTCACTATGTTCTCTCATGAGATATTTTTGACTAATAGATAGATTTACTAAGTGAAAGTTCGAAGCAGTTTAAAGTTTGACACAAAAGGACAAAATTTAATTAGTTTAATCATCCCAAATCAAATTTTTACAAAAAAATGCTTATTATGACTTAAAAATCATGCTTATCTCAAATGTAAAATCAATTTCAGATTATTAAGCGTCTAAGGCCTTCAATTTCTGTTCTAATCATCTCAATTATAACATATTTTTCTTCTATTAGACAGATATGAATCTATATTCATAAGATTCACTTAATTAAACTTAATTTCACGTAAAATTTCACAATAAGCATTTAAATGCACAGAATAGGGAACTGAAAGTATACCAGAAACACATACGAGGGTCGGGTTCTCACAAGAAAAGTCATACTTATGTTTCGGGGCCATCAGTCATCGTCGGTTCACCAAAGACGCAATCTAGAGCCCATCGTTCCGTCGCACCTTGCTGTCGAATCACACTAGTATTTTCTTATGATAGTGGCCTTACAAATTCTATGTAATGAAGCTTCCCTTTTCATTAACCTAATGAGACATAACATATCACCTATATTTTGTTTCCTAAAAAATAGCCTACTCAAAGGTGTAATCATCAAATAAAATGTGAATTTTGAAATTCAAATTCACAACCATATAGATATGATCATATTCTATGGTAACATTAAATTTTTCATATATAGTATTGCCATTATTTAGGTTATTAACAAATAATATTGAAGGTAAATGTGTCAACAAACTTTCCACAAGACTTATAGGAACATAAGTTTTTTTTCCGAGGATCATATGTAGCATAAGTTTTCGAATTAGGACTTGTAAATAATTTTCCCTTAATTTTATGGAAGAGAAGTGAAAAATAAATTTTAGAGCCATATTTAAATTATATCTAATTTTATATTTAAAAGGAAATTTTAAATGAATTTTTAATTATATAATTTAAAAATATTTAAATGAAAAATACAAAGAAAAATTTTAACTATAAATTATAATTATCAAATGATCTAATTTTATTGAAAAAATGGATAATTGACCAAATTTAAATTTATAATTATGAAATACTTTAAAAATTAAGCAATCACATTTTTGTTTAGGTTCTACCTTGATCTTGTCTTAAATAGTTTTTCAAATGTAAATATACCTTAATATTGATACAATAAATATTATTACAGGTATTTTAACAATAACTATATAATTTCTTAATCAAAGTTTAAAATTGTTAATAAATGTACCAAATAAATATGTGCATATTTTTTATTTTTGTTATAAAAAATATTTTAAAATATATTTATCAATTAAAAATTAAATAAATAAACATGGATTTGACATGAACTAAGACAAATGTGATTTACTACTATTATATAATAAATTAAAATTACAAAATTGATAAAATGAAATGAATTTATGTTTTATCGTAAGTATAATTTATACCAATTAAATTATGACTTGTATTTTTTATTAAGAACTTAGAGTACGCAATTAATGACACAAGAATAAAAAATAAAAATAAAAACTTCTCTTATGTGTAACTCTAATAAAATGAATAAAATTTAATTAATTCTAAATATTTTACATAAATTTTATATTATTATTTAATTTTAAAAATCAAATTTTGATTATATATTTATATCCGTGTTATCCCATGCATAACACCGGTGTTAGTAAGCCAATAAATTAATAATCAATTTATTTATGAGGTTGTCAAATAAACCCTACTAATGTTCCTATCATTATCCAATTAGTTATTCATTTACGAAAGGAAAGGAAGTATTAACAGAAATTTAGTACCTACGTAATTTCACTAAGAAGGAGGGAGAATCCTCTCTAGTTCAGATTTTGGATTGGAAGGCACTGTTTAGGCTCGTGGGGTTTATTACAGGTTCTGTTTCAATAATTTGAATCGTTTATTTTGTTGAGCACTTTATGTATTTCGTTCACCAAAAAAAAAAAAAAAAGTAAGTCGATCTGATAACTGTAATTTGTTCAATTTATTATATTTGTTACTAAAAAAATACATGGTTTATTTTTAAAAATATAATTGTTGTTTATTTTTTAGTAAAAAAATTAAACAAGTTACAATTATCGAATCAATCTATTTTTTTTTTTTTTTAATATATGAAGTGTTTAACAAAATAAAACGATTCAGAAATAAAACCTATGATGAATCCCATAAATTCAAACAGTACTCTACCGTCAAAAATCTAAATTGGAAAGGGATCCTTCCCCACTAAGAACTAGAAAAACTTGGGCCAAGCTACTAGTGCCTTCCCGATCAACCAACTGAAAGATTAAATGGTTAGGCTGACTCCCCTATTAATTGCCGTTATGAACTTTTTATTTTCATTTACTTTTATTTTTAAATATGTAAGGTGTCACCAAAAAATTCAGACCCAAACGAAAAAAGAAAAAAAAAAAATGTGTCACCAATTTAATTATTGAATAGATTTCACATTTCACTTTCAGTTTCAGTTCAATGTCATATACCAATTCACATCAAGTTGTGAAACCATTAAATAGCGACGGCCAAATGATAATCAAAATTTGCTACTAAAATTGGTTCACTGCAATATTAATGTATTAACTAGGGCCACCTTTGGGAGCTAGATTAAGGTGACCTTTTTGGCTAACAAAAAAAAAAAGTTAGCTTAAAAAAAGTCCAATTATTTTGCATATTTTCAACCTTTTTACATTTTTTTGTGAGAAAGAGAACATTTTAAACCACCAGATGAATTGTTTTTGTATTTGATAAATATAAAACTATCACACGATGTTTAGATTTATTTTTATTTTTTTAATTTTAATTTGTTATACAAAAAAAGGCCCAAATGTTGGTTTTTAACCCGCTCGCACCAAAACTTTCATAGTTATGCTAGGAATAAAAAAGAAAAAAAAAATTTCAAAAAATGAACACAAAATGCAAGACATTTGTGGGGCCCACAATAACTGGAGTCAATATATGGAAAATGTTTTGTATATTAAGATATCACATGATACTATTTTTCACTAATCGTAAATGTATATCTTTCTCGTTATTCTCTAAACATCCAATAATATATTCATATTCCATTATTTTCCATCGATCACAATAATAGAACGTACTAAATGAATATACCCTGTTCACGTACAAATCTCTTTCCGACATGAGGACTACTTTTTATCTTATATGTCTCATTATGTGAAAATTTTCTGTACACATAATTTTCTCAGACTTTTGTGTAAAACGGGTGGAATAGTAAAATCTAGACATGAATTTAAAATAAATAAATAAATAAATAATTGAGGTTCAGATTCAGAAGCACAGTTGAGTAGACTGGTGAATTGTAAATGTGAAATTAATAATATGAAACTATAAATGTATTACCGTGCACTCTGTTGATTTGTAAATGCAGAATTAATGGGCAATTATGATTTTATGGAATCTAAGTGTAAAGTGTAATTACTAAAAAAAACAAGACAACCTGCATAGCATGTGCAATAAATCTCACGTACCCATCAAAACTAATGTTCAAACCCGACAGTGGCACAGACATGCAATATTACGAAGGTAAATAAAATTATACACCTCTGGTTCAGTATCGTTTCTATTACTATATCATATCATCATAAATTTCTGCTGTCTGCTCATTAAGTACTTTGGTATCATTTCTGACCTACAGATGCACTTATGTGAACCTCTTTTGGCTACTAGTCCTTGTTTGGTGACCTCTTTTTCGGTAAGTTTTGGTAACCTTTGCTTATGCTTAAACACATTCTGTCAAAAAATTTACTATTGGGTGGCCCTCACACATTGCCACTGGTGTCTCAATATTTATGATAAATTACACTTTCACACTCTAAAGTATGACTATTTCTTTTTTAGGTGTTTTTTTTTTTTTTTTGGTCCAAATCAACTCCAATTAATGTTGAGGGGAATTTTTGGTCCTTCCAAAATATGGTAGCGTTTGGTTTGATTTTCAAATCTTGATTTAATAAATTAAAAAAAAAAATTAAGGTTGCGTTTGATAGAGTTTTATAAATGTAATTTGAGAGTATGAGTTATATTTTGAGTTTGTGAGTTGTGGAATTATGATTTGAGTGTAGAAAATTGGTTGGGTATGATTTTTGAATAGAGTGTTGAATTGAGTTTTGAATTGAGTGTGAAATTGAGTTTTGAAAGTTTGATTTGACATGTGAAGTAAGAAAATTTATTTGGTTATGAGTTTTGGAAAAAGTTTTCAAAACTTAATTCAAATTATTATAACTCATAACAAAATACACTCCTTTCACACTATTGAAAATTCTGATCAACACTCATAACCAAATTCTTTTTAAAATTTAATTAAAAAAATTATTATTAACAGAAAATAACATTAATCAATTTTTTAATTGAAAATACTACAAAGGAAATATTTTTTTTTCAAATAAATATTCAAAAAATTTAAATCATAAATATTTAAATAATTTAAATAATCTAAAAAATTTAATAAGTAAAAATTAAAATAAATATTCAAAAAATTTAAATAATTTAAATATTCAAAAATTTTAAATAATTTAAAATGTTAATATTTTAAATTTAAAAAAACTCTACACTCAAATCGTAACCAAACACATAAAACAAAACTCAATTAAGAAATTATTTTTAAAACTCATAGCCAAACACATAACTCGAAACTCCATACTACTTTCACAATTCTACACTCAAATCGTAATCAAATACATAACAAAAAAATTAAAATATTTAAAATATTTTTATAAAATAGAGTTTGAATTTTATTTTTATAAAATATTTTAAATTTAAAAAATTAAAATCGTAATATTTTGAAATTAAAATATTTAAAAATATTCAAAAATTTAAAAATTTAAAAAATCGTAACATATTTAAATATTAAAATATTTAAAATCTTAACAAAATTAAAATATTGATTTGAATTGAGTTTTGAAAAGAGTTTTGAGTTATGTGTTTGGTTATGAGTTTTGAAAAGTAATGATTATGTTTTGAATTGAGTTTGGGAAATGAGTGTAGAATTATGATTTGAAAGCTCCAAACAAACAACACACTCAAATCAATGGGTAGAATTATATTTTGAGAGGCTTACCAAACAGAGCCTAACTTTTTTCAAAATTCATAACCAAACAAAGTTTTCAAAAACCCTTCTTAAAACTCATAATAACTAAACTGTTTTAAAAATTCTATTTAAAAAATTCAAAATAATATTTTTTATTTTCTTTTTTAAAATTATTTTTTATTTTTTTTTATTTTTCAAGGAAAATATTTTTATTATTTTTTATTTTTTGAAAAAAAAATATTTTGTTATTTTTTTAAATATTGACAAAATAATTTGTTATGATTTAGATATATATAAACGATCCAAAAAAAATTCAAATTTAAAAAAATAAATAAATATTTAAAATATTTTTAAAAAAAAACAACGCACAAACAAAGTAGATGAAAAATATTGTGGGAGCCGGATTTTAAAGGAGACAAACTTTAACACAGGTATTACCCGGCTCTATCCAGAACCGTCAGGATGCCGAATACAAAGGGTAGGTAGGCCGAATAGGAACTGAGCTATGGAGCCGAGTAAATATGAACATAATGAGCGAAAAGTGGACCTGGCCCCGAGGCCTAGGGAGCAAGTATAAATAAAGGAATAGCAGACTGCAAAAGGTATGTGATATTTGTGGTGTTTAACTTAGAATACAAGTAATCTAGAACGAGAGATTGACTTGTTCGTCGGAGTGCTAATTCCGGCACCCCCGACCGGAGTGTTTACTTCCTTTCAGGTGACTATCGGTGGATCACGAGCGTCCCCCAGAATCGGAAGAGTATTTCCTAAAACCACTTCCCCACAAATATAAATAAATATTTACAATAAAAAATATTTATCCTAAAAAATAAAAATAAGAAAATTTTTAAATATTTAAAAAAAATAAACTCAAAACAATTTCAAAATACAACTGAATTTGCTTTTTCAAAACTCACAATCAAATATGTTTTCTCTTTTCAAATCTCATTTCAAAAATTTATTTTTAAAAACGCAACTCAAAGCTCAAATCTGATTTCAAAAATTACAAAAATGTTTGGGAGCACTAGTGTTTGGGAAGTAGCTTTTTTGGTTTTTTTGGCTAAAATAGCACTAAAAGACAAAATAGATTAAAATAGTTAATAAGATAAAATGTCACCTCAAATTTATAATTATTTCAATTTTTCTCTTACAAATATCACATCCAACTACAAAAAAATTTAGCTAGCTTTTCAAACACAAAAATTGTAACCTCCTAAAATAGTCAAAAACTAAAATAACTTACTAAAATAGCAAATTTCCAAACACCCACTATATATGGAGCTCTAGGGGAAGCTCTAATGAACTGTCCCCCAGGATGTCATAACTGAGTTTTTTTTTTTGGTTAAATTTTTAACTCATTAAAATTGGTTAGTGCTCTATTTTTTAGACTTCTGAACCAGCTCTCAAAAATTTAAACTGAACAAAACTATCTACGCCCTTCATTCGACCCAATCCCAAAATTTTTCTTTACATCGAATAAATAACAATGAAAATATAAAGAAAAAACGTTTTGGAGTTTTAATTCTTGAATTTTAAAATCAATTCTAATAAGTTGACAGTAGATCCTACTTACTCTAATGCATGTTTTAATCTTAATTTATTTATTTATTTATTTTTCCTTATGCCATTAATAGTCTATTAGAATATTAAAATTAGTGCTCCACATCAGAATTTGAAGTGGTATGCATCATTGGAGGAAAAAAAAGGCTACGGATCGAAGTCTAAGGGCTAGTGCAGTAGAACAGGTAGTAGGTTGAGTAGAGAAAGGTGGTCAGTTGTCGAGTGGGCCAGGGGGGAGTCGAAGGAGTTGGTTAGGGGAGAGGCACAAAACAAGGGAAGAAAAGGGTGTTTAAAGGGAGAGCCAAGTATTAACTGTTATGACACAACATTTTAATTATGATGGGACAAGTTGTAATTAGAAGAATTTGTTTTATTTTAAAAAAAAAAGGTATACTGTTAGGCACCGTTTGTTTTGGGTGAAAAAGAAAGTATTGAGATTGTTAATACCAAGGTATTAGTAATAGTCTTGTTTATTTTGGGAGAAGGCATTGGGACTATTAGTCCCTTAGTATTACTAACACCCTTGGAGAGGGGATTGATAAGGAGGAGGTAGAGATGGTATTAGAAAAATAGTGAGGGGATTAGAAATTTTTTTATTTTTTATTTTTTATATATTGGAAATTTAATTTAATTTTTATGTTATTTTAATTTTTATAATTTTTAATTTTTTATTAGTCCCTTGGTATTACTAATACCGTTTGTTTTTATTTTTTATTTTTATGTAATCAGTATGTTATTTTAATTTTTATAATTTCAATTAATTTAATTTTTTATTTTAAATTTTTTATTATCTCCAAATTGTGTAATTGATTCTAATTTGAAGAAAGTAATTTCCAAAATTGTGACTACTCTGACATACATATTATTTTTGTATTTTGTTGGGCATAATTGCAAGAATATGTGTTTAATTTGTGTTTACTTGTTTGTATATGGAAAATCTATTTAATTTTTCATTCGAAAATAGAAATTGAGTGCTCAAGCGGTTTTAGAAATCAAAATTGACTAATTCAATAGATTAATTAGAATATTTAGAACCATATGACAAGTTTGATTAAAATTTGATTCAAATCAAAATAATTTGAATAAATCAATTAGACTTAATTAGAATTAATCAGAATTAAGCTCTAATAATAAGTCTTAATATCACTTAATCAGTTTAACTTAATCCAACTAAATATGTGTGTGTGTGTGTGTGTAATATAGGCTTAATAAACTCATTCTCGTCATCTTTTGAGCTGAATTTAGTGAGAGAGAGTTGAGAACTCAAGTTTTAGAGAGAGGAAGAGAAGAATTGTGGAGAATTGAAAAGGTATTGAAGAATTAAGGAAATACATACCTAAAGCTCTATGTGGTCGTCCGAGGTTTATTATCGGTATAATCCATTGTGAGTAAAGTCTTTATAAAGTTTTGTTTGAAAAGTATTTTGATTTGTTCAAGAGTGATATTTTAAATCTTATTTTATTATCTATGGATGAATGTCCATTTTTAAAATGTATTCGTGGCATCTTTTAGTGAGGCCCTTGCCTCGGAAAAATAATACCACAACCCTTCGATTAATAGGCCTTGCTTGGAGGAAACAATACCATAGCCCATTGAATTAATTGAAACATAGATATCTCTAATGTTAGATCTTAATAGTCTACATTGAATTATGAATAATTGATTGACGGTCCCATTAGATTAACCCTAGTGGTCCTATTGGTTTCGGTATATTGTTATATTGTTACTTTATTGGATATACCACGTATAAAACTCAATTAGTTATTGTTATCGCAAATATTGATATGATTGGACATATGATTGCTAATCAAATTGTTTGAATATTGAAATGAAAGATATGTTTTGTATCATGTTAGATTTCATTCATTAACCCTTTATATTGGTGTTACTCACCGGGTTCTAACTCACCCCTCTCCCTTATATATATATATATATATATATATATATATGTATGTGAACAAATGCAATGTCAAATCTAAGGTAGCCTTAGAGTCTATCCTTGGAAAGCCATTTTTGAAGTGCCTCCGTAATGGGGCGTGCTTGGACTTGAGTGGAGTCAAGCTTTATTACCCTTTCCTCTTGTTTTGTTTACTTCTGTTATTTTGGAACTTGTTGTGGACGAATCTTGTATAAGAAGTCTATCTTTGATATAATGTATATAAGCATGTATGAAGTTTAAAGTGTTAAATATTTATGAATTTGACTCGTATGCACTGCTAATAGACTTAGTTATATTTTATTATTACTTCCACTAAGTCCCGTTATTATATTGTGATTGATTTTGTCATTGAGGCTGAAGGTAATTCAGAATTATTGGCCGGTCATGACCTAAACCTTTATAGGAGAGTTCAGGTCGTGACAAAAATAATCAGTGTGTTTGGTTTGAGTTTTTTGGATTAACTTTTTTGAAAACTGAGTTTTTTGGTTTTCGTTTTTTTTGTATTTAGTTAATATTTTTAAAATATTAAACATTTTTTTTACTTTTTTAGATGCACCTTACTTAGATGTATCTAAAAAGTAAAAATTTGTGAAAAAATATTTTAAAAAATTAATAAATACATACAAATACAAAAAATATATTAAATTCTCGTATTTTTTTGTATTTTTGGTATTTAGTGAATTTTTAAAAGGTTTTTTTCACAAATTTTTTACTTTTTAGGTATATTTATGTTAGGTATGTCTAAAAAGTAAAAAAAAAAAATCTAAAATATTAAAAATTCAGTAAAAACAAAAAATACGGAAAACAAGATAGTAAAATTTTTTGAAAAGTGTTTTTAGAAAAGTGAAAACAAGCAAAGTGAATGGAACTAGTACCAACGTTGATAAAATGAGAGAAAAACAATTAAAATATCATTTGCACATACACCAAATCTACATGGTGTAGTATATTGTGTCACATGTATATAAGTTATGTCTTAAAATTGATATTAATCATAGCACAAAAGTGATTATGCCTCTTACAAAGTAGGGCTGCACAGTGTGAGTGCCATCTCAAAATTTCAAAAAATCCAGTAGGTTTTTTTTTATATAAAATAATTTAATATCCATTTTTTTAATTACTCCTTTTATTAAAAAAATAAATTAAATTTAGCCATGTTACAAAAAAAAAAAAATAAATAAATAAATAATGAAAGAGTTTAACTAGTTTGTGGCCTATTATCTCTTTGTTTTCTTTATTTCTAAAGCCAACTTTCTATTTTTTTATATTGGTTGGGACCTATTTTTAGTTAATTATTTGTGTATTTGTAAGGGGGAATTACACCCCAGTGTAACTTAAAAAAAATAATTACATATACATGAAAGTTTTTATAATTTTAATTATTAATATTTATAAAATTTATTAGTAATTTATAATTAATATTTAAAAATGTCATTAATTTAATATTTTCCCTATTTGTAACTTTCTCACGTGATACATTTATAGTTATCACATGATACACCTAAGCTTAAAAGGCCATCCTTATTCCTTAGACACGTCTACCCCCCAATAATTTGAAAAATAGATAATACATAAAAACTAAGTGAAAATAGTGATAACGGGTCGATCTTCAACTCAATCTCCACTCTCCTCATTTTTATTTTTATTTTTATTTATTTATTTTGAAAGAAACCTTCATCCAAACAATTTCTCCACAAATCTTTTCGAATGATGTGATAAAAAAAACAAAGATAAATTAATAACTCATCCTTTTACACTCCTCTCTCTCAAAATATCAAATAAAATCAAGCAAAGCCTTAAGTCCTATCAAAGGTTGACTTGGAAAATTTATTTATTTTTAAAAAAAAAAAAAAAAAACTAGACTAACAAAACAAATCCTAAATTTTTAATTTATCAATTTAAATCATAAACTTTAGATCTGTTTTCAATTTAAACCATGTGTCTGTTTTCATTGAGTAAAATAGAAGGAAAAATAAGTTTTTTAATCATTATTCGTAATGAAAAAAAATCATATTTTAAACATTTTATGTAAATCTATACTAAGTTTAATGATTAAAATACTCTTTTTCATCAGTTTTACTCAATGAAAATAAACGAATGTTTAGATTGAAAATAAATTAAAAAATTAGAGTTTAAATTAATAAAATTAAAAACTCAGGTTTTTTTTTTTTTTTTTGGTAATTGTCCCAAATTTTTTTTAATGCATTATGGAAATATAAAGACAATATCATAAACCAGTGTTGCTAAATACAATAAAGTTAACCATTTATTCTACAATAATGACATATGCACCAATTAATCTACTGAATTAATGATGTGACATAATTTAAGAGATTTTTGGTATTTGTAATGTAATTAATGAGTGAGATCAATAAAAATATTATAACTAGTGTTGGTACACTAATTAGTGCATGTAACACCACCGTTTATCCTATTGCCGGTTAATTAATTCGTTTTGATCTAACTCATTTTGTTTGTATGAAACATGCATTTTTTATCATAAAATTGTGAAAGACTAAACTGCCCAGCTAGGTAAAAGATCATTTTTTTAGTAAATTACTTAATCATATACACTGAAAAAGACATTACTCGAGGTTAAGTCAAATATATTTAGATCATTTAGAGAAATTAAATGCTGTGCTAATTTGAAAATATTTATACTATCTCCAATTAGTTGAGAATGGTAAATATTCAAGTCGTTGGTTGAACTACCAATTTACACTTTCATTACAAATTCACCTAAAAAATAACCATATAATAAAGTCTTGTTAATTGAATCCATTAATAAGTACTTTGATGTGCAACAAATTCATTACAAATTATCATTTGGTTTTAGCGCAACTTCATTTCAATTCCCTTTTCTAATTTCATAAATATTAATCTTACTCTTTCAATATAGTCCGGGTATCATTTTCTCTGACGCTGTGTTTAGTTGAAGGATTTGAAGAGGGATTTGGAAAGGAAAAAGGAAAAGTTTGGTGAAATGTGAATAATATATACCTACATTTCACCTAGTTTCACACACTTTTTCCATTTCCCTTTCCAAATTCCTCCCCAAATTCCTCAACCAAATACAGCATTAGTATTCAGGTGGGAAAAAAAAATAGATATACACATAGGCTACTCCACATATCCATTGAACAATCCAAGTTACTTAAAATTCAAATTCTATATATATAAATATATAAAATATAAATATACATATGAATTATTAATCATTTGATAATATTAAGTAATTTCATGATATACTTACTCTCTTCACGAAATAACGAAAATAAAAAATAAAACCCCTCTAAAACCAATAATTTATGGGCCTCAAACATTTGCGTGGGCCAAGACATGATATTCAGTACAAGGGAAGCTTCTAACCATGGATAAAGTGCTCGAACCAATGTTCAAAAAAGTTGCTTGTTAGGTGGATCATTATTAGTCCATGGGCCTGAACCATCCTGTAGTCAGTTTATATGGGCTCACAATGGGTTAAGACCCAAAATTATTAAATATTTGTGTGTGTGTCTCTCAATGCTTATATCTCCCTTACTCATGTGTTCCTCTCCATACATGCTGTTGTTTTCCAATTTCCACACCCACTCTTAGGGATGGTCATGGTCCGATTTGGGGTGGGTTTGTAGTGATCCGCCCCGCCCGTGTCATATTCGGGGCTGGGGCAAATCAAGGGGTGGCAGGGCGGGTGCTGGAAACAGGTTTTTTTTCTTTGTTTCTTTGTTTTATTTTTTTATACAATAAAACATAATGAATTAATAATTATAATATAAATTACAATTATATATAAACTTTTAAAGTGGAGAGAGACTCCAAACAAATAAAATGGGAATAAGGTCTACACCCAAGTAGAAGAGTCCAACTCCTGATTTTTTAGGTCTTATTTAGTTTATGGATTTGAGTAAAAATTTAGAATGAAAAAGAAAAAAAATAGGTGAAATGTGAACAAAATATAATTACATTTCACACATCTTTCACACACTTTTTTCCTTTTATTTTCGAAATCTCTACTTAATTTCATGAATCAAATGTAATAGTTCTGACCAATTACATTAAGGGAATTTTAGCCAAAACCCTTCCATTTAACTCTTGTTTGGTGAAAATGATAATCCAATTTATTTTGTTTCATAAATCTCCTAAGGAGAAAACATATAATTAAACAAGGACCAAGTAAAATATCTTCTTCGTTTTTTTTTTCTTGGACAATATTGACAGAGTAACATGTTACTGTCAAATAGAGTAACATGTTACTGTCAAATAGAGTAACATGTTACTATTACTGTTTACATCAATTTCAACGGTAATATTTTTTTTATTTTAATTTTATAGTCAATATGAATCTTATTTGAAAGATCATAATGAGAGAATTTTAAAAATATTAATTTTATTAAAAATCGACATATACATCAAAAGTTATATTTTAACTAAATCCTCCTTACATTAAATAAGTGCACTTTTTGACTTTTTATGAAATATGGGTTGGATTTGGGTTGGGTTTGAAGTGATGTGTTAGAGAGGTGATGTGACTTAAATAAAATGATGTGACTTAAATAGGATAGTGACTTTTTGACTTTTTAACTTTTTTGAAACTTGCCAAACCAACCCTAACTCTGATCTTGATCACAATGCATGATGAGGTGAAAAATCAATTAGGGAGTCCTCCCGCATAAAACTCTCTTTCTTGTATTTTTGTTTATTATTCCATTTAATTTGAAACATGGAAATAAATGCTCATCTCGAAAATTTAAGATATATTCAAGGATTATTTGCACAGAAACTCCTCTAAACTATTAAAATATCACTTTGACTTCCTAAACTAAAAATATATAAATGGACCTGTGAAACTATTGAGAAATATCACTTTACTCTCTGAACTATAAAAACATACAAATAAATGCCCTAAACTATAGCGTGTTTTATTTTGACCCATTTCGCTAGGGGTCTAGTTGATATATTTTATAATTTAGGGGTCTATTTATACGCTTTTATAGTTTATGGGATAAAATGATACTTCTTAATAGTTTAATGAGTTAATTTTTAAGCTTTTATAATTTAGGATGTTAAACTGATACTTTTTAATAATTTTGGAGTCTTTGTGTAAATAACCCTATATTCAATAATATTCTTTTCAAGTTATTCAAATGCATATAATGGTATGAAATAAATTCATTTCTAACTAATAATTATTAATACAATAAATATTTATTATCTTATTAAAATGTCTCATCATATGGAGTAAAATATACATGCATACATGTAGGATAGGACAGGTAGAATGCAAAAATTAAAGGGAAAATATCATTTCAGTGAAAGTTAGAAAAAAGATATTTACAAATTAATGAAAATTTTTGTTATATTAAAAGTCAAACTCATAAAATTTTTCATGAAATTGATATTTATTTTTGGAGTTGTCACTAATTTGTTATTTTCCCAAAATTAAAAGCCAAGTATTGATGATTCTTTTCTTGGTTAGCCTTCACAAGTTTCTAACCCTTGACATATTTTGGTTGTTAATTGATTGAGTCAAGTCAATGTTTTTTTTTTTTTTTTTTTCCAAAATTGTGGGAGCTCATTTTGAGTTATTTTGATATAAGGAACCCATGATTAGTGACAAAACCAAGTCAGAACGAAGCATAGAAATCTTGTTCTCTTAATGTTTGGTCGCATAAAATTACTTTCTAAAATTTAAATTTTTTATTGTTCGTATTTTTTAATTTTTATTGAATTTTTAAAAAATATTTTACGTAATTTTTTTATTTTTTAGATATACTTAATTTAAATACGTTTAAAAAATATATTTGTGAAAAAAACTTTAAAATATTCACCTAATACCAAAAAAAAAATTACGGAAATTCAATACAATTTTGTATTTTGTTATATTCAATAAATTTTTTAAAAAAAATTTGTACAATTTTTTTTTTTTACTTTTTAAGTATATTAAGATTAAGTGAATCTAAATTTTTTTTTTTAAAAATGATTAAAATATTGGGTGAAGTACCAATAAATTCCAAAATATGATCTTGTAAACTATTTAGTCCTCCCTTTTCTTTTGAATCCAAATGTCCTATTAAAGTAGAAATTACACAAAAGGGTGTTTGGGTTTAATTTTTGAGGAATAAAAGTGGGTTTATCCAAATGTGAAATTACACAGTTGGACAATCCGCACTATAGAGGGTTTGGAATTTTTCTTCCTTCTGGAACAAATCTCACATTGTAAACAAAAATATAACACTCCAATAATATAATACTTAATATAACACACTAAAAAACTCCTTAGTGTACTTTTCCCAAATTAACAACGTAACACTCCAAAAAACCTCCTTAGTGTATTTTTCCCAAATGAAGTACTCTAGTGTAACACATAAAAAAACTTCTTAGTGTGTTTTTTTTAAACGCAACACTCCAATCAATGTAATCCCAAACGTAACACTCCAATGTAACACATAAAAAAATTCTTAATGCATTTTTTCCAAAGGTAACACTACAATTGATGTAATTCCAAACGTAACACACTTCAATGTAACACACACAAAAACACTAAAAAATTTATTAGTGTACTTTTTCCAAACGTAACGCTCACAGTTTGAAATTATATATCTGCCCTTAAGAAATTTTTGTATTCCTTTTGGAATAGTTTGAAGAATCCCACATCTTTTTACAACGGTTTGAAGAATTCTACATCATTTTTTGGAGTGTTATATGGAAATGTTACGTTTAGGAAAAGTACACTAAGGAGTTATTTTGTATGTTACATTGGAGTGTTACACTAATGAATTCTTTTGGAGTGTTATATTGGAGTGTTACATTTGAAAAAAGTAAACTGAGAAACTTTTTTTTAAAGTTACATTAGAGTGTTACATTTGAGTATTACAATAGAGTGTTATAGTTTGCAATTATACATTTGTTCAAAGTTTAATAAGGAGTTTTTGTACTCCTTTCAAAATGTTTGAATAATCTCATATTTCAAATCATTTTTATACTCTTTTTGAAATGTTTTCCAAATAAAAAAGGTTCCTATTTAAAAATTCATTCCAAGTTTGATTCTCATAAATTGTGTATCTTACTTTTCTAGCAAAGAAAAAAAAAAAAAAGGAAGCAGAAGAAGAAGAAGAAGGAGGAAACATAATAGAAATAAGGGTATAATTATAAATTCAATTTCAAAATAATATATTAAATCTACGTTTCCAAAATTAATGGGACTAATTGGTGTATAAAAAAATTCTTGAGACTAAACGAATTACCATTTCTCAATATGGGATTTATAAGTAAATTTTCCTAAAATATTTGAAAACGCATTTTCTTTAGCCTTAAAGTCTCTAGTGTTTGAATCTATGATGATTGTATTCTTCCACATTTGGAGGCTGGTGAAAATTGGTCTATCTATAAAAGAATTTGGCTCCACCATATTAATGACTCAAATAATATCAAAGTAATTGAAATTCAATGTAAATGAGTATACAGATAATTTAATGTATATGATCTATTATTTGATAAATGAACATGGAAGGATAGTTTCATGTATGAACGGAAGGATGGGTTACAATGTTGTGGGAGCCGAATAAATAGAAGAGTTGGAAGGGATGTATCCCAGAAGTCAGAGGCTGTTCGGCTCCGTACTAATCAACTAAGATACCGAATACAATGAGATCGCCGAATAGACGGGGAGATGTAGGAATAAACAAAATGATAATAAGTAAAAAGTGGGCTCTGGACCCGAGGTCCAAAGAATGAGTATAAATACAAGAGCTTCAGATTTAAAAAGGTATGTAAGAATCACTTCACTAAACTTAGTAAACAAGCTTTCTCGAGTATAAAAACTAATTTGCCCGTTGGAGTGCTAATCCCGACACCCCCGACCGGAGTGTTTGCCCTTGCAGGTGACTAGCTGAGGATCAAGAGCGTCTCCCAGGATCTGAAGAGTATTTCCAAAACCACTTCCCCACAAATGTAATGTTAGAAATGTATGTATATGAATGTACCTCTTAAATAATATTTATACAATTTTAATATTAAAATGTGTAAGGGTTCGAAATGAACAATAAATAATGGTGTACTTGGAGAGGCAAAATTATGCTAATGAGTCAATAATATGTGGTAACCGGAGAGTGAGTAGTAGGGTGAGGGTAGAGCAAGTGGTTCAAGAAGAGAATGTGGCAGTGGAGAAATGGACATTACCTCCCCAAATCCCTCAAAGTTCTCTTCAAGATTCTCCTAAGAGTGCTCTCTTCTTGGTCCTCTTGAGTTATCAAACCTTGGGAAAGTAGGTATATTGATAGAATTTTCCTTGATACTAAGAGTACGAAATGGCCAAATAAGGTGATGACATGTGTCCAAGAGGACACATGGAATATTCTATTTCTTGAATCACCAAGTAAACACGTGTCCCTCTGCATGTACTATCTGTTTATCACGAACGTCAGCAACTGCCACTGTACTATCTGTTTGGCACAAAATCTCTACAAGTGCCACTGTTTGGTACAAACCTTAGCAGGTGCCTTTTTGGTACGGACTATGGAAGGTGCACCTACTTCGGTCCTACCTTCTGCGGTGGTACTTGCTGCGACACTCGCCTTCTCAGTTCGGTTATATAGCTTCTCACATATTTAACCCCTTAAGCATTAAGTCATGGTTATATCCCTTATTACCCAAGTGTCAAGTGTCATAGCACTTTATACATTCAGAAGAGTTAATTTAACATAGTTATTCACTTGTACATTTTTCTGTAAATGCCATTTTCTTTGAAATTTTTATCATTATTCATCACGTTTAACTCTAAAAATATTTATATGTGAAAGAAAAATGCTTTGAAGTTAGGGAATACACACTTTTTCGATGAACGAAGGACTAAACTTGTTTACCAGTGCTTTGGCAGTCTTTTGGAATGGTTTTACAATATTCTCTCTGGAAGGCCATCATTTAGGAGAATGTACATGGTGCATATTCTTTATTCTTGTTTATGACTTAAAATTTCCATCATGTTAGTGCAATAATATTCTAGCAGAAAAAACACCAGTACACATTTGCTTTATATAATGAAATCATTCTTAGAATCAAGGTTATTATTTTTAGGGAAATTTGGCTATAAATCCCCCTTACCTTCCTTTCATTGTTAAAAGGACTAAGAAAAAAATTATACTTTCTAAACCCCCTTATAATTATAAAGTCTTGCATAAATGACAAATTTTATTATTTAAATATTTTATCAGACTATTATATCTTCAACTAAATCTTCTCACATTCTCTCCCCACTCTCTCCTTACCTTCTCCGTCTCTCTTCTCCCCCTGTAAACACAGCTTCTCTTCATAGCCATGTCAAAGGCCACCTCAGCCGCCGAAGCACCGTCCGCCAATGTATTCCAGCCACCAACCGCCATGATTCCCGACGCCTCCCTTTCCTCCACATCCAATGTCAGTCAAGCCTTCCATTTCTCTTATGGAAACCCTAGAATTGAAGAAACCAGAGGCTTCATGCACCTCTACCATACTCCATTCACTTGTTTACTGGATTGAAATTCTAACAAAGGTTCTCCCTCTTCCTTCAATCCTCAGTTTAATTTGTGATTTGAGAGGAGCCCTAATTTGAGTTTGCGATCTATGCTTAAGAGGCTTGTGTAAGGTTTATTCAACTTATAACATCTCAGATCTAGATTAGACTAATAACATCTCAGATATGGTTTGTGGCATTTGAATTTGGTGTGATTTCACCATTACGAACTCAATTTTAAGTTTTGATTTGGAGTCGACCTTGTAGCTCAAAAATTTGCCTAAGATCTGGATTGATGACTTGACCCTCACCTTTGGTTCGATGTCACTATTTGATCTTTGACATATGTTGATTAGTTTTTTTGTTTTTGTTTTTGATTTATTTTTATTGATTTGCCGAGTTCAATCAAGTGTGTGCTCTAGTTTTTGTTTGACAGAATGAGAGTAAAATTTTACTCTGGTTTGTGCTCTGTTTTTGCTTGACAGAATGAGAGTAAAATTTTACTCTAGTTTGTGCTTTGTTTTTGTTTGATAAAATGAAAGTAAAATTTTACTCTAGTATGTGCTCTATTTTTGTTTGATAAAATGAGAGTAAACTTTTACTTTGGTGTTATCTGTTCTGTTTTTTATTATTTTTTTATACAATGATAGTAAACTTTTACTCTGTTATTGTGTACTTCTGTTATTTGTTTTTGGACTCCTAATGACAGTAAAATTTTGCTATCAATTCATTGCAGATTTGAATTATACAATGATTGTAAAATTGTACTTTCAAAGTAAAATTTTACTCTGAATCAGAGTAAAGTTTACTATGATTTAAAGTAAAATTTTACTCGGATTAAAAACATGTTGATTTGCTTAAAAATATAAAATTTTACTTTGAATCATAGTAAATTTTACTTTGATTTAGAGTAAAATTTTACTCTAAATCAGAGTAAAGTTTACTATAATTCAAAATAAAATTTTACTTTGAAATATACTGTGTAGATGGCTTAATAGAAGAGCTTTATAGATATGAGGATAATATAGTAAAAGAAACAAGTTTTAAAATATTAGGGAGTTTTGAAAGTACCTATATAATTCTTGTCATTTTGAAAAATAAATTAGACAGTGAGGAGTCTATCACCAAATGCCCCTTATTTTTAGCTCCGCATTCGTGCTCGTGATCTATTGTTCCAATTGTGCTTTTGCTAGCATCGATTTGAAAGAAATGGAATTGCTTTCTCTTAGTAATAAAGAAATTCAACAATCCATGTTTATACGCTATGAAGCGCAGATACTCAAAAAGAAAGTACCGCATGAGTAACGGATACGAATTCGTGTCTGATACGGTGGGATACGTATCGAATACGACAAATAAGTATCTGATTGTTTTTTTATTTTGATTTTGATTTTTTGATTTTTATTTTTTTTAAATTTCGGATAGGGAGAGGGATATACGAATGATACTTGAAGGATATAACATGATACGCGAGGACACATGAAGGATACGCGCGGGATACGCCAAATAAGTATCCAATTATTTATTTATTTTTTCTATTTTTTTATCTTTTGTATTTTAATACGCCAAATAAGTATATATATATATTTTCCAATTTTTATATTATTTTATATTTATATTTTTTCAATTGTCAATACCCTCTACTCTCGTTCTTCATCTTCTTTCTCCCCCCCCCCGGCATCTATTAGGCTACTTTATTTATTTATTTTTTCTGTTTTTTTTTTTTTTTTTTTTTTTTCCTACACTGTTTTACTATCTTTACCAAATTTTTAATTTTAGGAACTTTAACGCTAATATTTATTTATTTTATAGGAATCCCTCTATTTATTAATTTGCTTTAAATTTTATTTTCATACATATTACATTATTAAAATTATAAAAAAAAAATTTTAACAAACATTTCTCCGCCGTACTCGTATCCTATCTTTTAAGATTTTGACGTATCGCCATATCCATATCGCGATCTCCCGTATCTATATCCGTATCCGTACTTCCTAATTTATAAGGTATCGTCCATTAGTTAGATCATTAAAGAAAAATTTCATAGCAGACCCCACCACTCAAATTGGTTTCTCTCTAATTGTCTTGCTTATCTTAAACCTTCTGGCTTTTTAGGAGACAATCAGTCTTACTAAAGCAGAATTGAACCAATATCCCATTACATCTAGAGAAACAAAAAGATGAAGTTTGGGAAAGAGTTGAAGAAATAGAAGGTTCCTGAGTAGACGGAAGCCTATACGGACTATAATGGACTCAAAAGATTATTGCAAGATATTTGACACTTTAAACAAAGTAAACAACCCCCAACACCCATAAGAGCCTCACAGCAGAGATTAACACTGTGTAAAGCTTTCAGTGGTCTAAACTTACAAGCTAGCAATCTCCAGAGCCCGGGGGATATTGAGGATCAGGTCATAGCAGTCAACACAATGCAACACAAAGACTCAAGATCGTTATACAAAACCAAGTTCCCCATGTCATATGAAGGAGCTGAGAAAGAAGTGACGTTCTTCAAAAATCTTGATGATGATGAGCTCAACAAAGTCAATAGTTTTTACAAGGACAAGGTGGAACAAGTATTAAGTGAAGCAGCAATGCTCAATAAACAAATGGATGCTTTGATTGCACTGAGGATTAAGGTGGAAAAGCCTGATTTTGATGGCTCTGGTTCTCTCGGACGTCTTTCTATGGATTTTTATCTAGACCATATTGGAGTGATAGATAGTTCATAGGACTCGTAAACTGATAGTCATTCTAGACATAGAATAATCAGCCAGAATGCATGTCAGGGAAACAAAATTGTAAGGCATTGCAAAAATGCAAAAATGTGCATCACTTTGAAGTTTATGCAAAAATGCTGTCAATAAATATAATTCATATCTCCATGCCAAATGTGCAGGAACAGGTCCATGCTACAAGAGTCTACTGATTATCCAAGTGGTGATGTAGTTCTGATTCATATCATAATAAACTTCCTCCACTCAAAGGATCACTTTATCCTTAAATTTCATTATTACATGCCGCATATGCAGTAAGGGAGAATATGGATTTTATATGCTAATTGTCAACAAGATGAGTATATACTTCTCTAGTGGTCAATACCATTGTCACTCCGGATTCTATACTAATGTTTGCGGAGAGGAGGTGAATGCCAGTGATTATGAACCAGATCCTCTAGAAATCCTTGATCATGTGAAGATTAACAATACACTTGAAAGTCCAATATCAACTATAAAAGGTGTTCTGAAGGATTCCAAGGAAAAGGACTTGAGTTTTAATAAAGAGAAGCTAATAAAAGTTTAAGAAAGGTTGAAACTTGTATTTATCAAATTCTATCAGAAGCTTGTCTCCTAAAGAATTACAGGTAATAAACAGAACATGGTCAATGTGAATTCGGTTGTGGAAAGATGTCCGTGGTTTTTTATTTTTTTATTTTTTCTCATTTTCACATTTTCCCTTCTGACTTGTCAATTATTATATACTTGTTGTTTTGCAAATGAATGAACCAGCTTTATGAACCTCTCAGCATTTGAATTAAATGACCCAAATAGTTCTTTAGTTCCCTAAGTTGCATTTTCATTGTATGTATTACTAGTAAAGAAAATGACATTCCGAAGCCAGTCCAAAACTTGCTCCAGTTTTTCCCTATTATTTTATGACAAATGCTATTTATCTCGTTCTTGCACTAGTGCAGATCACATCAAGGAGTGCATCAAGATCATACATGAAAATAGTTGACAAATCTTACCTTGGAAGTTCTGATGAGGTTGTTTGAATGCTTTGTATTCCATTCTTGCATCAAAAGATAATGTGGATCGTCCTTACTGAGGATTGTGTGATCTTCTGTCAATATATATATATATATGGGGTACATCTACGACTATAGTAATGAAAAAGCAACTATTTTCCTTCTGTTAACTGGTGTCCACATATCTGATAACTATCCTGTTGCTGTGATGTGCAAAACTTTTGGGTATAAAGGTGTGCCGGTGAGGTGCGCATGTGTGTGTGTTGGGGAAGGGCTGGGGTGTTTTGAGCCTTGTAAGAAGTTACACAAAATGCAATCTGAGATCTCCCTCTTCAGTATGAAGACATAGATTGGAAACTTTGCACTAAAAAAAATGAGAGAAATTATCCTCGGTGTTCTTTCTTGATGCCAAATAAACCACAACATATATCTGTAGGGATAAATCAGTGTTTAGATGCCAAATAAAGTGACCTTATCCCTAGTTATTGGAGTTTAGAGCTTTGCTAGGCTTCTTTTTCTATTTTTGATTGTGAGGAACCCCTCAAAGGCATGGCCAAAACACCTCTACAGGGTAAACCCTGAATATCGACAACCACACACAATCCACAAGTATTGGTGAGCCAAGGTGTGGACAGAGGGAGTTAAACTCGAGGCCTCCAGGTTTGCAGTTGGTTTCAATGACAATATTAAACCATTGGGGTACCTTGATGGCTTCAATTCAGTTCATTCAACTAAAGAAACTCTCTGGATTATGGGGAACCAATTTACTCAAATAAACTAATACTATGGAGTAGCAAATACAACGCATAATTATGGATGTGGATTGATGTCTATAAAAAAGGGGTAAGGAGGGGAACAAGAACCTGATTACAGTGCGAAAAATTACATCTTTTGCAAAATGGTTCTAGACCTCCTCGTGTTATCTGGAAGACTATGATGGAAGAAGATCATGGTTGATGACCTGGTAGTTGGATGAGGAACTGTCATTGATGATGTCAGTGAATCGCTAAGGCCACAACCATGCACTTCTTAGCACCTCCTTCCAAGAGATATCAACTGTGTATTATTTACTTTAATATGCCTAACCTATCCAACATCATGGAATTTGTTTCTGGTCCATTTCCAGAGGCAGAATAATAATAATAATAATAATAATAATAATAATAATAATAGTAATTGCCCTTCTAACCTGGCAAAAGTACTTTCTTCACGAATTCTAAGGGGTATATCTATAGCTTATTTATTTGTTGCTTTTGCATAAATACAAAGAACCTAAATGAAAGCAATTGCATTCATTGAAAACTCATATTATCTACATAACAACAATTCCTTGTGAACAAGTGGATTCATTTCTTGCAATCTTATTGGAAATTGTGGAGGCTACAGAAGTGATGAAGTCACTCAAGCCAAAGCAAAAAAGAGAAAAGCATAGCATAACATTTTTATCAGGTATGTACACCTGTAAATAATATTAACACATTACTTTTAAGTTTAAATAAAACACTTTCAGTATGATGTCTTTTCCATCTGTATTGACTTGAGATATATGTAGTGACTGGGTAACAGAATAAGGGAATTAGGGGGGTGGAGAAAGAAGACACTTTTTGAGGCCTCTACTAGTAAGTTTCTTTTCTATCCAATCTTAATTTCAGGTTTCTTTTCTGGTTGCTCAATTGCTTTACTGATTGTTGTAGTTCTACTTATGGAATCTGGAAAATTAATAGATAAGGAACAGGGTACGTTGTACATGGAAAATATTTTCCCACTTCATAAGTAATAAGAACTTCTGAAAAGGTCCTCTTTATTTGTACAGAAATCATTATAAATGAGTTCTTCCAAATTTTTTTCTTCCATTGAAAATATGACTCAAACTTCATTGTAGTTTGTATGCATATATTGTCCTACATATGCGCTTGTACGCTGCAAACATATGCCTCTGGAGGCGATACCGGATCAACTATCCATTCATATTTGGTTTCAAGCAGGGAACTGAATTGGGCTACCGGGAAGTTTTTCTCCTTAGCACTGGTCTTGCAGTGCTTGCACTTCCTACTTTCCTAGCACACTTGCACCTGGACTCAAGGACTAGAGATTATAGACATATACTGAACTGCTTCCTCTGGGCCTAGCTATTGTGAGATTCTAAATCTTGCTACATTTTTTTTTTTTTTTTTTAAATTTCTTAAGGTATAATTATGGTGGTAGAAATTTTCCTCAACATTTTCTATATGCAGGTTGTTCTTGTCATAACCTTCTGTCCTTTCAACATCTTATATTGGTCAAGCCGTTTCTTCCTAATCCGTTGTAGGTTTCGCTGTGTTTGTGCTCTCCTCTATAAGGTAACTGATTAAGATGGGGTGTGACTTCATTAACAAGGTGAATTTTTTTTTAGATGGGTCGGTTTCCATTCTAGATTTTTTTTTTTTTTTTCTTTCAGGTTACACTTCCAGATTTTTTGTTGGCAGACCAGCTTACTAGCCAGGTTCCATCTTGTGACAATGCAATTGTTGTGTTTTATCAGCCAATTATTTATAGCTTCAGGCTCTAATAACTGATTATGCTTATTGTTTGACCTCAGATTGAGGCCTTAAGGAGTTTTGAGTTTTACATTTGCTACTATGGATTGAGTGAATTCTCTCAAAGAAGAAACAAGTGCCAAAGTCATGATGTCTACAATGTTTTTTATTTCATTGTAGCAGTTATACCATACTGGATTTGCTTCCTCCAGGTCTCACCACTGTTTTTTGGGGGGTTTAAATAGTCTAGAATTCACTTGCACATTTAAACAGAGTGCTAACAGAGGAATAGTACTTGCTTTTTAAGTGCCTCTGTCATTTGTTCAAAGAGAAAGATGCAAGTCATGGATACAACGGTTTGAGATACTTCTTGACAATTGTTGCCATTTTCATTAGAATGGCTTTCGAACTAAGAAAAGGAATAAGTTGGAAGGTGTTGGCTGTGATCAGCTCAGCTGTTGCGACTCTGATGAATACTTATTGGGATATTGTAGTAGACTGGGGGCGTCTACAAAGGACATCAAAGAATTTGTCTCAGAGATATACTTTTAGTTTCACACAAAAGTCTATACTTTGCAGCTGTGGTAATATGTTACCAATTACTTCCATTTATTGTTGCCGTTGTTACTCCAATATTTTTTGGGATTCACTTGCAGGTTTTGGACATTCTACTGAGATTTCCTCGGCTGCAATTGATGTTGAAATTTAATTTGTGTTCCTTGCGTGGAAAGACAATATCAAGTATAATTGCTTGCCTAGAAATCCTTCGCCATGGAATGTGGAACTTCTTCAGGTATCTTTACCATTTTTAGATTGTGCAGTGCTTTTGAAGACCCTTTTCACAACCTTCCAACTTCATCTTTTCAATAAGCTGTTTCATTTTCCATAGAAGGAACAAAAATTGTTTTGGCCACAACATGGCTAGGCAAATATATTGCAAATATATAGTATAATTGAGTTTCATTATTTATTGTTTAGTTTTTGGCTTGAGGAATACATTGTATTTGACCAGGTTGGAGAATGAGCACTTGAACAATGTTGGGAAATATCGAGCATTCAAGTCAGTCTCACTTCCCTTCAATTACTATGACGAGGACATTGACAAGGACGATTAGGCATCAAATCATCGATTACTCTTCCTTTTCCACACTACACTAAAGCTACAAAGTATGCCGTCACTTCAAGAATAATATGCAATCTCATGAATCATCACAAATCCCTGATATCTGGGCCGGCATACGCAGTTGCATTATGCAAGACTGCAATATCAAAAAGTCTTCAGTTCTTGGCATGTTTATGGTTTCATGGCATACACACTTAGATCCTTCATATCAGTAACATGGCAACTCTTGCTAAATGGTGTAAGGCGAAATTATTTATTTAGTCATTATTGTTAACACAGTATATTAAGAAATATTAGGATACTATTTGTATATATCTGTTATAATATATTCTCTGTATATACTTATCTTCTCTCCTATATATAGGAGTGTGTACCTATTCATTCATATATCAAATACAAGAGTTCTCTTTTCTCTTTTCTTTCTACTCTCATAACATGGTATTAGAGCCTAGGGTTTTTTTCCTAGCCTCCTTTTCTTTTGCATCACCTTTTTTTTTCCTAGCCTAGGGTTTTTTTTTTTTTTTTTTTTTTTTTTTTTTTTCTGTCTGGCAGATTGCTTCCTTCTCACGTTGGTTTCTGCGTATCTAGTCTTTTTCTATTTCATAGATTTGGACAACACCAGCTTCTTTGTCTCTTCAAGACGAAGCCAACGCCACCAGATTCATCGTCATCTGACGCTCCACGCGCCGCAAGAATATTTTCCATGCGTTGTCCCGTTATCCAACGCACCCAATGCGCCTCCTGCACTTGTCCCGTGCTATTGTGCACCGCAGCCTCATCTGCTAACGTGAGCCATGTGTTTCTGATGTCAGCTGACGTCAGCCCTGGTTGTTTCTGTGCGCCGCTGCTACTCTCCTGCTATCATGCACCGCGTCTCTCTGCTAACGTGCGCCGCGCCTGCTGACATCATCCCTGCTGCTGTGACATCTACCCTAGTTGACCAGATTGGTTAACCCACTTTGACCAGCCGATTCACTGACTTTCTGGTCGTATTTTTGGTCCGTTCAGCCATATCACCACTATTTTCGGCCTCCTAAATCTACTGGTGTGTTCTGTTTTGGCAAAATTAGCCTTTACAAAGCACCTTCTTCTTTGTTTTTACCCTATTTGAGCATCATGGATCGTTCTGACAACATCCATTCTGTCTCTGCTACACTTGATGGGTCTAACTATGTTCTCTGGGCCCAAGCTCTCTCTAGATTCATCAAAGGGAAGAGGCTTTGGCGTATTATCACTGGTGCTCTTTCTAAACCCATCCAGGAAGACAAAGAGACTGCATCTGCTTTCGATGAGCGTCTTGATGAATGGGAAGGGAAGAACTACCAGATTATCACATGGTTCCGAGCTACTTCTGTTCCTTCCATTAACCTTCAGTTTGGACGCTTTTAGGATGATGATTCCATTGTCTCTCCTGCTAAGGCAATTTGGGATTTCTTAAAGGAACGCTATCAGACTGCTGGCCATGCTCACCAATATCAACTCCTACAAACTCTTCATCACATGCGCCAAGAGCCTGTTCAGTTTATCAATGATTTTTTATCCCAGATGTCATCTGTTTGGGACCAGTTGGCTCTTACTGGACCTACTTGGGCACATTCGGAGGATGCACAGTTATTTATTGTTCATAGGAATCATCAGCAACTATTGCAGTTTCTTATGGCTCTTCATAGCACCTTTGAACCTATGCATGCTTCCTTGCTCCATCGTCTGCCGTTACCGACTTTGGAGCAAGCCATTATTGAACTCTTGTCAGAAGAAACTCGTTTTGGGACGCTCAAAACTCCAACTTTGGATTCTACTCTTGCTACGCCATCATCACGAGGTTCTTCATCTTCACAGCCTCCTAGCTCATGCATTTATTGTCGCAACCGTGGCCTACTTGCCAATCATTCTTTACTTCAGTACCCAGTTCGTGACTGCTCAACTTGCCACAAGACTGCTCCTGGTTATCTCCAAAGCAATTGTCCTCATGCTCCCCCTATTTCCAGGAAAAGGGTCTTCACGTTCTGGGCCTCATGGTTCTCGTGCTGCTGCTGCTGCTGCTACTACATCAGAGAGTTCTTGCACTCCTCACCCTACTGATCCTCTTGCTCCGTCATTTTCTATGGATGATGTTGAGCCCCTTATCCAACAGGTGCTTGCCAAATCTGGTACTCTTCCTTCTCCTGCACTTTCAGTCACATTAGGTAATCTTTTATTAGTATTTTGATTTCACCTGCTGTAATCATATGACATCTGATTCTACTATATTTTCTTCTATCTCATCATCTTCTTCTGTTCCCTTTATACATACTGCTGATGGTTCTCATATGTCTGTTAGTCACATTGGTCAAATTTCTACTTCCACTATCTCTCTTTCTAATGTTTATTACATTCCTACTCTTAAATTAAAACCTTATCTCTATTGGTCAATTGTGTGACCTTGGTCTCACCATCACTTTTTCTGCTAATGGTTGTTTGGTGTATGACCCTCAGGCAAAACAGATCCTTGGGATAGGTCGTAGGCATGGACGTCTGTTCGAGCTTCTTCATCTTCGCATTCCATCTACATCATCCATTGCTGCTTCTATTGCCTCTTCTGCTGCTTCTCCTTCTATGTCTTCTTTTCACCTTTGGCATTGTTGTTTAGGACATGTCTCTTTCAGTCATTTAAAAACTTTGGTTTCTAGTGGTCGGTTAGGTCGTGTTAGTTCTGAAAATGTTGATTGTTTACCGTGTCAACTTGCTAAACAGCCTGCATACCTTTTAACACAAGTAATTATATTTTTACTGCCCCGTTTGCTCTTCTACATTCTGATACATGGAGACCCTCCCCCACCCCGACCATGGGGGGGTCTAGATATTTTGTGATTTTTGTTGATGATTTTTCTCGTTATACTTGGATATTTCTTCTCAAAAATCGATCTAAACTTAAACAAGTTTATTATGATTTCTCTGCTATAGTCCATACTCAGTTTTCTCAAACTATTAAAACCTTTCATTCTGATAATGCTATGGAATACTTGGATTCTGATTTTCTTTCCTTTCTTCGGGCCCATGGTACCCAATCTCATCGTTTTTGTGCAGGCACGTCCCAACAAAATGGTCGCGCTGAAAGAAAGCATCGTTATATTCTAGACACTACTCGGGGCCCTTCTCATCTCTTCTTCGTGTCCTAAAAAGTTTTGGGGGGAAACTGCTCTCATTGTTGTCTACACCATAAATCGTGTGCCTACTCCTCTCATAGCCAATCTTTCTCCTTATGAACGTTTGTATGGTTCACCTCCTACATACACCACTCTTAAAGTTTTTAGCTCTGCTTGTTTTATTCTCCTTCAACCTCATGAACACACTAAACTAGAACCTCGTTCTCGTCTTTGCTATTTTCTGGTGTATGGTATAGAACATAAAGGCTATCGCTATTAGAATCCAGTCTCCAAGCATCTTTGTATTTCTCGTCATGTGGTTTTTTGGGAACAAAAAATGTTCTCCACTTTGTCTAAGTTTCACCTACTACAGTCCACCCATTTCCTATTTTTTACTGATCTTTCTATTGACTTGTTGTCTCATGAATTTGATGCAGATTCCGGTTCAACGCCTTCGCAGCTGCCTATGCCTACTGTCAATCATAAGGTTTCTGTATCTGATGATGGTCCTATGCCTCCTCCATCATCTCCTGTGGAGCTTTCTCCATCCCCACCACCATCTCCTCTAGCAGATCGTCATTCGACTCAGGTAAAACAACCTTCTGTTCTTCTCCGTGATTATATTGTTGGTTCCACTGGTTTTTCGTCTCATGAAACTACTTCCTATCATGAGGCTTGTTCTAACCCTCTTTGGCAGCAAGCTATGACTAATGAATTGCAGGCTTTGGATAAAACTCATACCTAGGACATGGTTGATCTTCCTTTTGGCAAGACTGCTGTTAGTTGTAAATGGGTTTATAAGATCAAAACTCATTCTGATGGTTCCATTGAACGTTACAAAGCCCGTCTTGTTTCCCGGGGATTCACTCAAGAGTATGGGATTGACGATGAGGAAACATTTGCTCCTGTTGCTCATCTTACTTCAGTTCGTAGCTTATTAGCAGTTATTGCTACTCGCCATTGGAGTCTTTATCAGATGGATGTCAAAAACGACTTTCTCAATGGTGATCTCACTAAGGAAGTTTATATGCAACCTCCACCTGGTTCCTCTGTTCCATCCATCAAAGTTTGCAAACTTCGTTGTGCTTTGTATGGTTTGAAACAAGCTCCTCGTGCCTAATTTGCCAAGTTCAGTTCTACCATTCATGACTTTGGCTTCTCTTCCAATGCCTATGATTCTGCCTTATTTATACGTCAAACAGAGCGTGGTATTATTCTTCCTCTTCTCTATGTAGATGATATGATCATCACTGGCGATGACACAGTGGGTATCTCTAGTCTCAAACAGTTCCTCAGTCACCAGTTTAAGATGACAGATTTGGGTCTGCGTAGCTATTTCCTCGGCTTGGAAATTTCTCATGATCCTTCTGGTTACTTTCTAACACAGGCCAAGTATATCTCTGATCTCTTGACTCGTGCTGGTCTTACCGATTGTAAGACTGCTACTACTCCAGTTGATCCTCAAATTCGTCTCACACCTCTTGATGGTCACCTATTATCTGATGCTACTTTATATCGTCAGCTAGTTGGCAGTCATGTCTATCTCACGGTTACTCGTCCAGACATTGCCTATGCTGTTCACATAGTTAGTTAGTTCATGGATGCTCCTTGCTTTCCACACTATGATGCTCTAGTTCGCATTTTACGCTATCTGAAAGGCACTATATTCCATGGTCTTCACTACTCAACACACTCTTCTCTACAGTTACATGCATTTTCTAATGCAGGTTGGGCCAGGGATCCTACTGACCGCCGCTTTACTACAGGATTTTGCTTCTTCTTGGGTGATTCTCTTATTGCTTGGCGTAACAAGAAGCAAACTCTTGTTGCTCGTTCTAGTACTGAGGCTGAGTATTGTGCTCTTGCAGATACTACTCAAGAGCTTGTGCGGCTTCGTTGGCTTCTTACTAATATGGGCATTCCCCATCCTGCTGCCATACTCTCTATTGTGACAATCAGAGTGCTATTCAAATTGCACATAATGATGTCTTCCATGATTGCACCAAGCATATTGAGATTGATTGTCACTTCATTCGGCAACACGTTACTAGTGGCACTGTTTGTCTTATCTTTGTGACCTCTGCCAGTTAGATAGCTGACATCTTCACCAAGGCTCATCTTCCAGGACGATTTTCTGATTTACTTTCCAAGCTCAACTTGATATCTGCATTACCACCTTGAGCTTGAGGGAGGGTGTTAACATAGTATATTAAGATATATTAGGATATTATTTGTATATATCTGTTATAGTATATTCTCTGTATATACTTATCTTCTCTCTTATATAAAGGAGTGTGTACCTACTCATTCATATATCAAATACAAGAGTTCTCTTTTCTCTTCTCTTTCTACTCTCATAACAATTATTTTGACCCACATGATATGGTAATATGAATTTGAGATTTGGCAGGATTATGATTCCATATTTTTTTGCTATAATTAATTGGTAAATAAAGAAGAGTGTTTTCAAAGTATCCTATTTTGATGGGAAAGTAGAATCATTGTTGAATAAGGAAACATATTCTCTCTACCTATAAAAGGACATTCAGACTGCCCATCAAATTAATTTCTGAATTAAATGTATTCTAAAGGAGGTCAAGAGAGAGAAACCTTTTTTAACCTAATATTATTATTAGGTTTATGTTCAATCAATTTTGGGTCACTTGAAGATTTCGCATAACTGATTTGGGTATGTTATTTATTTTCCACATTATGTTATTATTTGTCAAAATCATGATAATTCACGATTTTGGATTATGAAAATTGTTATATGCATAACACCATAAAATTATTTAGAAATGGATGACTGGTAAGCTGATTTGGTCTAGTGTTTTAGCATCAGTAAAAGTGGATATATCTAATTGCTTCATTTTTTTTTATTGATCTTAAGAATCTTAAAGAAAAGTACTTGTGAAATCTGTTTACATGGGATTTATGGAGTTGATTACGAGGCTTAATTTGGTGCATTTAAAGTATATTTCATCTCAGTATTCGTCGTGGCATATATTATACGTCTCCATTCTCTTCTGCCTTTTTTTTTCTTCCCCGAATATCTATTTTTTTCTTTTATCTATCCTATTATATAAACCACACAACTCAATTTGAGTGAAATTTTTGTTATATAATTTTAATTTTCAAAAAATAAGAATTGTTTGATTTTGAGTTTTCAAATACCGTTTTTGATTTTTTTTTTTTTTTTTTTTTTTTGGTTTTGAGTTTTTTTTTTCATATTTTAATTTTGTTTTTAACTTTTTAAATGCACCTAATTTAGATTCATTTAAAATGGAATTGAGTTGTAGAGACCCAAATAAGGCTCAAATTGCTTATGATTATGTTTTTAGGGATGTTAGGGAGAACAAGGACTAGCCTTAGTGCATTATCATATCCAAATTAAAGCTAATGAATTGGGAATTTTTTATTGTTCCGAGTACATCACAAGGTAGCGCTCCCCAAGCGAAGTCAAGTATTATAGTGAAGAGAAAGGATACGTATAATACATGCCACAATGAATACAAAGGGCATTTTAGTGGGCATTTTGGTAAATGATGCCTTCGGGACATTTGGGTAATTGAACCCTTGAGGGTAATTTGTTAAAACTGTGCCTTAGGGATGTTTTGGTCTTTTCACATTTAGAGTACATTAGTATCGTAGTCATAGGAGCAAAGTGGTAAAAAAAATTGGCTAGAAAGAGTATTGTTGAGAAAAAATGGGCAAGTGTTAAAAATCGTTGTAGGTGTGAAACAGTGGAAGCTTACTAAGTATTAAATAACATGCGGATCTAAACACAACCTAACATAGCTTTCTCTTTCTAAACCCCCCCCTCTGCGCGAGCCTCTCTTTGGGTCGGCCGGCCGCCGCCTTTGGCTATGGCGGTCGGTTGGGCTAGCTTATCCCGTGTTTGATCGTTGTTTTTCAGTTAATAAACTTGAGTCCCCCATTATTTTCCCACCTAGGTGAGTTTGGTGTGCTGCGGTGTGTGTGTTTTTGTTGGTGATTCCGGGCCATGCTAGCTGATTTTTCACTCGTGCGCTCTTTTACGAATAGGAGCTTGAGGGGTGTTATCTGGTTCAGATTTTTGGTGTAATTTTGATGCTTGGTTTGGGCGGAAACTTGGGTGTCGGAGTCGATTCAGATCTGTCTGGTTTACATTCGAGCGTTCCTCTTCGTGTGAGAGTTTGAGGGGTGTAAGAAGAAGTTCTGGAAATGGAAGTAGAACAGCTGGTTGGTGTATGGATCGGCAGTGGGTGGTGTCCAGTGGTGGCTGTGGAGGTGTTGATCTGCAGTGGGTGCTTTTCGGTAAGGGCAGCAGCATAGGGTGGCTGATGCGCAGTGGGTTCGGGAGTTGCAGCAGCAGTTGGACTTGGGCGTTGATCTGCAGTGGGTGTTTTTCCGGTGGTAGCTGTGGAGGTGTTGATCTGCAGTGGGTGCTTAGCAGCAGCATAGGGTGGCTGATGTGCAGTGGAGGTGAGGGCAGTGTTTTCCAGTGATGATCTGCAGTGTTTTCCGGTGATAATCTGCAGTGGGTGTTTTCCGGTGTGGGACGGTTTTACAGCAGCACAGGGTGGTGAAGGCAGCATCATAGGGTGGCTGCAGGCTGCTTAGGAGTGGATGGGTGTAGCTACAGAGGCGTGGGTTGTTATTGCAGGTGTTGTATATAGCTGCAGAGGAGTGGGTGTTTTGGCAGAGGCGTGGGCTGATTTGATTGTGTTGGTTTAATTTAGTTTATTTTGGGGGTTGGTTTAGTTCTTTTAGTTTGTTTTGGGTGTTTTGGAGGGTTGATTATGTGGGGATTCTTGTATTTTATTTTTTCAGTTAAGTTCTTCTTAACTTTTTCTGTTTAAAAAATCGAGAGGCTTAGGGGTTGGTTGTATGGATGCGAGTAGCAGTAGTAGGGGTATTTTTATACTTCCGAATCTCTCTCGATGCATGTCATCTTCCTGTACTCTTAATTTCATGCTTTTAAATGAAGTTTTTCTTTGCTGATAAAAAAAAAAAAAAAAGTATTAAATAACATGCGCTGATATTTATTGTACTTAGTTGATATCGGGTATGTCTCAGGATAGTTAGTTGATTTTTTGGATTAAACCATGTCTTGGTATTATTGATTTTACGGACTTGGCCTGAGTTATAAGTTTATAGCCAATATTGTGGTCCAATATATTTGAGGAATAGTAGTATAGAGAAATAGTAGTCTAGAATCTCAAACACTGCGTAGTTTAGAGAAATAGTAGTCTCTGTGGAGAGCGGTGTAGTCTTTTAGACACATAGCCAGGAAAAATCCTAGGGTATGACTAGGGTAAGACCTAGTTTGTATTTATTTATGGCTTGGATACGGTATGTGTTTATGAAATCAGGTTTATTGTCCTCTTGGTAGATTATTGGTGCCTTATTGGCGGTTGTTGATTTCAAATTATTTCTTTTATTTAATTATGTGACGTGAGTTAATTAAATAAAATGAAATTAATGAAACTAAGTAAAAGAATTTGGAGATTAGATGTGTGCATTGCGGGTTCGGGGATGCTGCTGTGTTTAAAGCACAACAACAATTGTTGCGAGCTTAATGTGGCACCGTTTTGCTATTTTTGTTGCTTATTTTTTTATTTTTTTTATTTTTTTGGAGGGGGGAGGGTTATGTGGTTTGTCTTGTTGTTTTCTCAAAGTCGCAAATAGTTTGAATATTGTTCCACTTAATTTTATGAGTGGATGCAATAAAATAAAATTAATTAAATACATTAAATATAATAAGCACACATTTATGCACTATATTTGTTTGAAATATATATATGTTCGATAAATTATAGTAAATCTCTTTAAATTACATTTACATTTTATCTCCTTAAATTTTAAAACTTAAATTATGACACATTTGCATTTTATCCCCTTTCAACTTTAAAACTCAATAGTCAATCATTTCAAAATATTATCGTGTTACATTTAAAACTCAATAGTTAATCATTTCAAAGTATTATTTTATTACAGTTAATCTTTTTTGTGAGGATTTTATTACGAATTTACACAATCAGATAATGTGTAAAGCACATGACATAGCATATATATATATATATATATATATAAGTAGTGTTTTTCTCTTGCTTAGGTGACACATTTTAAATGCTTACTTTAAAATAAAATAAAAATCTACATTACCATGCCTTTTATATCTACACATAAAATTCTACACAAACTCAATTTTAATTATCATAACCAATTTTATATGGACTCTATTTGAGATATACTTATTTTTCATATATATAATTATAATCTAATTATTATGATATTTGAAAAAGAATTATCTCGATATACAAATAAATAAATAAATAAGACAATATGTGCTTAATTATGTGCATTGCATGGATTAAATTAATTTTTTTATATTTTTTATTTTTTGCCTATCTTATTGATATCTCTCTCCTGTTCTTTTTTCTTAAAAAAGTGTCACATAACATAGCCTTATATTTAATTATTTCCAAAATCCAATATTTAAAAAATTTCTACTTAATCTAAATTACCCATAAATAAAATTTAAAATAATTATATGTACTAAAAAATACTTTACGAATTAATAATTTTTTCACTTTTATTCAAGTATTCAATTTTTAAATTAAAATTAAATATATTTCTTATTTTTTATTATTAATTTATATTGAATTTCCTATTTAATATGAAGTTGTTTATTATGAAAAAAATTATATTTAATTTAAAATTTATATACACAATTATATATAAAATGTATAAACAATTTAAAAATAGATATTAAAGAAAAATTAATACTCAACATAATTAATCTGCCTATTTTTCATTAATCTAACCGTAATATACTTATATTTAATTTTTTAAAATAATTTTTTTTATAACTTCCGTTCCTACTTTTTTTTTAAAAAAAATTCCAACTGAATAAAAAAAAAAACAGCAGTGATTTAGACCCCCTCAAACTTCAACCCCCACCACCCCCACACACACGTGACGGGTGGTGATTAGAGGAGGAGAAAAAAAAGAAAAAGAAAAAGAAAAAGAAAAAGTGACCAATTAAAAAAGAAAGGGGGTCAAAAGGGGTGGGAGAAAGGGAGTCCCAATCTTTATTCAAAAAAAAATAATAATTAGAATCACTTTGAATTGTATGTTACTATTTTTCTTTCCAATTTAACTATCATTATTAATGTCAAATTAAGTGTTTATTTTACTATGTTTTAATTTAATATCATATAAAATCATTAAATATTTATTTTAGTTACACTTTTATAACACGGCAAGGGTAAGATTATTGAATCACATATAAATAATTTAATAGATCACGTCATTTATATATTAGAAGAAATATCATTTTGCCCCCCAAACTTTCGTGTGTTTTTTAATTTGATCCCAAACTTCGATTAATATCAATTTTACACCTAAACTTTCGAAATTTTGATCAATTTGGTCTCTACCGTTACATTCCGTCTACAATTGGATGGAATATGCTGACATGTCACCAAAGTTCATTTGAAATTTTATTTTACCTCCCAAACTATACCTTAAAAATCAATTTGCCCCACACGTCAGAACATTCTGTCCAATTGTAGATGAAATGTGACGACAGAGGCCAAATTGATCAAAATTTTGAAAGTTTGGGTGTAAAATTGATGTTAATCAAAATTTGGGGGTCAAATTGAAAAACACGTAAAAATTTGGAAAGCGAAATGATATTTTCTCTGTGTATTATTATATTTCGTGATAAAAAAAATTAAGTGGAACGTTATTCAAACTATTTTCTATGGAAGAGAAAAAAAAAAAAAAAAACAAACAAACAAAACAAAGTAACAAAACCGTGTCGCATTAAGTTCACAAGCACAGCAGCATCCCTCAACTTGTGCATTGCATTATAATTCTATCACTGCACCAGCATTCTTAATAATGTAGATATGAGATTAATATCGGATGAATGCCAATACTCACTCACTGCATTGTGTAGCTAGTGGCTACTGATCGACGCTCACATTACTCACTCACTGCATTGTGTAGCTAGTAGCTACTTATCGGCGCTCACTAACGTGAGCGTTGAGACTAGTTTGTTTTGTTAAGTTCACATCCTAAGTTAATTGTGCATATGTGCCTTTAAACCTTTTGTTAATTAATCTCAAATTTATAATTTAAACATTTCATCTATTATAATATGCTGTATTCCATTTCATGAGAGTGCACATTGATGAGATTGATCGAAATTGAGTGGTACACATATTTTTTAAAAATATTTAATAATTATTTCATTAAAAGTAATGAATTGGATACGTTTTCAAGGCAAGTCAGTTAGAGCATCTCCAACGGTTAACCTTTTTTTACATCAAATCTGATGCGAAAAAGGGTGATTTCCTCAATTTGGTACGTCGCGCTCCAACGGTGTTTCATCAAATTTGTTGCATCAAATTTGCGCCGGGCAACCGGTTGGTTGACCGGCCGGTCGAAAGGCCGGTCAATCGGTAAAGGCCAAATTTTTTTTTTTTTTTTTTTTTTTTTTACCGGTTTGAACCCTTTGTTCTGAACTTTTTGAACTTCTGGGTGGTCGACCGGGTGGTCAACCGGCCGGTCGACCGGGTGGTCGACCACCTAGGCAAAAAAAATTTTTTTTTTTTTTTTTTTTGACTGGTTTGAACCGAAAAAGTGAACCTTTTGAACCTTTTTCTGGGGCGACCGGTTGGTCACCCGGTTGGTCACCCGGATGGTCAACCGGTTTGTAATTCTCAACGGTCAGGAACAGTGTTTTGCTGAAATGCTTCGCGTGTTCTCATTTTGATACCAGATTTGCTGAATTCCCGATTTGGTATGGATTTGATGAAACCGTTGGAGCTCAAAAAAGTGAATTTTTCATCAAATTTTGAATTTGATGCTGGATTTGGTTCTCCGTTGGAGATGGTCTTATACCAAAAACATTTTTATCACTTAAACTCCACTTAAATTTAAGAAAAGGACAACATGCACATTTTTTAATATTATTTGATTAACGGCCTTTGGGCACGTTTTATGAGGTATACTTGATTTTCAGAATTGAATGAAAATTGATTGAGGAATGTGATTTGAAAATGAGACCTCGTTTGGGAATAGGTTAATTTAGTAATATTTTGATTATTTGTTTAAAATATGAGTTAAAAAAAATAATATATTTGGGATAATTTTTTAGCTTTTTATGAAAATATGTGTAAAAAGTAGAGAGAAAAGAAAATCTTTGACTTTTTGATATGGGTTGTTGGCTTTTTGACTAATTTAGTAACTTTTTGACTTTTTGGCTAAAAGGTAAGTATCAATTAATATATATATTAATGTATTAATAGATGATATGATATTATTTGTATAATTTTGAATATTTATAACTTGTATAATAAATATGGTCAATAACAATATCATAACACTAGTTGGTACACTAGTGTGTACACTAATTGGTGCATGTAGCACCATCGTTTGAAAATTAACTAAATAATAAAGTGAATTTTTACTTAAAACTTTCATGATTAAGTGAATTAGTTTCGGTCTAATTAATTTTTAAAAATTAGGATATACAAATATTATTTGTATTAGTTGCAATTATTTTAGTCTTACTGAAAGAGAGGTCGGTATTATTATGTCAAAATTGTAAGATCATTTTGTTTTTTTCTCTATACTTCATTGGTGGCTAGTGTAATTTACTCTATTTATTTTTAATATGCCTGAATTTTTATTTTTATTTTTATTTTTATTTTTATTTTTATTTTTATTTTTATTTTTATTTTTATTTTTTTGGAGAAATTAAAAAAATTCTAAAGTTTGACTTTTTTAACAAAATAAACTTTGAGCTTTTAAATTTGTCAATTTAAACCATGAATTTATGATTTGTTTTAAATTTGAACCACTTGCCTATATTCGTTAAGTAAAATTGATGGAAATAATGATATTTTAGTTTTTAAACTCAATGAAAATGCGTATTTTAGACATTTTATGTATACACATTGAGTTTAATGTCTAAAATAATTTTTTTTCGTTAGTTTTAGTTAACGAAAATAGGCAAATGATTTATATTGTAAACAAACCAAAAGCTTAGGGTTTAAACTGATAAAATTAAAAATCTAGAATTTATTTTGTTACAATAGTCAAACTCTGATTTTTTTAAGGGTTTGTTACTCAGACACACAGTACATCTGAAACCATGTTTGTTCGTCGAATTGACAAAACAAAAGGACCTAACAATCTCCCCTTATGTCAATTCCCGGACAAAACATTATAGCAATTATTCCTAACATACATACGCACTAGACACAAACTCCTAACTACTCTAAACTCAATGCTAAGCAAGCCACCTACTGAGATTATAAAACACCACCAAAAAAAAAAAAAAAAAATGCAAATGGCCAAAAATGATAAACAAGAAATAAACATAATCCAAGCAAATGACCATCCAATTCCAACCATAATATCCACATGACCATAATGACCGTAAACACTCCCCCATTTTTGTCCGGGAGAGACAAAGCTACACAAAAAACTATCCAAGAGATAAGGAAACAAAAACTCAAGGGGGAGAAAAAGAGACAAAACATGTCCATAGATAAACAAAACAAAGATAAAGAAAACTAAAGCAGGTCCATAGATAGAAGATAGCATAACCAATCACTGATATGATGGAGGGAGAGACTGCTGCACCTGGAGAATAGATAAGATCTGAGCGAGCTGCAAGGATGACTGATCAACAGTATGCTCAATACAACTGAGGCAATCATCAAACACATCAATCTGAGCATCCATCCGGTCCAGGCACTGGGTTATAGCATGCTCAAAATAATGTAGCTGGCCCCGAATAGTCCGTGGCCAGACCGTACGCTCATCCTCACCGGTAGCTGCAACATCGAGCTCAACCTCCTCGGCCAACTGGTCCTTACCTGCATCAGAAGTACCCGCCTCGGAAGACTCCCCTTTAACATGTTCCCGACTCTGGGAGACAATCTTTTTAGTAAACAATTTGATTGGGGTTGCATACTTACCATCATTGGAAGTTGGAGTCTCAAGGGATGTGAGAAGGCGATTGATGAGGTAACCATAAGGTAGACCTAAAGACTTTTTACCCCCAAAAACCGCTATCATTTTTTGGATGACAATAGTTAGGAGATTAATAGGCAGTTGGCGGTCTATGCAGTATAGGACATAACCTTGTTAGGTAATGTCGAAATTATGGGTGGCAACAATGAAGTTGGCACAAACAATCAGGTTAAGTAGCCTAAAACGAAGGAGGAGCTCATACTGTTTGATCAAAAGCCCCTTTAACCCAAACTTTTGGCATACCACACAAATCAGATGCTACTAAGTTGAAATCACACATGTGAGAGGCAAGGAAGGGATAATGGCAGTTTCTAACCGGTGGAAGCCCTAGTAAGTCACGAATCTTGCCTTGGTCAATTTTAATTTCCTTAAACCGGACCTAAGTACTAAAGAAGGAACCGATATTATCAATTGCGTGAATATTGCAGTAGAACTCCCTAACCCAATCTAGGTTTTGACTCCCCAAGAAAGAAAGCACCTTGTCTTCATCCAGAGGATCAAAAACAAGTCAACTGGGAATGGACTCAAAGGTATTAGATTGAATATTACGCTCTAGGTTAACAATCCTAGACTCGTAAAAGTCTCTAAACAACTTGGCCTTCTCTTTAAACTGAAATTTGTTGGTATTATAACTTGGGCAATTGGTGGTGGGCTTTTAACGCTTGGATAAAGATGACATGGTTAACACCTATGGGCAAGAGAGACCAACCAAACCCCCAAGACAACCACATATCCAAACCCCCAACCCAAACCCCTAATTCCAAACATATAACCAACTACCATTAAAAATCAATGACCAAAATCACTTAAAATGCAGCATGATATATATGTATATATATATGTGTGTGCGTGTGCACTTCAATTCCACAGTTATGAATATGAGAGATTATATGAAGAAAAGCAAAATAAAGCATAAACCCTAAGGCCATAAAATTGATTAACACCCTAGAAAATCAACGATCATAAGAAACCCTAGAAAATCAACACAGAAACACTGGAAAAAAAAAAAAAAAAAACAGAACAACAACAACAAAAATCAAGATGAGAAACTAGACTGAGATCACCCATAACAAGAGGTTAAACAATCATGAGAAACCCTAGAAAATCAATGCTCACCCATAATGGAGATAGAAGAGAGAAAAACACAAAATAAATGTTAAAGAAAAAAAAGAAACTTACTAAAAAGTGATTAAGATCACTTGAGGGAGCACGAAATCACCCAAAATCAAGAGGATCCAAGTTGCACAATGTAAGGTGAGGGAAATCGCCCTAGGAGTGAGGAGGAGTCGAAGGGATTGGGGGAAAACTGAACTGAAAGGACAAGCTGTAGACCTTTAAAACGTGCAGACTACTCAAGCGAAGCTTTTACCGCTCGAGCGAACTGACTAAAGCACGTCTTATCGCTCGAGCCATGACTTTAGCGCTCGAGCACATAATACAATCTCTCAGTATATTGAACCCTCTGCAAAAGTACTAAAGGAGGTATTTATTGCTCGAGTGCAAGAACCTTCACTCGATCGGTATAAAAAATTGCAAAAGGCTTGCAAGAGTCAAAAACAACCTGCTGAGCATCCAAAATCACTCATACAATCAAGTATCACTTGAAACAAGGATGGATTAGTACAATAGCAATAATGGGACACTAAGATGAGATAATCCCCACATCATGAAGCTCGCAATCTTGCAAGATAGACAATATGAACATAATATCATGAGCAAGTCAGGTAAGCATTTATCAATGAACATAGGTCGCATATGAATGCACATCTTGAGGACAAACATGAGAGCTCACATATTTTGTGTGTGTGTGTGTGTGTGTGTGTGTGTGTGCAATCCTTAAGGGTCATAATCGCTGGAGTTAATCCTAGTAATAATCAGATGGCTAGACCTCCAACAAGCAAATCAACACACGATTGAAAAAAGTCAAACCATTAGGATTAAGGGGATATTTGTTGAGTAAAAGCGGAGGCTCCCCCTCAATCAAAGAGCCAGTTTTTTTATTTATTTATTATTTTTTATAAATTTTCTTTCTTTCTTTTGCGCACTCATTGGCGGCTTACACGCTCAAGAGTATAGAAACCAAACTAGAGAAGTATAAATAAAATAAGGATGGCCTGGTTGGTGCCTCTGAGGTAGCCTTTTCCTTATGCCTTGACTACAAATAACTAAGAAAAAAGCCATGGAGGTGCAAAAATATGGTAGGTGGTTAAGAGACTCAACATCACCCATGATATGCTAGCATAGGCCAATTCCTCTAGTAATGCATAAGATATAAATGCTAGTAGTCCATAGAGAAATTTGATCACTTATGCGAAAACCCCTGCAACAAGTTAACTTAAGGATGTGTACAAAATAAGATTATGAAAGCAATGAGCATGTACATTCAAAATGAACCAGAGACAAGGACACTTAAAACCTTGCAAGCAGCATGAGAGATGTTCAAAAAAGTCTATGTGCAAAGATGACAAGTATTAATGATAATAAGATAATAACATCCAAGCACACAGAACGCCAATCACACACAACCACTCATGCAACAAATCATGCTCTAGTTTATAAGCACTACTCCCAAGGTCTTTCTAAAGAACTCAAACCTAAGAAGATCAAGGGGTTTTGTAAAAATATCAGCTCTTTGATGCTCAGTGGGTACATGTTCAAGAACAATAAGGCCCTCCTCAACTAACTCTCTAATGAAATGGTGACAAATGTCAATATGTTTAGTGCGAGTGTGTCGAACTGGACTTTTGGAGATATTGATGGCACTAGTGTTATCACAAAAAAGAGTGAGTGTGTCCTCATCTATACCATAATCATGAAGCATTTGCTTCATCCAGATTATTTGAGCACAGCAACTCCTTACAACTATATACTCAGCCTCAGCAGTTGAAAGAGATGGCATTATGCTTTTTGCTAGGCCATGCAATCAAATTATTCCCAAGGTAAAAACACCCTCCGGATGTGCTTTTGCGATCATCAGCACACCCTGCCCAATCGGCATCAAAAAAGCCAGTGATTTATGACGTGCTGTCGGATGAGAACCAAATCCTATACCCCAAAGTCCCACTAACATACTTGATAATTCGTTTGACAGCTAGAAGATGAGACTCTTTAGGACAGGCTTGATAATGGGCATAAACACCTAAACTAAATGCAATGTTAGACTGAATGGCCATGAGGTACAGAAGACTCCCTATCATACTCCTATAAAGGGTAGGATCAACATAGGTGCCAGAGGAGTCTTTAGAGAGGTGAAGACTCGTGCTCATGGGGGTTCGTACATGTTTGGCCAACTCTAGACCGAACTTGGACACAAGGTTTTTGGCATAATTGGTCTAGGAAACAAACATACCCAACAACAACTACTTAATTTGAAGCCCTAAGAAAAATGGTAATTCCCCCATCATGCTCATTTCAAACTCATGTGTCATGCAATCCGAGAAATATTTCACAAGAGATTCAAATGTGGATCCAAACGAAATTTCATCAACATAAATTTGAGCAACTAGGATATGAGATTTAGAATGCTTCACAAATAAGGTCTTGTCCACACTACCCCTTTGAAAGTTATTGTTAAGAAGAAATGTAGTAAGCCTATCATACCAATCCCGAGGGGCTTGTTTCAACCCATATAAAGCCTTGTCTAACTTGTAGACATGATCTGGAAATTAGGGTCTTCAAACCCCTTTTGTTGCGCAACATAGGCCTCTTCCTTCAGGTACCCATTCAAAAAAGTACTTTTCACATCCATTTGAAACAATTTAAATCCAAGAAAGCATGCAACAACAAGTAAAATACGAATAGATTCGAGACGTGCAATAGCAGTAAACATCTCATCATAATCAACGCCTTCTACTTATGTATAACCTTCAGCAACGAACCTAGCCTTGTTCCTAACCACTGTACCATTCTCATCAGATTTATTTTTAAATATCTATTTCATACCTATTACATTCATATCTCTAGGTCTAAGAACAAGAGTCCAAACTTTATTACATTCAAATTGACCTAATTATTCATGCATTGCATTAACCCAATTATCATCTAGTAAGGCCTCTTTTACATTCTTAGGTTCAATTAAAGAAACATAACACATATGAGATACCTCCTCCCGAATTTGTTTTTGGGTTTTCATTCGATCTAAGACACTTCCAATCACTTGTTATATCAGATGATTCAGCTTCACCCTTGTCGATGGCTTCAAGATAGGATTCGCAGTGACCTGAGTAGCAGTGGTGGTGTCTCTTTGTGCACTTTTTGGACTAGGGCTTGCTATAGGAGTTGTTGCTTGTTTGGCTTCTTGATCTTTGCCTTGTGCTTCTCCTTGACTTTGTGGTGCCATATCCAAAATTTGAGGGTCACCATCTTCTTCCTCATGTAAAGATGCAATTGGGGAACCTGTGTCATCTAAAACCACATTGATAGATTCCATTATAGATAAAATACGAAGATTATAGACACGGAAGGCTCTAATAGTGGTTAAATACCCTAGAAAAATACCTTCATCACTACGAGAGTCAAATTTTCCTAAGGGCTCTCTATCTTTGAAAATATAACATTTACTCCTAAAAGTTTTGAAATATTTTACATTGCGTTTCAAAAGAGGAGGTGAGGTGTTAAAGTTTTGACCTTTTAACAACAGTAGTACCCTCGTGAATAGTTTCATGAATGTCCCAAGCCTCTTTTGCTACCTCACATGTACGAATACAATGAAATTCTTCAGGTGTGACGGAGCAAAAGAGAGAATTGAGCGCTTTACTGCTCCAACTCAAATTCTGATAATCAATTGTATCCCATTTATCAATTGGTTTGGGAATATCAACACCATCGATGGTAACCATAGGTTCACTCCACCCATAGATAACAGAGTGCGAAACTTTCTCATCAATTGATTTTAAAAACACCCTCATACGAGCTTTCTAATAAGAATAGTTTGTCCCGTCAAGTAAAAGAGGTCTATGGGTCGAGTTACCTTTGTGAATCAAATCCATGAACACAAAATCACACTCCTATAGTTTCCTTTCTTTTTTTTTTTTTTAAAGCAACCCACTCTAATACCAATTGAAAAACCTGCGTGATGGTTTGTTTGGGATGACCTAAATAAGTATACTTTTTGTCTTTTTACGAAAAGATGTGCAGAAAAGTAGAGAGGTGATGTGATGGAAAAAAGATAAAAAGATAAAAAGATGGATTATTTTGGTGTTGCCAAACTTGGCCTTAATTGTAACAATCCCCAAACAATCAAAACTAACAATCTAAATCATCTAACACATACGAAAGTGATTTAGATTATTGTTCCACAATCAATAAATCGACACAAACGATTTTTACATGGAAAAAACCACAGTTGGAACACCTTCAATTGTGATAAAAAATCACGGGCGAAACGCCACTAATCAATCCACTATGAAGAATGAAAATACACAAGATTACTAAACAATTTACCCAATACTCTGTATAATTGTCTTCAATAACCTGTTCCTCTTTCACCGACACCTTCGTCTCGGAATTGATTAGTCTGATGTTGAATCCACAACACCCATGTCGAATCCACGACAACGAGCCGCTTCAAACTCCTTTAAAGCCTTCATGCTCCAATCTTTGGAATCCATTGAACAAGAACTCTTTGATTTAAATGATCAACCAACCCTTTGATGTAAACAATTTAGATCGTGAGATAAACTCACCAAGACATCAAAGGAAACAAGTAAAGTACCTCCAAAGGAAAATCCTAACCCTCAAGAATATGATCTGGAAGTTGTAACCCTAAAATCTAACTTCCGCACAGCTTTATAGTGAATAAGGTCACAAAGACCGCTTGAGTCATGGAATGGTCGCTTGAGCAGTGTGACTCAAATGGGTGAAATCCATAAGTATTGTCGCTTGAGCGGTAAAAGCTTCGCTTGAGCACAAAATCAGAACTTCTAGTATTTTTGTAGGAACCTGAAACTACTACGAGATCAACTTCTTCGCTCGAGCGGTTAGGTAAAAAACTCAGGCACACATTACATCTGAAACCATGTTTGTTCGTGGAATTGACAACACAAAGGGACCTAACAAATCTTTATTAACTATTCACCGATTTTTATCAAATAAATCCATTTCTCGTACGATAATGCTTTAAGAAAAAATATTATCTCTCATTGAGTAAATTTTGTTCTCATTGAATTTGTGAGACCATGAAATATCCTCTCACATGGATTGTAGAGATCCAACGAAGAGATGAACTTTATCTCTGTGTATTTGCAAAGATGAGCATGATCGGCGCCACCCAACCAGGGTTGCCAGTCGGAGATATTCCGATGGTAAAGTTAGTCCTTTGATTGAAAGAATGAATGTATAGAAATGAAGAGTATTTGTGTGTTGTGTGGAGGAGAGAGATCACCTCCCTCCTTCTCTGGGATGCCCTCTCTTTATATAGATAGGGGGGTCTAATATTTGTTTGGGTTAGACCCACTGTAGGCCTTGTTTGGTTTAGTGCCAATAAGTTGATATCTATTTTTTTCTGGCTCCCACAATTGCCCCAAAACTTTCATTGTCTGCGGTAGAAGGAATGACATTTTTTCTTGCCGAGTTACCTTGTTCAAATAAATGTTAGGTCTTTTGATAAATGAATGGATGACTGTATGAATGCATGTATGTTTGAATGCATGTACAAATATATGTATATAAGGGAGAGAGGTTAAATAAATGATGGTGATCATAGTTACAAAATTATATCACATGAGTTCCAAACAAATCATAATGATGGACCACGGTATTATCACCCTCGGGCAAGGGTTGTAGGCCACAGTATTATAACCCCCGGGCGAGGGTGTAGGCTGCGGTATTCTAACCCTCGAGCGAGGGTGTAATATATTGCCGAGTGCGAAGATGTAGACACCCCATTTTTGACCGTCCTCAAGACTTGGACGTCACCGCTTGAACACTCAGTGATCATCCATGTTTGTGTTCGTCTTGAGTTCCCGGAGGTCTCGGCTACGCGCCTTGCCTCAGGATCTCTCGACTCGACTGTTTCGTGTCTGGTTTTGCACCAAACACTTGTGCTTTGCCTTGGAGGGGCAGGGAATGGCTTGTGGGCCATCTCCACACTCCACCGGCCATGGCTTGAGGCCACCGGCTGTGTTTTGTTGCCACCGGCCAAATGTTTGGTCGGCCGACACTATAGATGGCCGGCCGGCTATCTTTCTTTGGTCAATTGCATTTTTGGCCGGCCGACTACTGTGCATCTGCTTTTGCAAATATTTTTGTGCAGCTGGCATACACTTTCACCCCCTACGTGTATGGAGGGATTTCTCTCTTGTTAGCTTCCTTTGGAAGCTTTACAAGACTAAATTGTCTATAAGAGAGAGCCTCTTCTCTCTTGTTGAGGGTTAGACAACTTAGACAACATTTTCCAGAGCTTGAGCTTTAGGGTTAGGGTTTACATATATCCTCCATCTCTATATCTCTCTCTCTCTTTTGTTTTGTGTGTGTTTAGGCTTATTATTGCACACAAACACCCACCATCACACCTTCTCTTGGAGCTGAGGCCCTTGAGGGTTGTTTTTAAAGTTTTGGAGCTGGTTTGAGCCAAAGAAGCAGCTGGTCTTCCATTCTTGAAGAGGGTCTACAAGGGTAAGACTTTTGTCCCTTTTTACCCTATTTTTGCATTGTATTTTTTCCTACTTTACAACTATTTTTGAGCTTTGTGTATAACATAGAAAAGTTCTATTTTTTAGTGCTCTAAATAGTTGGTTAAGGTTGTTTTAAGCTTTGGGGTTGTTTAACCCCTCTTAAGCTTTGTTAGGCTCCATTTTGTGCCATTTTTGGTTGAGCTCTGGGACCATTGTGTTTGGGCCTCCTCACCACTGAAATCTTGAGGGATTTCAGAGGTGAGGATGGTGCCTTGAGGTCCTAAGAAGGAGAGGGCCACCCCCTCTCCTTGTTGTCCTTGAAAAGGGCTATTTTTGCCTCTTGAGGGAGCATCTAGTTTAAGTGTGTGTTGACCATGCCTTGACTGATATTTATGCTTATTTTGCCATGAAATAGCATTGTGTTGAGTTGGTTTTGGTACACCATGCTTGCTTAGCATACATGCCTTGTAATGCCATGTTTAGGCCTTAACATGCTTTAGGTTTTGACCCTTATTCTAGCATGATTTTGGCCAAGCTTTGTGAAGCTTTTGTATTTGTTTTAGCATGCTTAAGCTCTATTTTTGGTTGTTTTGGTCAACCATCACATGCTTAGTATAGCCACCTTGCATTTTGGCTTGTTAGCCTTAGGTGTGTGAGTGTGTAGCATGCTTTACTTGCATCATTTCAGTGGTTTGGAACCACTTGGCATGTTGTTTCAGACCTCATGATGTGCTTGTATGCTTGCATTTGATGTCCCTTTAATGCCCTATAAGGTTGTCATCTTATGCCCCTTGTTTAGGCCCTTGTGCATGCTTGCATGTTAGACCATTTAGATGCCATCTAGATGTGTTTTTTGGCTTTGTTTTAACTTGCTAAAACTCTGATTTTGGTTGCTTAATTCATGCCATGTTCGATTTTGCTAAGTGTAGTTCAATGCACCTTTGGCTATGCTTGCATGCTTTGCTTGTGTTGATTGGTTGGTTTGGCACCATCACTAACATGATTTCAGAGCTTTCCATGCATGCTAATTGTCTATGTTTAGTCTCTTTAAGTGTGCTTAAAAGTTGCTTGTTTTATGCTCAAGTGTTGGCCCATCAACATGTACATGTGTGTGTATGTTGGCCCTCATTTCCATAGCATTGGCCACTGATTTTGGTATGCTTGCGAGCCATCCATGTTAGTTTAAGTCCACCCCTTTGCATGTTGTTGCATGCTCACCTTGTGTATTGTTGCATACTAGTGTGTATTGTTGCATACTAGTGTGTCGTTGCATGATTGAATGAAGTCACATGCTTGCTTGCATGCTTGAACATTCACATTGTGTCTTGCATACTCGTAAGTTGCATTGCTTCATGCCTTACATGCTTCTTTACCTAGGTCGTGTGCCTAACATGCATTGCTTGCTTGCATTGTCCATGTTGCATGCAAGTCAACATGCTTAGGATTGCATTGCATTAGCATGCATGCTTTGCCTCTTGAATTGTTTGTGATAGAGGTTGATCCCCTTTGTTTGATTATGTGCATTGCATTCCATATCAAAATGCACACTTGATTCTTTGGGCCATCATGCATGGAAATGCGCGATTGGTGGTTCGAGAATCGAGGACCATATCCTTTTGAGTCATAAACATGATAAGGAGTGTGGTTAGTGCATACATTGCTTGAAATGCATTGCCATGCTTTGTTTTGTCCTCTGCTGCTATCAAACCAGTTTCTGCAGGAAGCTTTGGCCGGTCGACCATCTTCAGTGCCGACCGGCCATCTATAATTAACCGATGGATCAATTTGTGGCCGGTGACCATTCTCCATGGCCGGTCACCAATCCCCTCAGCTGGTGGTGTTCCACAGTGTGCAGAGAAGCAATTCTGAGATTTATGCAGTCTTCAGAGAAGGATAACAATCAAAACAGAGGCAACTTGTGCATGGCAGTGGCTTTCCGAGCGGAGCCGAGCGCGCATGCATTGTATCCTCTTCCCGAGGCTGCTTATTGCTTAAATTAGATTAGTTAATTTGTTAATTAATTAATTGGTCTGTAATAATTAATTAGCTTGTAGGTTAATTAATTGTATTATTCTTTCGGTTCCTCCGAGCGAGGGCAAATTTGTAATAAGTGTAGGTGCGTTTGTGCATGTCTTCCAACCCCCACTTCTTTCTCTCTTTTACTTACCTGCTTTGATGGTTAGTATTAGGACATGTTTACTTTAGCATACCTTATGCTATGCATGCGTGCATCATTCATCAGTATTGCATGCACCGGGCTCGGCGCATCATACTAACTGCATAAGTATTTCAAATCTAACTTGAATACATGCTACTTGTGCATTTTCAGATGTCATTCATAGACTAGCTGAGCCTATTCTAGTGACATTCCGTATGCGTTGCATTAGGCATTTAAACATGGACTTGGATCATGCATGATTGCTAACATGTTCTTGTTTTGGCGCGGATTATTAGGTGAGCTTTTTATGCTTTAGCATACTGCATGCGTGTGAGTGTTGCCATAATAGCATGATTACCATGAGGCTAGCTGCTTATGTGATGTAACTGCTTGAATGCCTGTGGGTGAAGGTTGGATTGTTTGAGTTGGAACAACTCATTAAAATCCGTGTTCTAGCCCACTTGCGAGTAGCAAATCCCAAAGCGTTTTCCAAACAAACAGATATGCAATGCTTTGTTCCAAATTAGGCAATCTAGTCTATACTTTTGTGTTGTGCGCATCACATAGTAATTCTAGCTAATTAACTGGAATAAGAACACATAACGTTTTCAAAAGAGGATATCATGGTTAGTAGAGGCCGATCTTCGGATCAGGCGAGAGGGGGTGCTCATAGCTGACCTTCCCCAATCGTACCCAAGTTCCCAAGCCGAGGCAACTTTGGTGATGACGGACACGTGGCCTTTGGCACCGAGTCAGGGTTTCCTAAATTCCCCCATAAAAAAATATTTAGGTGGCGACTCTATATCTGGCAAAGCAGTCCATGTTTGGCACTTCTTTCAAAATCTGTTTTCTCAAAACGATTTGCCGGATTTGGACTCTTTGGTTCAGATTAAGAACCGTGACTAAAACGAGTCTGAACTGTGGCATGCATAAGTCCCCCTCCCTCGGGGCGCGTCCACAGAAGAGCACTTCAAAATATGGATTTTCGTGCCGAGCTAGAGATATTTCTATGTGCCGAGCACAGAAATGTTTGCCTGAACCAAATAATGTAGATTAAATAAGGTACATATATTAGCCAAAAAAGGACCACAACATTATCACCCCCGGGTGAGGGTGTAGGCCGCGGTATTATAACCCCCGGGTGAGGGTGTAGGCTGCGGTATTCTAATCTCCGGGTGTACGTGTAGGCCACGGTATTCTAATCTCCGAGCGTAGGTGTAGGCCTTTGATGATGGCGCTCCGTGCTGAGTGCGAAGATTGCTAATTTTAAGTGGTGATCAAGTGCCAATATTGCAAGGATTTTGAATAATGCATCCTGTGTCAGTGATGGCCTGTACTGAATGGGGTAGATGTGCTAATAACAAATAATATTGCTCCGCTTGTAAGGAATTTCCAAGTAGATATTGGGCCAACTATTTAATTGCCAAGTAAATTTTGGGCCAATTAGCATTGGTCGGTTCGCATTTAGTCCAATGTAGACTTGCCCCATTGCTTTCGAATGACAGGTGTTAGTCGAAAGGAATGCAGATTAGACTTGGCCCATTGCTTTCGAATGATAGGTGTTTGTCGGAAGGAATGCAGATTGGACTTGCTCCATTGCCCTATGTTGCAGGGCAGATTTGGCTTTAGTAAAATGACGGTGCACAAAAATATGCAAATTGCCGACTACCAAGTGTGTAATGTATTGCACCAAAACTGGCGCTTACTTGGAGCAGTGTGAAAAGGAGCGGGAGTTTGTAACTCCAGTAAATTTCATTGTAATGTTTGTACTAAGTTGGCCGAGTATGCATGCATATCAGAGGTGCTGAGATGATGATTGGCTGATGTGTCCCAATTGGAAAGCGGAAAATTGACTAAGATGTACCAGTGGGCAATAAATGGCCAAGGTAACGAAATGAATGGTCGGGGGAGACGGAGGATTATTTCCTAGCCCCACGATCCTACTGCTAAAATTGCATGTTGAGTGGATATGATGTGACCGTTGAGCAATCTTATAACGCCTGAACGTTCCAGGTCGTTGATCCCAATATTAGGTGCAACATTTGTAGAATTGGACTCCAATGTGATTCCAGAATTGTTATGGATACTTGGCCGACTGGATTATTGGGGGAAGTGGGAAATATGTTGAGTACTCGGGATTTGATCTATGTGGACGCGGCCAAGTTTGTGAATCTGCAAAATTGAGTTGGGTTGCTTGGGAATGGACGACATAAAGTTCAATCGAGACAATGGGTTGCCAAGAACAGTAGTGACCCAGTTGCAGGTGTATGAATGACGCATAGGTTTGGCGCAGTAGGTTTTGACGTGGCTGAACAGAGATTGAACTGCCAAGTTGCTGAATGTAAAGTGCCGAGTGAGTGTAAAAAGTTGTTCAATGAGTTCGGCGATGATCGTTTAAGCCAATTAAATTGTACCATCACCACATTGAACTGTCATGGAATTAGTTGAAAAATTGTTCCCATTGTCGTGAACATGTAACATTGGATCACCATTGCCCCATTGCTTGCAAATGACGTTAGTTATTTAGAAGAAATTCAGAGTGGACGTTGGCCAACATTGCCGAGAAGTAAGCCGAGAACAAAGTATAGTTGCCCCATTGCTTTCGAATGACAGTGGTTATTCGGAAGGAATTCGGAATAGACTTGAGCCAAAATTGCGGGATGATGCGGGTTGTTATAGTGGCGGGAAGACGCCAAAATTGTTGAATTCGGCATTAATCAAATGCCAGGTTTGGTGGCAAAAGTGTTGTTTGAGCTACGATATATGGCACTGCATATAAAATTTACAAATTTTGGGTATGGAATTTGCAAAATCAGACCATACGGATGTGTTCAGAATGCTCCAAATAGTTGGAAACGACTATGGATCGTTGTGCTCAGACTCTGATGGCGTAGTTGTAGCCAAAATGATTCTGACAGCTCAGATCGGTGCTTTGCGATTCACTGGATTCTTATATTGTAAAAAATAAAAGAAAATTAATGTTGCTGGCAAGAATTGAACCCGCGCTCTCGTAATAAAGGATTAACACTGAACCACTCTGCCACGATATGCCTTGTGTCCATATTTTGTACATTATATATTTGAACTTAATTGTTCAGTTATTACAGGATGTAACTTAGCTTCAATCCACCGAATAATTTCTTACGTTTTGCCAATTCTTGGGTTGTCTTCTTCGGTAAAATATGTGATTTTCTAGGCAAATGTCAATTGGCTCGTACAGCTTCGCTTTAGCTCCGATTTTGATGCGGTTTGTTGTGTTGGACTCGTCTCAATGAGTACTTCACACTGGTATGCTCAAAATTAAATTGTTGCAACCACAAAAATTTCATTGTAACAAGATGCCTTCAATCACCGTGACAAATTTGAAGCCGAGATGTTAGTGTTATGTTGAGACGGTAGCGTCAAGGAAGGTGGATGCACTTCGGGGAACGAGATCATGAGATTTTTTCTGAAAAGGTGGTAGTTTTTGTTCCAAGAAGATGACAAATGTTGTGGAGTATGTTTCCAAGATGACCCCAAAGAGACTTAAATTTTGTTCTCGGCACCGCGGTTGTAGCCGGCATGATGATATATATGCGTTCTTGATTATCATTGTCGATTAGCTTGATGACACCATTATGGCGCTGAGAGTTGGAGAACAAACTGCATTGTGCGAATGTGACAATCGACTGATAATTCCATTTCTAGAGAAATAAGTCTTGCTAGATGGCGACATTGTCGAGCGGATAGGATGCGTGAGTGCCAGTTCTACGTGCGCTTGGCGGCGCATGTTCGGTGTTGTCTTCTCGACATTGTTGTTCAGAAGGGCGTCATACATGGTTTGAGTACCAAATTAATAAATGGGGATAGGTCATTGGAACGGTGGTTAATGCTCAATGGTTGTCAAGTAGTGCAAAGGTCCATGCGTAGTCATGCCAAGTAGCCTTATGCAAGGTTTGCCGCGGCTAGACTGGGTTGCCGAGATGTCGAGTTGTGTTGTAACGATGGGCAATTGTGGGTGTAATGATGCTAAGAAAGGTGGAAGAGCTGTCGAACAGCTCCAATGTTGGTTTGTTGAACAACCTTTGTTGGAATACTTGTGATTCTAGTGTCAACCCAGCTGTCGGCATGACTTCTTTACGCATGCAACTTCTTCAGTTTTGCCGAGATTTTGGTCGGCATCAAGATGAGCCATTCTTGACAAATTAATTCTTATGTATACATATATATATATATATATATAGAGAGAGAGAGAGAGATTGCCTCAGACTACAAATTATGAAGTAAAAATCTTTAAAATTGTTTTATAATAACTCATGGCCTTGTGTATGTCAGTTTCATCTAGAGAGAGAAAAAGTGAAGACCAACTTTTGTTTTTAACATAGGTACACATCTACATTAACAATCAACTACAAGGTAAGTGTTAAGAAACAAAGAATAAATAAATAAATGGTAGACCACATATGAATTTGAACGAGCAATCCCATTTGTAATGCCGAAAAGATGTTGTTACCGAGAAAAGTGTGAAACTCATTTTTAGAGAGAGAACATGAAAATGCAAAAGTAAATTCAACTAATATGCGCCGATTACTCTTCTAGAGAGAATGCCAAGATAGATATTAAACAAGAGTTTGGACCAAATCTATGAGCATAAATATATACATATATATCTCTATATATACGTATATGCATATAGATAGCAAGATTGAACTTTAAAGATAAATTTAAACAAAGAGGAAAAAGACAGGATTAACCATGGGTCTTGTTTCTAGTAATGGGTACAGATGATCTAAGTATCTTGAATGTGGTGTTTATTATCTCCTTCGTTGAATTCTTGTAGACGATTCCCACAGACGGCGCCAATTGTGAGACCATGAAATATCCTCTCACATGGATTGTAGAGATCCAACGAAGAGATGAACTTTATCCCTATGTATCTGCAAAGATGAGCATGATCGGCGCCACCCAACCGGAGTTGCCGGTCGGAGATACTCCGATGGTAAAGTTAGTCCTTTCATTGAAAGAATGAATGTATAGAAATGAAGAGTGTTTGTGTGTTGTGTGGGGGAGAGAGATCACCCCACTCCTTCTCTGGGATGCCCCTCTCTTTATATAGATGGGGGGGAGGGTCTGATATTTGTTTGGGTTAGACCCTACTGTAGGCCTTGTTTGGATTGGTCCCAATAAGCTGATATCTATTTTTTTTGGCTCACACATAATTATATTAAACTATTACATCTTATGCTCACAATACAAGTTATAGTTCACAAAATTAAAGAAATCAAAAGTAAAGATACCCTAATGGCGTACAAGTTTCAAGGGAAACCCCTTGGTTACACAAAATGGTGGACATTCAGTCCCAGCACACATTAGCTCTAGAGCTTCAACTAATAATATCCAATGAGCCCACGTGCTCCATTCAAAATCTTCACCACCTTGTCACTTGGACGGAGTCACACCATCAATTCCTGAAATGTTATTCATTGGGGTGAGCTAATGCCCAGTAAAAAATACTATTAACAAGACATATAAATAATCGAGATGCATATGATCATGCCATGCACTTGTTAGGATAAAATCCATATTTTCTCTTTTAAATCCAAAAATATTCAATGCATGATTTCCATTCAAAATCTTATCTACAACCATGGGGTGGTAAATACGCTATGGCATCCCAAGCAAGAGCTGCAAAACCATACACATATATATATATATATATATATATATATATATATATATAGATTTATATACATAAAATATTCCCACATTTGACAACTTTAAAAATGACGAGGCGATGGGCACCCAAAACTTTCCCTTTCCACATTTGTCGACTCTTGAAACGGCGAGCTCGTGGACACCCAAAACCATGTTTTTCCACATTTTCCGACTCTAAAAACAGCAGGCTCGTGGACACTCAAAAATCTTTCCTCACATTCATCCGAGGATATGCTCAAGATAGGGCAATTAGGCATCTTGACTCCCCGTGCAGGTATCAAATACAACACACAACCCATTACCAAAGACCCGACTCAACTATCTGAACTCATACACTATTTATCCTACTGACACTTTCCAAACATTCACAAGATTGTAAAATCACATGAGAAAATTATAATGCACATAAAGCATGAGTTTTCAAATCCAATTTCCCTAGGGTTTGTTCAATTCACAACAACATTTAATAGTATCATCAATAAAAGGGTTTCCAACCCCACCATTTCCCACAATTTCAACATTTATCTATTTTAATACATATATCCAAGAAAATTCAATAATCTCATGCCTCAACACTATTTCCATAATCATTCACCCAATTTCAAGATTTAAGAGTCAATTTGGCCAAACCCATTATTAAATCAATTTTGAAAACTAGGGTTTTTGAGGGGAAAAAAAAAGGGGCTTTCCCTTCCTTTACACATAAAGAGTCAATATTCACTATTTCTAACAATAATCAGGAAGGATATGCATAAACTTTTCCAAAACATGGTGTAAAACCCCTTTTTATTCATCAAACCCACTTTATATCACAAAATCATCTCATACATTACTATAACTAAGAAATTACCACACACACACACACATATATATATATATATATATATATATATATCTCAAATCATAAATATGTCAAGTTAAAAGTACCCCTACCTCAAGAATGAAGACAAGAAGGTGCAAACCCAAAGAGAAACCTCGAAGAAATCGCAATCCAATATCTACAATAAATAGCACTTTTGGCTTCTAAATCATATCAACTCTTTGTGGCAGTCCAATATCCAATACTCTTTACTTTTCAACCTATCTTTTATCATCATCCAACTCTTGTCCATCTTTCGAACCCTACATACCAAGGAAAGATGAACATGGGAATGGACAACACAGGAAAATACTCAATAATCTCCAATCCACAGTATGCAAGATTTGTGGATAGTAGAACGTCCTATTTGTCCTATTCTCTATTTTGTAAGATTTTTTTTTTAAGTTTAGGCCAAATCCTATTATTGAACTTAGAATCAACATCATACTGAAATGAATATATGAGCAGTAAATAAATCTTCCATCATAGAGGTGCCAATGTGAATTAGTATTATCACTTACTTTTTATCTCACAACATAATTACAAGAAAATGACAACGTGCTAAAATAAGAGAGAAAGTAAAGCATGAATAGGGATTTTCATTACAACGAATACTAAGTCATGATTATAAAATCGATCTAATTTTTCTTGTACAAAATGGTCACCAATTTTTTTTTATATAATAAAATATTCAAATTATAAAACCAGACTCATAATAGACCGGCCATAGAAAGGTCTAACATTTTGTTAAATTCATATTTGAATTCCAAAGACATAAGTGTAGAACGTAAGACTGAAACAACTGTATTTCCTTATGTTTGAGTATGACTGCTACCTCTTTTCTAGTTCAAAAGGGAAATAAATGGAAAGAATGCTTCCAACAATGATTAAGCAGTTAAAAAGGAGATGTTAACTTCCCGAGAACTATACATAGTAAGAAATTTGTTTCTATGTTGAAAAAGAGCAAACATGGTTATTAGACGAAATTAACTGAGCCAAAAAACATTCATTTCCAATAAGGAAGGTTGCCAAACTTTACACCCTTTTAATCCCAGAAATGCCTTTAATGTCTCAACCCTCTGTTTCTCTCTCTCATTGCTTTCTGTTATAAGTTTCATCACTCCTCTCTCTTCCATCTACACATCAACATTCAAGTAAGTTCTATTCTTTCTTTTCTTTTTCTTTTTTTTGCCTTAAGATGTTAAATGAAATTGCATTTATTTGGAAGTAGAATTATGATCCAATTAAATAGAAAAGCCAATATAAATTGGTAGACCTCTATATATGAATGTTTTTCAAGGTTTGTTTTCAAATTTTTTTTCAAGGTTTTTTTATGTTATTTTAAATTTAACATTTAAGTTTTATCTAACCCACTTGAAAATGTGACTCAAGGTTTTTTTGTACTATTGCAATTATAGCATCATAGCATCACATTCCAATTACAATATTCAGCCATGGTCACTAATTAGACAAGTGCATTTTACCAGCCATACATGGAAATAAATACACAATCAATGGATTAGGGCTTTCAAACTAATGACAACGAAAGGAAAAAGAGGGGGAAAAGGTATGAAACCACTAAAATCAAACCCATTTTGGACATCAAACCCATAAAACTCTAGAAATCAAACCACTTGAACCAAACCAATTTAAGAAATCAACATAACATTAAACACAAAAACTCATATAAAACCCTAGAGTAAGTGTGAGAAATAGGGAAATAGAGGAAAAAAGAGAGAGAGAGAGAGAGAGAGAGAGAGAGAGAGACCTGTGATTCGCGGCAGTGCCGGTGTTGATTTGCGGTGGTGGTGGTGGCAACGTACAACGGTGGTGAGCGACGGTGGTGTCCGTCAGTGGTGAGTGGGGGTGAGGTTTGGTGGTGACTATGTTCTCTGTGTGTGTGATAGAGAACAGAGAGTAAAATGTGTTTAATTGTACAGACAAGAGGGGTGGGCGCCAATATTAATTCCTTTCCCTCCAAAAAAAATTCTACCTTTAGCGACTAAACTACTTTTTGTTGGAAAAGGTAATATAAGTCCACGACAAAACCTTTTTGTAGCCAAAGATAGGTTATTGGCGACTAACACTTTCGTAGCCAAAAGTTTCTTTTTCTTACTAAATTTTGTTTTGGTTGGCAAACATATATTATACGACGACTACATTTTTTTAGTCACAAAAAGCTAAACTTTTGGCAATGGAATTATTTGGTCAACAACGAGTAATCCAAAAAATATGCCTGGTCTTTAGTGACTGAAATTTCTTTTGTCGGCAAATAAGTGTATACGACGACCAAATTAAATGTTTGGTAGCCTAAAATATAGACTATTGCCGACTAAATTTAGTCGCCTATTACTTAATCTTTAGCGACTAAATTTTTTTTTTTTAGTTGCCAAAAAAATAACATAGCTTGACTAAATTAATATAGTATCTAAACCTTGAACCAATGACGACTAACATATATTTTAGTCGTCAAAAATGACACTTTAGGCGACTAAATTTATTTTGGTAGCCAAATTTAGTCGTAAAATGTGTAATTTCTTGTAGTGCACTACCACCACCACCATTACAATATAAAAATTGAAAAATACAATTTTAATATAATAAATTTTAAATTTGAATATAAAATAAGTTCTTTTTAGTTCAGTACTTAGCTTTTTATCCAAAAAAAAAAAAAAAATTCAACATTCAACATTCAGTTTTTAATAGTTAATTTTCAGTTTTCAACTTTATTAAAAACCACCTTAATTAATGTAGTATTATTTTGTTCTATTATTATTTGTAGAGAAGTGTTACTATTTAAATTATCTAATTCTATTTCTTTAGTATATTTAATATTCATATAATTTTATTGACAAGATTGAGTAAACAAACTATAATACTAATTTAAACACACAATGAAACAAAATACTTTTTAAAGACAAAATAAAATTTTAAATTTTTTTTTGTAACAAAATCTTAATTAGGTAGGCTCTTTTTACTAATTTTATAATATTTATTTATAAGGCTTAGCTTCGACCCACTTAGTAAAGTAATCTGTGGCCACTAGAATAAAACAGTGGTGCTTCGAAGAGGGTGGATATATTTTTCCTATCATATCCATTGCCCATCCTTTAAATGGCCATGGTTTCACAACTGCATGCAAATCAGTTATTGGCACATATCTTATCATGCCATGCTTCTAACATGCCTAACATCCCTTTGCATACTCTATACAATCTTTAAGAATGGTTGGCCAATAATAAGAATGCCTTTGAAGCAACCATCTCATCTTCACACCAAGTTGATGGGCACCACAAATGCCTTCATGCACCTCAGCCATGGCAGTCAATGCCTCTTTTGGCCCTAGACATTCCAATAACAGCCCATCTGCTCCCTTTTTGTAAAGAGCATTCCTATGCATTATGAATTGCATTGATTGCAATTTAAGCTTTCTACTGGCCTTCGAAGAAGGACCGGTTAAGTACTGGATGATTGGATGTCTCCAATCATGTTCTTCCAAATTATTCTGGTTGACTTCAACCAGGATACCCCTTTTAGCTAAAGATGGTATTAGCTTTTGATATGTTGCTTGACTTATGTCTATTTGAGTGTCACCCCTTCTTCTAAAATTCGAAGCCCTGGCTTTGTGGTTCATGAATCTTGGGATGTAAGTCACATTTGTTATTTGAAACTAAGAAAACAAATGTAATGTAGCAACATAATATGGTAACATGCTTGCACTTTGACATTTAAAAATTCCTTTTACTTGGTTGATTACCAATTAGAAATCTCCAAATATATCAACTGCGTGAGCTTGTAATCCAATAAGTATCTTAAGTCCCATTACCAAAGCTTCATACTCAGCATGGTTGTTAGAGCAAGTAGCTTCATCAATTCTGAAACCATGTGTAGTTTCTACCCCCTGTGGTGACTTAATCACAACACCAATTTCAACTAGACCATTGGCTTTTGATCCATTGAACCACATTTCCATGTCTCAACATTAACCATACCATCCATTATCTCCTGGCCTTTTGTTTGACATGGATGGTCTGCCAAAAAATTAGTCAAAACTTATCTTTTTATTGCCTTTTGGTGGACATATTCTAAATGAAACTTTGATAGAGCTAAAATTCATTTGTCAATTCTTCCTCTTAGCATTGGTCTAGATAACATATTGAAAATCTAGAAACCCTAGATGTTGATTTGTGATTATGTACCAATTTTAAGCAAAATATAACAATCCCAATCAAACAATCAAGAGAAAGAGACACAAAGATTTTACGTGGAAAAACCACAATTGGACACCTTCCAATTGTGATAAAAAAACCACGGGCAACTGCCACAAGACAATCCACTAAGAAGATTTAAAGGAATTACACAGGTATCACTCTCAATTATCTAGCGAATCCACAACGCCTAATTGAACCAACCTCTATGTGCCTTTTCCAACCCCATCTTCACCACGGAATTGTCTTTCTGATGAGCCACTCCGGATTCCACCAAAGGTTCAGGCTCGAATTCTTCAGAATCCACAATTGAAGAACAACTCTCTCTTTTGTGTATAACAAACAAACCTTTGATGTACTCTCTTTAAATCATGAGTTGAATACTCAATAAAAACATCAAAGAAAACTTAAAAAAAATATCTCCAGATATAACCCTTAAGAACCAAAAAGAAGATCTGGAGAGATTCAATGAATGAATCAATGAATAGCCTAGATTTGGGAGAAACCCAACTATTTATAGAAAACCAAAGCAATCCTAGTTGGGAAAAAAAACCAACTTCTTGTAGAAAACCAACTTCTTGCAGAACTCCAAAGTAATCCTGTTTTTTAAGGAAACCAACTTCTTAAAGAACTCTTGTTACAACCTTGGTTTTGATCCATGGAATTTGACAACAAAAGGTCCTAACAATCTCCCCCTTTGTCAAATCCTGGATAAAACCAATCTAAAACAAATTTCCTAACAAAATCTCTCAAGCAGCACCACCAACTATGAACCAACACTCAAATCCATGCTCTTGAACAATTACCCTGAAATAAAATAACCACACACAGCCAACCAAAATATGTGGAACTGGATTAAATAAACAAAATATAAATCAATCCATAAACAAAATACTAACAATCCAACTGTACCAAAGAAGGATATAAGCAAAAGTAAAAACACTGTACCATCAACCAAACTATTGTACCATCAATATACATCAAACACTGATAATGAAGAACCAAACTCCCCCTCATTAAAAAACAACCACAAACACTGAAAACAATGAACAAGAAAAAAATAACAAAAAATAATATGGTGGAGCAAGTAAGGAATTTCAGATTTGTACCTTAAACCACACAAGATTATCCAAGAAGCACAATTACTTGAAAATACAATGTGCACAGCCTCTAGAAAATTCCTCATGAAAGAAAGTGATGCATTATGTGAAAAGCATAGATCCCATGATAAAAGTGTGTGTGTGACTCTTGGAGTTCGACAAACACAAGATTCAAATTCTAGTAGTGATATGAAAGCTGGACCTCCGACAAGAGAATCTAAGCACAACTAAGGAAAGTCAAACCACTAGGAATCAAGGGGTATTTGGTGAGTAAAGGCGGAGGCTCTCCCTCAATCAATGAATCTTTTTCTTTTCTTTTTTTCACATTTTTTTTCTCTTTTCTTTCTTTTGCACATTTATTTTCTTTCTTTCTTTCTTGTGCACATTTTTTTTCTTTCTTTTGCACACTCATCGGCGGCTGACACGCTCAAGAGTATGGAAACCGAACCAGAGAAGCATAGATATATTAAGGATGGCCTGGTTGGTGACTCTGAGGTAGCCTTTTCCTCATGCCTGGATTACAAAGAATAGAGGGGAAAGCCATGGAGATGCAAAAAGATGGAAGGTGATTAAGAGACTTAACATCACCCATGATGTGCCAGTATAGGTCAATTCCTCTAGAAAAGCAAAAGATACAATGCCAGAAGTCCATAGAGAAAATAATCACTAAGCGCGGAAGACTTCAATATTTGCTAATCCAAGAGTGTGTACAGAATGAGACATACTAATCAAAGAACACACACTCCAAAATGAGTAAGGACCATAGAAAGCACACACATATCAACATGTAATGGATATTCTCATCAATTCCAATATGCACCAAGGACTACTCAAAAATTTCAAGCTTGCAAAACCACACTAAGAAAATCTTTTTGGGATTTTTTTTTCTTTAAACAAAGCAAGACAAAAAAAACAAACATGCACACAAATCAAACAAGATCTCGTTCTAAAAGAAACTTTTAAAAAAAAAAAAAAAAAATAGAACGACCCGCTCTGATACCAATTGAAAATCTAGAAACCCTAGATGTTGATTTGTGATTATGTACCAATTTTAAGCAAAATATAACAATCCCAATCAAACAATCAAGAGAAAGAGACACAAAGATTTTACGTGGAAAAACCACAATTGGACACCTTCCAATTGTGATCAAAAAATCACGGGCAACTGCCACAAGACAATCCACTAAGAAGATTTAAAGGAATTACACAGGTATCACTCTCAATTATCTAGCGAATCCACAACGCTTAATTGAACCAACCTCTATGTGCCTCTTCCAACCCCATCTTCACCACGGAATTGTCTTTCTGATGAGCCACTCCGGATTCCACCAAAGGTTCAGGCTCGAATTCTTCAGAATCCACAACTGAAGAACAACTCTCTCTTTTGTGTATAACAAACAAACCTTTGATGTACTCTCTTTAAATCATGAGTTGAATACTCAATAAAAACATCAAAGAAAACTTAAAAAAAATATCTCCAGATATAACCCTTAAGAACCAAAAAGAAGATCTGGAGAGATTCAATGAATGAATCAATGAATAGCCTAGATTTGGGAGAAACCCAACTATTTATAGAAAACCAAAGCAATCCTAGTTGGGAAAGAAAACCAACTTCTTGTAGAAAACCAACTTCTTGCAGAACTCCAAAGTAATCCTGTTTTTGAAGGAAACCAACTTCTTAAAGAACTCTTGTTACAACCTTGGTTTTGATCCATGGAATTTGACAACAAAAGGTCCTAACACATGTATTTAACCAAATTTGTGGTTGTAATTACCAAAACAACAGTAGGCAAAAGATAATATCTTAATTTCAATGCTGCAAAGTACAATGCTAAACACAGCTTTTCTACCGCTGAGTATTTACATTCACAAGAATTTAAAAACCTACTAAGGTAATAGATTGCTTGTTCTTTGCCTTCTTCATTGTCCTGAGCTAGAAAAACTCTTAATGATTCTTCAGGTGTAGCAATGTATAGCTTCAAGGGTTTGTTTCTCCTTGGTGGCATCAACACTGGAGGCTTGGCCAAGTAGGCTTTGATTCTTTCGAAAGCAACTTGATGCTCAGTTGTCCACACAAATTCTTCTTCACTTTTTAGCTTTAACAAAGAAGAAAATATTTTAGTTTTCCCTGCAGTGTTAGAAATAAACCTTCAAAGGAAATTAACATGACCAAGGAATTTTTGCAATTCTTTCTTACTTGATGGAGGTTTAGCCTCGATGATGGCCTTAGCCTTGTTCTGATCAATCTGTATTCCTTTCCTGTGTACTACATACCCCAAAAAGTTTCCAACTAATACACCAAAAGCACATTTGAGAGGATTGAGTTTTAGCTTGAATTCTCTCATTCTTTCGAAGGTTGCTGTCAAGTGAACTAGATGCTCCTCCATAGACTGAGATTTCACAACAATATCATCAAAATAACATTCTAAGTATCCTCCAATGAGATCATGGAAGATAGTGTTTATTGCCCTTTGATATGTTGCTCCAGCATTCTTCAATCCAAATGGCATCTTAACCCATTCGAAGGTGCTAATGTTTCCAGCATGCCTGAAAGCTGTCTTGTGGACATCCTCCTCTGCTATGTAGATCTGGTTATAACCAGAATGCCTATCCATCATAGATAAAATCCTATGTCCTGCTGAACTATCTACCAGTAGATCAACTATAGGCATAGGATACTCATTTTTTAGAGTTGCTAAACTTAAGTTTCTAAAATCATTGCATACTCTCATCTTGCCATTCTTTTTTACCACAGGCACAATATTGGACAACCATTCAATATACTGGCTGTTCTGATGAAGCTTGCTTAAGGAGCCTAACAATCTCCTCTTTCACCTTTTGAACCACTTCAGGGCTCATCCGTCTTGGTTTTTGCTTGTGTGGCTTGAAATTAGGCTTCATTGGGAGACTATGTTCCACTAATGACCTATCCAACCCAGGCAATTCATTATAAGACCAAGCAAAACAATCTTTATACTGTTTCAGGACAACCAACAACTGGTCGTTGTCTTCAGGATCCAACCAAGCACTGATATAAGTAGGTTATTGCGCTGAACCTTCCCCTAGGTTGACTTCTTCCAAGGAATCTTGCACTTGAGCACTCACTGAGGCTTCCCCTTTGATTTCTTCTACCTTCGAAGCCACCCTTTCATCTTGTTCTGCCTCTATCTTTTCTGGTTTAGCATCCCTACTCTCTTCTTCATAGACAACATCTGTCCAGAGAGCCTCTTCTTATTGAATTTCTTGGACTTTAGTTTCAATGTCGAATGCACAGTACTTATCAAGAGCCAAATGTCTGGCCTTTTGTTGCCCCTAACCACAGCCAATCATCATGGCTTCTTTCTCTTTTTCCTGCACCTTCTAGACTATCGACTTTATGTCCAATGCTGAAAATTTGATTAAAGCCAATGGTCTGGCTTCTTGGTCTTGTTCCTTTTGCTTACAACCAGGCATCATTAGCATCTTTGATGATGAATTCCTCATCAACACTTTCCTGTACTAGATACTTTAGGTGTGCTACTTCATCATCAGTCGTCACTTCAGCTGTTTCATCAAAATTCTTCAACACACTAAAGTGGTACTACTCCTTCAATGTACAGTTTGGTTTTTGCAAAATCTACACAAGCAATAAAGGGCTGTGGGTCTGTATTGATCTCCTTTGTTTCCCCATTGCATAGTGTTATCATTATCTTCTGACGTAAAAAAAAAGGCACACATTTGTTTGTGTGGATCCAATCCCTGCCAAGTAAAGCATTATATTTAGCATTGCTGTCTATGACAAAAAATGCTGTCATACAGTCCCTGGTTCCCACACTTAAGTTGATAAGCAGAATGCCTTGAGCCATCTGCTTGTCTCTAGCAAAACCAACAATGGTTGTGCTTGTTGGGATCAACCTAGGATTCCTTTTCCCCAATTTCTTCAAGGAGGATCTTGGAAGCAGGTTTACTGCTGTCCCATTGTCCACTAATACTTTTGTAACGCCCTAAATTTCTAGCCCAAATGATAATAAAACAATCATGGCACTTTTAAGGAAAACCGAATATATATCTCCAAACTTACATTACATGGTATAATAGTTCTTCATGCAACAATACATTAATCTAACAACAAATAAATAAACAAATAAATACCCCTAAGGGTTTACAAGTTTCCAAGGCTTGAGCCTGGTTACATAAAACGGTTATTCAAACCCACACACATACAGCCCTTGGTACAGCAAAATGAGAGTCTCGTACTCTGAACACACATTTCCTTGCCTTTAGTTAGGCGGCATCACCACATCTTTTCCTGGACAAAAATCTCGTAGGGTGAGCATAAAGCCCAGTAGGAAATCCTCAACAAAGTATATACATTTTATACAAATCTCAAGAGATGAAATGAACATGCCATGCTATGCACTTTTGAAAGAAAATCACATCTTTATCTTTGAAAACCCTCATGCTCAATGATGTCATGCAATTTCAATTCTTCAAAACTTAACAATTCATTTCAAGAGCGGTAAATACGACTCTGGTAATCCCTAGGTCGGTGTCTGCAAGTAGACTATACAAGTACTACCAATTTGTCATTTTTATTGGTATTAATAGGAAGGCTCGACACCTATCCGTGCGAGTTTTCAGTCTTTCACTCCGAACTCTTAGGCCAACTTATTCAATATCATCTACACTACCTATTAAGACTTACCAACGTATTTACCCCAAAACCATTCCATGAAAACTTGTTTCTCAACATTCTTTTCTCAATGCAAGTTTTCAAATCAACTTTCAAAGTTTAATGTAATCAAATGAATTGATATGCCAATAACACAAGATGAATATAAATACTTTTATTCCAATTCATCATCCAAGGAATAACACAATTCCCTCTTCTCAAGTATCCTCAACAATTAGTCATTTCAAGACTATTTCAACGTTTTGAACAATAATTTCCAAAATAAACAATAATTCTCATATTCCCTGAAATTCATCATTTATATAAATATAAATAAGAAATTTTCTAAACATCCATTTATTTTGACACACAAAATAAATATAACAATATCATTCATGATTTTCAGTCTATTAAAAAAATCCCCAAATTCTAGGTTTTCTCACCAAAACTATACAACTCAAATCTTTTGGAAGAAAACTTTTCAAAATCATCTTTTCTTCAATCAATGAAGATCAAAACCCATAAGATCATTTTAAAAGAACAAGAGACAAACCCACTTTCAAAATCGCTCAACTTCTTGAATCAACAATCAATTTTCAAAGCTATCGAAAGATGATTTCGAAAATCATATAGATCTGGAAAAAACATATATATAACTCTAAGAAAATCTCTACCTCAAGTTTTGAAGAAGAAATGAGATGAAACCCCCAAAATCAATGGTGTCGAAACTCGATCTTCACCGCACACAACGAAGCCCTCAAGAAGTTAACCAACTTTGATGAAGAACCTATGGCAGAACTCTAATGGATCTTGAGAAATCAAGGTTTTGATCCAATTTGGCGTAGGGAAAAGTAGGGAGAAGGGAGAGGAAATGTTTTTAGAGAGAGAGAGTTATACAAAAGTGATATGAAATATCAGATTGACGAACTGATATAACATGGTTCACTTAAGCGTGGAAAGCCTCGCTCGAGCGTTGAATACACCTTCCTAGTACTTTTGCAGATAGGCCAAACTTCTGGAACCAAACATTCCCTGCTCGAGCGCATAAACAGCCGCTCGAGCGTACCAACAACTTCGAATGCATTTTGTATTTTTGCTTCGGGGGTGCTGCCCCTCAACCCCGCCAGGGCACTGCCCTCGCACCCGCCAAGGGGCGCTGCCCCCTGGACTCCCGTGAGTTGACCGGGCAGCTCGATCCCCGACCTGCCCAGTTGAAGTGGCAAAACATGAAAGAATGATCGAAACCGGGATCGCTACAACTTTGTTCATTTGTATCTCATCAAAATAAGCCTTAATGCATAGGGGCTTAACCTATTAGGTCATGGATGTTGTAGGGTATTTGAAGGGGTATGAGAGGTTAATGCTCACCTCCTCACTCTCTTCATCAGTTTCCATGGTCCTAGCTACCTCAGATTCATCTTAAACCATGTTGGTCTGTGAATCCTCACTAGAAACTGGAATGGGGTCATCCTCTTGGCCTTCTTGGTTCTCCTCCTCAGCTTGAAACTCCTGAGTAGCACATAAACAATATTAACTGGCACTGGAGGGAATGAGCCAAATTTTACTACTAGCTGTGTTTGCTCTCTTTCCATATTGGTTTGCTCCGATGCTTGGGAGGCATCCTCCATACTGCATTTTGGTACCTCAGTGATAGTAGGTTCATTCGAAGCAATTTGTTGATGATCTACCTCTGCTGGCTTATTAACCATGAAGGTTTGTTCAGACGTGAAAGCTTCGAATATTTCATCTTCAACCAATACCTTCTCTTGGCCTAGTTCAATCTCTTCATCTGTCTCATCATCACTCTCCATTAAGGCCTTTTCGAGGCTTGTTAGGTTGGATCTTTCTTTGGCTCTTAGTTCAGCATGAACTTTGGCCAATTATTCTCTGCTGGCACTCCTTTTGATCTTAGAACCAGGCTTCGAACCTTCTGTCTGGCATTTTGGTTGTGCCAAAAAAGTGCTCTCTCCACTTTCTTTCAGATCCCTTTAATACTGGATATACCTTCACTAGATCTTCCTCCTTTGGGACCTAGAGACTACAGGAATCATATATGGTTCCTTCGCCTTTGGGTTTTTTAGTAGTACCCAATTATTTGGAGCCACCAAGAGAGGTTTGATCATTATTTCCTTGTCTCCAAAAGTCTTTCTTTAGGTGGGCATTCCTTTAGGTTTGTTCTGCATGACAAACCAATCTGGAACCCCAGGTACCCACGAACTCACTTCTCTAGTTGCTGAGCTTATTGCCCCTATCTTTGAGGCTATCTTTGATGTGGACTATGGAGACCAATCATTAGCCCTGGTCCCCTATCTTGAGCCAAATTCAGCTTTCTTCTAGGGTAGTTGCCTTCCATCTTGTAATAGTTGGTGGTCTGGTCTTATACAGAGGCCTCTTACCCTTCGATTGCATCCTGGTGTCTGGTGGGCCAACCAAAGATGACTGCTGTCCAGGACCAGTTGGATATGACCTTCTGTTGTAAGTGCTAGCTGGCTTTCGGTGTCTCTGCACATCTTTGCAATACTGCTTCCCATCAATTGGAGCCCCTCAACCATTTGTAGCTTAGCCTGCATCTGGGACACATTCTCTGCACTACAGCTGCTTCGAGGGAGTCGTCATCCAATGTTTCTTCACTGGAACCATCCATTTGGCCTGCAAAGTTTGTCCACTAGCTGGTAAACTTCTTGTATCCTCCTTAAAGGCAGCTTGACTAGCAACATGTATTTGCACATTGACTTCTTTCAATTCCTTCAAAGAGAGATTCTAGAAATCTGGCATATCAACATTAGCTACTGCCTCTCCAATCTCTGGAAATGGGTTGGTGTCAATTCCTATAGCCTTTTCAAATTTGGTTGGAAACTTCAGCCTTCCCTTCCGAATCTATTCTTGGATCCTGTTTTGAAAAATAATGTAGTTTTTAGTTAAGTGAGACCAAGAATTGTGTCATTTGCAGTACAGTTTTCCTTTAATTTCTTCAGAAGCTGGGATCTTAACTCCCTTTGGTAACTTTAAGAAATGTGCTGCAAGCAAATGATCAAATATGTCATCTGCTTTTGTTATGTTAAAAGAATATTTCCTATGAAGGTTTTTCGTTTTAAACTGTTGGTCCATTGTGGTATCTTCCTAAATCAATGCTTCACAGGTTATAGGTTCTTTTCCTATGATCTCTATTGCATCAATTTCAAAGTTAGGGTCTCTATAATAGGTCTTATAGGATGCATTGCTTCGATCTTGTTCTTCTTCAAGTAAGGTTTCATATCTGGAAACTTTATAAGTTAATTCTACTGAGTCTCGAAACTCAGTTGAATCAAATTTCTTTCAAAGCCTAAACTCCAGCCTATTTTGAGCCAATCTTACAAATTCAAGCTTAGGTGGAATGACCCTATATTTGTTCTGTGCCCTTTTAAATCTAGCAATGAATTGAGCAGTCTTCTCATCAAGCCTTTGGCTCAATCTTGCCAAGTCTGCCATAGAAACTTCAGGTTCTATTTGGAAAACTTGGGCATAAAACACTTCCTCCATTTGTTGCCAAGTTTGGATAGAGCCAGGTGTAAGGTTTATATACCATACAAAGGCTGCTCCAATTAGAGAATTTGGAAAAAATCTTAGTTTCATGTAATCATTATTGGCGAATTCACCACATTGGCCTGTAAACCTGGCAATGGATTCCACCATCGACTGGTTTTCATTTCCATAAAAAAGCACAAAATCTGGTATTCTAAATCCCCTTGGGTATTCATGTACCCTATCTACCCATTATAAGTAAGGCTTTCTGTACACAGGAGTTTGGACCCCCCGAGCCATGGGTCCACATATCTCTTTAACAATATTAACAATTTGGTCCCTAGAAACCATGTTTTGTGCTGGTTAGACCACTACTAGAGGAGCAAACATGGGGTTCGAAGGAACTCCATGAGCTTGAGGGCCTCTTGGTCCATAAATAGGTACATTCAAGACTGGTTGTCCTTGTTGTATTGGTTGCTGTTGAAGGTATGGTTGACCTCTTGGGGTCTGCCCTACGAAAGGCCCCGTAAAAGGTTCTACAGGAGGAGGAACATGTATTGTTTCTCTTCCAATCGCAGGAACCGCTTCCAACCCCTCAGGTGTAAATTCAAACATAGGATTAGTGAACACATGTGTACTAGGCATGGTTTTAAACATGGGATTCGAAAACACCCCCATACCATTCCCTTGTGTTGGCCCAAACCCACCAATTTGTATGGTTTCACTGGTAGGTAATTGTACATTTTGATTTGCTAGTGGTCTCGAAGGAATTTCATACCATGACTGAGGCACAGGTGATGACCTCTCATGATTTTGATTTCTAGTCTGACCTTTAGTTTGTCCATTATTTTGCATAGGCTATTTATTTCGAGCCAATTTATGCTAAAGAGAATTTATGTTTTCTTCATCCTGTCTTATGACAGTTGGTTGATGAGAGTTCATTCGATCCATAAAGGATATTGTCCATTTTTCCATTGTATACATTAGTTGCTGTCCCATAGCATCTATTAAACCTCCTCATGGATTCATTGGTTGGGTAGAAGAGACAGTTGATGGTCCAGTTTCATGGCCCTGTCCAGTATTTTGGATGTATGTTGCATATTCTGAAGTGCTGGTCTGTTCGACCATTTGTGGAGGATCTGATGGGATAAGTGCATCCATATGATGTGATATTACATTGTCCTAGAGTTAGGTTCCTCTATCTCTCCTTCAGCACCTTCTTCCAAGTGTTCATTTTCTCATCTTGTTCTTCGTCTTACCATTTTAAAGGGTCCCACTGGGCGTGCCAAAAATATATGTTAGCTTTTTTGGCTTTGAAGGTGAATTATGTAATTTTAAGCGTGCCAGTAAGGATCAATTAATCCTTACAGAATTTTAATTGCTAATCAATTATCAGACGATTGTGTTGAAATTCTTTCAGCCTCAATGAAGAGGGTTTTTACTGGTAGTTTTCTTAGGAGAAACTTATAAATGATAACAAGTTCAAATAATTCAGAAACTGAATTTCATGGAGTAAATAAGAACTTACAATGAACTTACAATGACCCAGCCTCGAAGAGGTTCATAGCACCAAACTACTTGAAACTACTCCTAGGAAATGAAGTGCAATATAGGAATTGAAGAACTGGAAATGTAAAGAACTGGAAATGTAAAAACTAAAAAGAAAATACGAAGTAAATAATTGGTTTCTGAATCTGAGTTGGGCTCCTCTATTTAGCCTTTTCTTTTATTTATACCCTCTATTGGTAATCGTCGAAGTGGTCTTCTGACCGTCGAAATGAACTTCCATGATTCCTGGTCATGGCCTCGTACAGTTAGCTCCCACTACGTCATTCTTGCAGTTAGGCTTCCCTCTTGAGTTTGAATTTGAATTGTGAGTAACCATTGACCCACGTCATCTTGCGCCTCCTAACTGTTCTAATGCTACGTAGATCCATTGTTGCCAATATGAATTGCCACGTGTTTGTCATTGATTGGGGACTTGCATTAACCTCCCAAATTACCCTTTACGAGCCACGTGCCAAGCTGCGATTGGCTTATACAAAATATATAGCCAACAATATTTCAATTATAATCATAATCCAAATCTTATATACACACCACCTAAATAGGTTTTCACCCACCTTAAAACACCCAACTACGGTAAACACACCTAAGCAAGCATTACCCAAGATGCTCTATTATTCTAATGAGTGTCTTTTGTTGTCTTTTTTTTCTTTGTATTAATTCTTGTATGAACCTTTTTGTAATGATGATGATAGAAGCTGAGATAAGCATGAACAAGAGGAGATTTCTAGTTTGCAGACGAAAAGAGAAAAGTAGAAAGTGTGGGACTGAAAATCCTTTTCAAAACTTTGGATCTGTTGAAATATAAATCATTCATGAAAAAAATTAGAGAGTATTACTTTTTTGAGTATTACAAAAAGGTATAAATAATGAATTATGAACTTAAAGAGTAAAACAATATTAGAGTATTATCCAAGCAAGCAAGGGGATAATAGAGTGTGTAGCAAGCAACGAGGACAATAGAGGAAGTGAGAAATAATAGAAAATTTCAGTTTTAGTTTTTTTTTTCTTCTCAAAAGATGTAGATAGAGAATTATCGTTTTTAAAAGATATATACAAAGAAAACTTAGATATCATATTTAGTGTGTGAGTTTTGATGTCTATTATAGTCCTTTTGCTTCATAGTAAAATTTTTATTAAAATTTTGTTTCATTAATAAATATGTACATAATAATAAATAAATAAATAAGTATGTGAAAATAGGATTTCTCAATTTTAAAACCAACTAAAATAGAAAAGTGGATAAATAAAATGGGATGGAAGGAGTAATATATTGGGTAAACTACCAATAGGTCCTACTTGGGAGACTTATTACCCAATAAGTCCTACTTTGAGACTTATTACCCATTAAGTCCTATTTGATATAATTTATTAAGTGATAAAGACAAATTTATCAGTCTTTTTTTTTTATGAATAATTTTATAGTGATAAATTTATCAGTCTCTTTTTTTATGAATAATTTTTTAGTGATAAATTTATCACTCTCTTATTTTTATAGTGTTAAATTTATTAGTTAGGACCTGTAAGTAAATAAGTCTAGTGAATAGGACTAATTGGTAAGTACCCCTATATATTACCTGAAAGAGTGGATAAATAAAATGGGATGGAAGGAGTAAATTGTAATATATTACCTGAAAGTGTGAAAAGGAAACATTCTGTTGAGCAATGGACGACCCAAATGCCCTAGAAGACCATCAAGGCCCAATCAATATAGAAGAAGGAGGTCAGGAAGACGAAGAAGAGGAAGGCGAATGCGGGTTTTGCCTGTTCATGAAGGGAGGAGGGTGCAGAGACAGCTTCATTGATTGGGAGAAAAATCACTGAGCTTTTTGTTAGGGAGACACAAAATCGAAGGAATTTTTTGAGGTAATTAAAACATAATGATGTTTACTTGAATTTGCTTGTATACATTGGTGTTTGGGCCAAAATATAGTTACCACTTCCCTTTTTGTTTTTTTTTTGGCCTCTTAATTTGCTTATGTGTCTGGTGTCTAAATTTGTTGCAAACTGTTTTGAATTGAAAATGGGTTATTTGCGGAAGAATGGACTGATTTTGTTGGATGATTATTGTTGGTGCTAGAGGGGCATAGTAAGTAAGAGCTAATTAGAGATCTAATGTGCCATATGGGAATGTGAGTTATGATGCATCTGATACGTGCCCCATATATGTTTATGAGCAGTGGCAGTGATTAATGGAATTAAGATGGAGATTGAAGTATATGCATTTGATACATGCCCCATATATGTTTGAACCGATTTCATTGGCTTCTTTTATTTGAATTGGTCTCTCTTATGCCTTACAATTGTCATACTGCTCTTCCCTTGTGGGTTTTGTCTTGATTTTCCTATATTAGGTAATTTAACTTGTTGGCATTGGCACGCTCGCGGAGAAACACTTGGTTTTACTTTTGGGTGACATAAAACACTTGTGACAGTCATTTAAGATTATTTTCTGTGGATAAATTCTAATCTATATAGAGAGAGGAGAGTGTTTAGGTTGTCACAATAAATAGGTTTGAGAGAAGAAAAAGTAGTACCTGTATTTATTGGTAACTTTGCTCTCAGTAAGAATATAAAACTACACTCAGTTTAGTCCCCATTTGATGGGAATTTTGGAGGGCTAGATTGGGTACAAACACTTCGCTTCAAAAGTACTTGAAGTTAATCTTCTCTTTCAAAAAGGAAAAACTTGAAGAAAAATAAAAAATTCCAAAAAATAAGTAGGATGGAAACAAGAACCTTGTTGGACTGACCATGGAGTATGCATGTAATGATGTATACACCAATGGAATAGCTTTAAGTTAGAGTTTTGATTAGATTGGTTATTTGGATTGGTGTATTATTAGCTGAAGCCTGAAAGTGAACTTGCTCTGTTACAGTGTGGTGGTGGCATATGCCTTAATCCCAAACATAGAATTCTGCTTTCTATTTGTGGTGTTGAGTCCAGAACTGTAGAATCTCTAACAGTTCAAGCATATGCATGATGAAGAAAGCCATAGTTTCCTTAGCTCCTAATATCAATTACATGGCAACAATGTATCATGCTACAGGTTTGTGTCATTCCAATACTAGTGCCTCAATGTGCTTCCTTCATGCTCATTAAGACATCAATAATTTATGTTTTGCTTTGAGGAAGTGAACACTGTTTGTCATGGAGCAAGCTGAGCTAAGTAGCACATAGACAGACATGTGATACATCGATACATTAATTTTTTTTAAAAAAATGCAAGATTCGAATTGCTTGAGACACGTTAAAATTTATAAAATATATGAATGAATGATTCAAATGTAATGGGAAAAAAGCAACATAACTCTTAACTAAAATTAAAAATCCATATATTTCATAAGTTCAAACATCAATATATTATTCACGAAACACTTGCAATCTAAAAAATGTAAAATAATTGTAGAATATTGAAACACACAATGATGTATTCATTGTATAAATGTTTCAAAACATATTTAGAGCATAAGTTCCATTCCAAAATAATACATAACATTGTTACTGTAGGGGAGTAAAAATGCTAAGGTCAGGCTAACCCAAAGATCTGGCTCCGAAGGTTGGGACCAAGATCAAAAGCCCAAATTTTCTATTCCCTTTTAGGCCCAAAGAGGGGAAAGGCACGCATAAAAGACAAGTTGGGAAGGAAGACCACCTTGGCCGACCAAGGATGTCGGCCAAAGAAGCACAATGAAGCCGATCAAATTGAATGAAATGACAAGTGTCTAAACAGCACCACATAGACTGCGGATTGTTGCTTCGGCACCAAGAAATACCTGAGGAAAGCAGTATAAATAAGGGGGAAAGTAACACTCAAGGTACGCAACAACATTCATGTGAATCCTATTCCTCATTTCCCTGTCAAGTACGGACTCGACCGTCAGAATGCTATCCAAACCAAGAATTAGGTTGGAAGTCTTTAATGACTTTGTTTGTCCTGCTGGTCTCAAGGAACTCCAAGCCCATCTTACTCAGTGTGGGGCAAATCTACCCTCCGTAGTTACCTATGAAGAAATTCATCACATAGATTGTGTTTGAAACATATAAAAAGTATTGCCGAAGTGTCCAAAATTATGAATTTAAATTATTAATTAAGATAGATTGAAGAAGTGTCGGACATGCTTTTTAGGAATGTCCACAGAGTGTCATGTCCTACACGACATGCGTCCTCTACAAAAGTGTCCGTGCTTCTTAGAAGCTGAGCTTATGTGTATATGTATGTTAGTATCAACATTCTCATGGGATTGTTTAGATGAACAATATTCAACCAAATAAATCGAAATGGGACTCAATACTTTTATTTATAATATAACCGAAAAAACAAAGAAAGATCAAAATGATCATCTTCCACAGTGAAAGTTTCCTCAATTTATGATATGCCGAGTGATTTAGGAATGTTAATTGGGAGACTGAGCTTTTGCCCTGAATACAATCATCTTGGCAAACTCCAAAAGCTTTTGAGTCTCTGGAATGACATTCTTGACTGCATCATCTGAACAAAACCTCTCAGCCCAACCAACCAGACCCGGTGTCTTGGTTTTGTCAAGCAGCTTTACATGAACTAACTTCTCCGCTACTTTCAACCACCCCAAGAAACACCCAAGTGCTATGTCAAGGTACCCAATACTATCCCCACCAAAGAAACCTTTGTTTTTGCTACACTTGATATATACCTCTTCTAACAAGACCAGACCTTCAACCATTTTATCTACTGTTGCCAATTTCTCCTCCTCTCCTTGTGCAGTCCGAAGATCCCTTAGTAATGGTGACCACTGCAACCATTTGAATTATTACATCATAAATAATTGGTGACAACAAGAAAGAAAATGCTTTGGTTGTGTTTTCAATTTCTTTATTTGCTTTTCATGTTTTTTGAAACAATAACAATGAAAAGTATGAGAACACCCATTGTTCTTATATCGTTCTCATTTTTTGTACAAAAACTGTTCCCTTCATGTTTTTTGAAACAAAAACAATGAAAAGTATGAGAATACCCATTGTTTCATATCATTCTCATTTTTGCATGAAAACCATTTTTGAAAATTTGGAAACAACTTTTTAGTTTTTATCAAAAAGTGGGTTGTTTTTACACACACACACACTCAAATCAAAAATAATTTTTAGAAACAGTTCACCAAATAAGTTTTATGGGTTTTTCGAAAAATATAAGCTATAGAAATAAAAATAAGTTTTATGGGTTTTTCGAAAAATATAAGCTATAGAAATAAAAATAAAAGAAACCATTCTTCTTCATTCATTTTTTTTTCTCTTCATGTTCTTAGAAATGGAAAGAAAAAACAAAAAGAGTTGAAACGATATGAAAAAAAATGAAGAGCTTATTGTTTTCAATTTTCTGATTATTATTTTATTTTTATTTTTTGGAAAAAAATTGAAAACAGCTTTTTGTGATCCTTGAAAAGTGAAACAATTTTCAAAAACAGTTTGCCAAAACAACCATAGAACAGTTGTTTCCAGAAGAGGTGTTGGTGTTGCTCTTTAAAAACAGGAGCATATATGCATTGGCAGCTTTGTTTTAACATGTCATTTATTTAGATATAGCAAAAATGCAATCTGAATTGTATTACTATTATTCTTCAATTGAATTCAAGAAAGTCAACTGAGGAAAATCATACCTTGTCATCAATATAGGCAGCCCAAAATCGAGCAATGGCGCGATCATGAGGATCCAAAGGTAGGATGGAGGGGCCAGAGCTCCATAGCTCATCGATGTATTGGACGATGATGAGGGACTCACATATACGTTTGTCACCATGGATAAAAACTGGTATTTTTTTATAAACAGGGTTTGATTTTAGGAGAAGCTCACTTTTGGCATCAAAATTCTCTTCTAGGAACTCATAGCTGATTGATTTCAAGTTAAGGGCGATTTGAACCCGGTTCACAAACGGGCTTGGCCATCCACCTAGAAGGTTTATATCATCATCCATGGCCAATTCTAAGGCAAAAAGGAGGCTTGAATATGCTTGAATGCAGAACTATAAACTGTTAGTATATGGATCTGAATTGAAAGATAAGCTAGAATTGGTAGTTTATTTAATTATGTAGCTTGAGGGAATTGACTAGATTTCAGAGATAAACATCAACAATACCAAGGGAAAAGTCTCAGACGCCTATATCTATGATGTCATTGAAGTTGTCACAGCACATTCCAATAGTCAGAGTTCTTTTTTTCTCCGAGTATGACCATTTTAAGTGCTCCTACCCGTTAAAGAGAAGAACATGAAGGGCTTAAAAGAAAAATTACACGAACCTCCACAATATTCTGCTACTATTAAAAAATACATTGGCTATGTATTCCCAATAGGAGTGAGAATTGATTTTTTGAAGTAGATATTAAAAATAAACAAATAAAAAAAATTAAGGTTTGACACTTATAACAAAATAGACGTTAAATTTTTAATTTTGTCAATTTAAATTTTAAACTTTCGATTTGTTTCAACCTAAGCTATTTGTCAATTTTCTTTAAGTAAAATCAATGAAAAATAGGTACTTTAGTTATTAAACTCAATGAAAAGTGATATTTTAGGCATTTTACGTATATCTTCATTGAGTTTAATAGCTTAAATATTTTTTTTCATCAGTTTTACTTATCAAAAATAAACGAATGATTCAGATTAAAAACAAATCAAAATATTAAAGTTTAAATTAATAAAATTAAAAATTCACGTTTTATTTCGTTGGAAGGTTCCCTAAGGTTTTTTTGGTAATTATATCATTTTTTTTTTTTGAGGTTTGAGGTAGATATCTAACTCAACTTTTTTTTTTTTTTTTGGATAATTGATTTTTAATTTTCACTTTTTTTAATTATATTTATTTAATATTTCTGGTGATGTGAATTGCAAGGGTGCAAGACAAACTTAAACTATGGCCTTTTAACGCCCTCAAAATATAATCACAGATAATCCTATAAGGCACACCAGATATGAGGAAAATTAATAAAGTTTCAGTGTTTCATTAATTCTCTAAAAAAATTACAAAAGGTGCTACATGTATTATATATTCATAAATCATGCTTTAATGACTACATATTTTCAAGACGATATTTGGTTATAACAACAGTGGGTCAAGTCCAAAACAAATAAAAAGTCCGAGGTTTGTACAAAAGATATTTACAATACAAGAACGAAGAAGCCTTCAACTCTAAGATCCTCCTAAGCTAAGTCTTTGGCAGATGCATACTATTAGCACCTGAAAGTTGGTTTCCACATAAGGTAAGTTAAAGCCGAATATATAATATTTTAACACATTGTATGTGGCGCAGTAGGTAAGGCGGCCTACTGAGGGAGGAGTGGTACTCGTATTAGTGGGCTGTAGCAGACAATAGGCGTCTACTAAGGAGAAGGGGCATCAGAGCCCGCTGTTGTGAAAGAAGTTGAAATGCAAATCATGAGATGCTTTGATGTTGTGCTTGTGAATGCTCGATATGATGTACGTGCCAGTGCAGCGTTTGACAGAGTATTCGCACGCCGGTGCGTGTGATGTTTGAATGTGACGGTGCATACAGTCTTCGAATGTCAGTGCACGAGGTGGTCGAATCTGATGGCGGCGCCTACTCTTACTTAACAAAGTCATATGGTGAATACATGTGAATGTCATTGACCAAAACCTTACACTTTTCTTTTTCAAAATAATGCAATGCCATGATTACAATTCAATTCGTAAAATAATACTTTTTAAAATTAGAAAACAAGGCAATGGATACAAAATACTGTGAATCTTTAGGTACGTGTCTGCTAGTAGGTTATACAAGCACTACCAAAACCATTTTACTAGTACTAACAGGAAGGATCAGCACCTAACCGCACGGGTTTCTAGACTTTTACCAACGACACACAAGCCAACATAGATAATACCACAACCACACCCGCTAACTAGATTTACCAAAGTATTCATCCATTTTTCTTAAAACGATATCCTTTTAATGTGTAAATATGAAACAATGTTCAATGCAAAATGTATGAGTAATTGGTTTCAATTAACCTAATCCTTATGCAATTTCTATAACAATCAAAGTTAAGCTCCACCGATAGCCTAAACATATATTTTCTATGCAAAAGATATATCTCCAAGTAACAAATATAATTTCATAATCTCAACTCCATTATCATGATCAACAAATATGTTCATATTATCATTTCAAAAACTCAATATCTTTCCATTTTTTCCTTAGTTCAAAACCAATGATTTTTATGATTTCTAATAAAATATCTATTCCTCTCAAAAACACATTTAAAGGAAAGATTTTTAATATTTCAACCCAATCTATCAATCCCCAACATTTCCCATGAACCCATTTGAAAATTCCTCTTTTATACTCCCAAAACCAATCCAAATTAAACCCATAACTCTCAAATCTTCACTCTTTGAAGGAACACATAACAAGGCTAAGAATCATATAAAGAGGTTAAAGAAATCCCTACCTCAAAGAAGAAAAAGAGAGAAAGGGCAACCCCAAAATCAATGGAGTCGGTTCTTGAACTTTTTTTCGATCAAAACGACGACCTCTACGCACTCTACTCTTTATCTCAAAGCACCAAAGTCACGAGTTTCAAGGATTTTGGTGTATGGGAATATTTAAGCAAGAGCTAGAGAGAGAGAGAGAGAGTGAATGAAGAAATTTGATAAAGAAACCTTTTAGAGAGAGAGAGAGAGAGATCAAAAAGTGAAAGAAAAGATTTTTTTTCGTGTATTGATATACGCACAGACTGGTCGAGCGACCAAACCACCGCTCGAGCGTCAGACACAAAGAACTGCTCGAGTGACAAAATCATGGCTCGATCGCAGAATGACCCCCTCCTAGAAGTTCAGACATGCAAAAAGACTGCTCAAGCGAATTGAATACTGTTCGAGCATCAGACATAGAATTCCGCTCAAGCGTAGAACACCCCACTCCCATAAGTTCAAACCTGCAACACAAATTCTGGAAGTAATGAATGACCGCTCGAGCGAAGGAATGATCGTTCAAGCGAACTCAACAACAAACATAAAGAAATTCCATTGAAACTCAAATTCCCAACTAGTTCAAAACCCGACCAACAACTCCAAACAACCAATCCCAATTAACAAGAAGACAACAAGGAGTACAAACAACAATAATGAGTACCGAATCCCAGACCAAAGAATATAAAAAGGTCGGGTCTTAGCCTGAGCTGTTATAATATCCCCCTTTAGGAAATTTCGTCCTAGAAATTGAACTAATACAACAATAACACAATAAACCATCAACAACAACGATAACTCATGCTAATAAATAGTATAAAAGAAAAACGTATTGATTTCAAATCTCCAAAACATTCATAATGTTTATATATTACAACACAAGTGAAATTTAGTACAAAAGAGTCAACTATCAACAAACAGGTTCGGATACTTCTCACAGATTTTAGCCTCACACTCTCAAGTCACTTCCTTGACTTTGTGGTGTCGCCACAACACCTTAACCATTGGAATAGTCTTGCCCCTCAAGACATGATCCCGAGTATCTAACAACCGAACCGGTCTTTCTTCATGCGAGGCATCCTCGTCTACCTCTAAATCAGTTCAATCCAATATGTGTCAAAGATCAGGCTCGTACTTCCGGAACATACATATATGAAACATGTCAGAACCCTGGAAAGTTAGGCGGCAAGGCCAAACGATAAACTACCTCCCCAATCCGCTCTAGAATCTCAAAGGGCCCAATGAATCTTGGAGACAACTTTCCGCTCTTCTTAAATCTCATCAAACCCCTCCTCGGCAAAATTTTAAGAAACATATGATCCTCCACCTCAAAAGGCAAGGGTTTCCTCCTTCGATCAGCATAGCTCTTCTAGTGACTTTAAGTCGAAACCAACCTCTTATGGATAAGTGTGACCTTCTCCATCGTTTTCCAAACTAATTCTAGACCTAACATAGGTGCATTACCCACTTCAGCCCAACATACGGGCAATCTACACAGTTGATCATATAAAGCCTCAAAAGGTGCCATTCCAATACTCACTTGAAAGCTATTATTATAGGCGAATGCCCGAAAAATGTCCTATAAAATCTAAATGGTGCACTCAGACTGCTCGCCAGTTTAAGGATGATAGGTGGTGCTAAAAGTAAACTTAGTGCCCAAGTTTGCCACAACAGAGCTGTGAAATGCGGATTCCTATTCGAGATGATAGTCACTGGGACCCTGTGAAGTAGCACTATGTCTCTAACATAAAACTCGGCAAGAAATTCTATCGAGTCACTCGTGCGCATAGGTATAAAGTGTACGGACTTGGTTAATCGGTCGACAATTACAAAATCCAAAGTGACGTGCTCCCACATTCACTCAGCTACAGGTAAGGGTTGCAACAAATCCACTGGTCGTTGGTGCTCAGCCTTCACTTGTTGACAAGTAAGACACCTCAAGACAAACAAGGCTACATCTTTCTTTATTCCTGTGGGGAAAAGGATTTGGAAATACTTTCTGATCCAGACAGACCTTCCTAATCCTTGAGATAATACCTGAAATAGGAACAAACGCTTTGGTCGGGGGTGCCGGAATTAGCACTCTAACGAGCAAGTTAGTCTTCTCTTAGTTTTTACTTTATTCACAAGTTATCTACTATTTTTCACATACCTTTCTTTGATCGAGGCTCCTCCTTTTATATTGTTCTCCTGGGCTCCCTAGGTTCACTTCTCCCTTTCAGTCATCATGTCTTCATGGTTAGGCCCCCATGTGACCCATGGGATATTTCACTAAGTCGGCCCTTCAACTTGGTTCTACTCGACTTGTATTCGGCTCTCTTTTTGTCGGCTATAGCCCCTTCGCTGGGCTTTGAACAAGGCTAAGTTACATACGGCCTTGTTCCCATTGGCTACGTGGGCTTCTGGATATGGCCGACTTGTATACGACCCTATTCCCAAACGGGCTTGCTTTTGGGCCTTCAATATCATTGATAAAATTTGGACCCCACAATTGCCCCTGAACATCCCATTAATCCCTTTTATTCGGCGTGTTCGATTGTTCACAAAAATGAATTTTGCTTGGCTCACAAATTGAAAATTTCTTGAAAGTCAAAAATACGGTGCATGCACTCCTTTCACTACTGAATCGTCAGAATTATCGTGGTATGAAATCATTACAACTTCCCGCCCCTTCATACTTGACACTTATTTAATGAGATTTGAAAACGCTCTGTCCCTTTAAGTTTTTTGAATTAAAAGGCTTTTGGCTCGTCTTTGGTATTGCTCACGTCAGTCTTCTTCTTTCAAGACTTCTGCAATTTCGACTCTGCTCTCCCCCATTCTTCTCTCTCTTGACCTGTAAGTCCTCTCTCTCTTCTTCTATTGCTTCCTCATTCCAGCCCCCTTTGCGTGTGTTTTTTATTAGTATATTTTCTATTCCATTTAAAATAGCGAATCATTTGAAAGCTCTCCTTTCTGAGGATCAAATTGCCGCCTTCCATCATAATTTTTCAATCCCTCACAATGTCCATTTGTCCCTCATCGCAGACAATGTGGTTGACATGGAGAGGTCTCATATTAACACAATCGTCTTTCCTCTTCTGTCAATCGCTGAGAACGGAGTCCGTTTCCTCATTCATCTTCTTCTGAAGGCCGTTCTGCATTATTGGGGTTTAATCACCTCCCAACCCAACTTGAACTTTTATCGGATTATAATGAGTGTAGTAGAATTGAACCCCCGACTTAGGCTTAATTTAGGAATCCCTGCTATTCGGCACTGCTATGTCTTGGTGAAATCATCCGGTCGGCAGGGACGCTACTTTCTAAGAGCCAAGGATATAGATCACCAATTGGTGACTATGCTTGCCAGCTTTGGCAAGAGAGTTGACGACGTCATGGTTGTCGTCCAAGGTAATTAGGAATTCGGCGATGGAGAAGATCGCCTGGACCCAGTGCCTAGATGAAAAGGCGAGCGAGGTGGCCGTATATACCCATTTCTTGCATTTCTTATAATTTTATTTGGCTTGAATTCCATACACTCATCTTTCCGTTTTGTGTAGGAAACGATCTTAAAAGAGCCCTAACTTCGGCTGACGACGTCGTGCTTGCCCAAGTTAAAATTGTTCTTGAATACTTCGGCTGCCTAAATCTTCAAAAATAAAGGCGCACCGCCCATATATTATTGAGATATGACCTAACATACTCCACCTTTTTGGCTACTGACCACGTCCCAATTCCAAGAGGTGAACGACATCTCACAGCTCTTATTTTCCCAAGCTACAAAAGCCTAAAGGACATCGGTCTTGAGGGTTCAACTTCTGGCAACCAAGGTGGTGAAGTCGGCGACCAAGTCGTTGATCAGCCAAATCAGTCCAACTCGGCTGGATTAGAGGGCTGTTTAGAGGAGGAGGTGGAAGTTGATAGGGCAATTGAATTAGCCTTTGAACAAGTCGGCTCTGACCTTCCCTCTACTTTGGGCCGAATAGATTTGGCTTCCTTAGAGGATGACATTTTCACCAACTTGGGCTACTTATCCGGGGTCGATTCTGATAACATGGCTAGAGAATCACTTTGCGCTATTTGCCTGGAGAAGAAATGTTGAAAGAATGGCTGCAAGGAAGAGAGCTGAAGGCGCTGGGAGTCAAGAACCCCCTCTGACAGCTATTATTGAGGAAACAGAACAAGGGATTGTCACGGCCAAATCGGTCCTTGACCAGTGAACATAGTCTTTAGGCATTGAACAAAGGGGAAAGAAATGCCCTGCTGAGACCACTGCTGAGTCATCTGAGGAACCAATCGATAAACAACCTAGCGTGAAAGAGTCTTCGCGTGACCTAGTCGGGCTGTTTATCATTCAACCAAGGATGAAGAGTGCGCCGGTTCCCACCGATGCGTCAACCATCAGAGACCCCACCATGGCCCTAAGTGTGGCCTCATCGATTTCATTACCAATGGACAAGGATGCGTTCCATGCCGAACCGGACGTGGTCTCAATCGCATTGGCTGCTCAGTCGATTATTGAAAAGAAGTGCAAACATGGACTGCTTTGCCAGATACAGAGTCGCCACCTAAATATTTTTTATGGGGATTTAGGAAACCTGACTCGGTGCAAAGGCCACGTGTCCCGTCATATACCAAAGTTGTCCTTGGCTCGGGAGCTTGGGTACGATGGGGAAGGTCAGCTATGAGCACCCTTTTCGCCGGGTCCGAAGACCGGCCTCTACTAACCGTGATATCGATTTTGAAAACATTACATGTTCTTACTCGGTATTACCTAGAATTACTATGTTATGCACGCACAGCAAAAAGTATAGACTAGATCGCCTAATTTGGAAACAAGCATTGCATATCCGTTTGTTTTGAAAATGCTTTGGAATTTGCTACTCGCAAGTAGGCTATAACACGGATTTCAACGAGTTTTTCCAACTCAAACAATCCAACCTTCACCCACAGGCAATCAAGCAGTTATATCACATAAGCAGCTAGCCTCATGGTAATCATGCTGTTATGGCAAACATTCACACGCATGCAATATGCTAAAGCATAGAAGCTTACTAGTACTCCAAGCCAAAACAAAACTAGTTAGTAATCATATGTATGATCCTAGTTCATGTTAAGTGGCTAATGCAACACATGCAAGATGCAACTAGAATAGGCTCGGCTATCCTACACATGGCATGTGGAATGCTGTAAATAACACGTATTCGATTTGGAATTGAAGTACAATGCAGTTAGCGTGATGTACCGAGCCCGGTGCATGTAAACAAATGCATGGATGCACGCATGCATTGCATAAGGTATGCTAATTTAAATATGCCCTAATCTACCATCGTAAGCAGGTAAATAAAAGGGAGAAAAAAGTGGGGGTTGGAAGACATGCACACACACACCCACACTTATTACAGATTTGCCCTCGCTCGGAGGGACCAAAAGAATAATACAGTCGAATAATGAATCAAACATCCTAGCTAATTAATTATTACAGACCCTTAAATTAACAAAACAAATGCAGTAATAAGATGGCCACAGCCCCGCCTCGGAATGCGTGAATGATGCATGTTTGACTCGTCTCGCCTGGAAAAATCGCTGCCATAGCACTGTTGCCTCTGTTTTCACTGCCTTGCTTCTCTGAAGACTGCCAAAGTCCCAGGGTATACTCTCTGAATGTTGGGGATACCACCGGCCAGAAGGAATGGTCACCGGCCACGGGGAATGATCACGGCCGCTATTTAATCTGTCGGCCACTGATGGATGGCCGGTCGGCACTATATGTAGCCGACCGGCCAAAACTTCCTGCAGAACCTGCAATTGACAGCAGCAGAGGGCAAGCAGTGTATGGCATGGAATTTTCAAGTAAATGTGTGCACCAACACATCCCTTATCATGTTTGTAACTCAAAGGGACATGGTTCTCGATTCTCGGACCACCAATCGCGCATTTCAATGCGTGATGCCCAAGAAACCAAGTATGCACTTTGATTTCAAATGAGATGCACATCAAACAAACAAGTGAAACCCAACCTCTATCATACTCAATTCCAGAGGCAAGGCATGTATGCTCATGCAATGCAACCTAGGCATGTTAACTAAGTATGCAACATGGGCATGCAAGCAAGTAATGCACAATGCATGTTAGGCACACAACCTAAGCGAGCAAGTATGCAAGATATGGAATAACAATGGGAGTGACAAGCATAACAATGGGAGTGACAAGCATATAAGATGTGATCTAAGCATGCAAGTGTGCAAGGCATGCATCATGTTAGGCAACCTAAACATACAACAACACACAAGTATGCAACAACACACAAGGTAAGCATGCATCAACATACAAAGGATGGTCTTACACTAACTTGGACAGCCCTCTACTAGGTCCAAAATAGTGGCCAAATGTCATGGAAATGAGGGCCAAAGCACATACAACTAGGCATGTATGCAATGTCCAACACTTAGGCACATAGAGATAACTTTTAAGCACACTTAAAAGAGGAACAACATGGGCGTATGGCATGCATATTAAACTCTGAAAACATGCAAGAATATGGTGCCAAACCAATTAAACCAAGCAATCAAAGCATGTAAACAAGCCCAAAACTTGAGACCAATCAAAGGGCTCAAACCATGGCCACGCCAACCAAACCCCAAAGGGCCAAGGGGACCCCAAACAGCCCCAATGTAGATCTAAACAAGACCAAAGACACACCTAGATGGCATCTAAATGGTCTAAACATACAAGCATACAAAAGAGGCCAAACATGGAGCATAAGATGACAACCTTATAAAGCATTAAAGAGACATCAAATGCAAGGATATAGGCACACCATGAGGACTGAAATGGCATGACAAATGGTTCCAAACACTGAAACAAAGCAAGGATGGCATGCTAGAGGGTCAATGCTTAAGGTATACAAGAGAGGTTGCATGGTAGCTATACAAAGCAAAGCATGGATGACTCAAATGACCCAAAACAGTCCTTAAGCATGTCAAAACAAGCATAAAAGCTTCACAAAGCTAAGCCAAAACAAGTAAGCATAGTGGTCTAAATGCTAGATACATGTTAAGGCAATTTCATGGCATTACAAGACAAGTATGCTAAGCATGCATGGTATATCTAAACCAATTAAAAACAGTGCTATATCATGGAAAAATAAGCACAAATAACACTTAAGACATGGCCAACATGAACTTAAAAAAGGTGCTCACACATGAGGCTACAATGGGACTTTTTGAAGACAACAAGGAGAGGGGATGGCCCTCTCCTTCTTAGGACCTTAAACCACCATCCTCACCACTAAAATCCCTCAAGATTTCAATGGTGAGGAGGCCTAAACAAGGTGGTCCCGGAGCTCACCAAAAATAGCACAAAATGGGGCCAAACAAGGCCTAAGAGGAGTCAAACAATCCCAAACGACAAAGTGACCTTAAACAACTATTTAAATCACTCAAAAACAAGACTTTTTTTAGTTTATGACAAAGCCTAAAACAGCCTTAAAGACAGGATAAAAGTGTGTGCAAAAAAGGGTGATTTAAGACTTAAAAACTCACCCTTGATGAACTTCTTCAAGGCTGCGGCTCCAGCAGCTTGTGGACCAAGAATGCAGCTCCTTAGGACCTCTCAAGACCCTCCAACAAGCTTAGGTTGGTGGTGGAGAGGTGTGGTTGGGAGTTATGGTGCAAAGGGGCCAAGAATCACTCACTTTGGAGCACTCTAACACATACAAATGTAGAGAGAGAGAGATATAGAGAGAGAGTGATATATATTCTATATATATCAGATTTTCTAACCCTTGAAAATGGTGGAGAGGCTCTCTATATATAGAGCAAGACAAGGTGCTAAGCTTCTTAGAGAAGCTAACACAAAAAAGGGTCAAAGGGGGCAAGCTTCCAAGGGAAGCTAAGCAAAGGGGTCAAGCTTCTCTTAGAAGCTTGACAAGGGTTCAAAGGAGTCAAGCTTCTCTTAGAAGCTTGGAGCAAAAGGGCCAAGAAGGCCAAGCTTCTTGGAGAAGCTAGACAAAAGAGCCAAGCTTCTTGGAGAAGCTAGGAAAAAGGTTCAAGAGGTGCAAGCTTCTCTTGGAAGCTTAGAAGGGTTCAAGCTTCTTGGAGAAGCTAAACCAAGGGTTCAAAAGGTTCAAGCTTCCTCAAGAAGCTAAAGACCAAGGGTTCAAAAGGTTCAAGCTTCATCAAGAAGCTAAAACCAAGGGTTCAAAAGGTTCAAGCTTCTTGGAGAAGCTAAACCAAGAGTTCAAAAGGTTCAAGCTTCTTGGAGAAGCTAAACCAAGAGTTCAAAAGGTTCAAGCTTCCTCAAGAAGCTAGAACCAAGGGTTCAAAAGGGTCAAGCTTCCTCAAGAAGCTAAAACGGGGGGTTCAAAAGGTTCAAACTCCCCTCAAGAAGAGGTCTCGGCCAACCAAATAGGTCATCGGCACAATAAAGTGCCGGTCGGCTAAACATAATGCCGACCGGCCATTATTTTTAAGAAACAATGGTCGGTGGCAAACATGTGCAGCCGGTGATGATAGGGGATGGCCGATGAGGTGTGAGGATGGCCAAAAAGCCATTCCCTGCCCTTCAAGGCAAAAACACAGGTGTTTGGTGCCAAAACCGAACACGAAGCAGTCGAGTCAAGAGGTCCTGAGGCGAGGCGCGCTGCCAAGGCCTCCGGGAACTCGAGACGAACACAAACATGGATAATCACCGAGTGTTCAAACGGTGACGTCCAAGTCTTGAGGACGGTCAAAAATGGGGTGTCTACACTAACATACTCCACCTTTTTGGCTACTGACCACGTCCCAATTCCAAGAGGTGAACGACATCTCACAGCTCTTATTTTCCCAAACTACAAAAGCCTAAAGGACATCGGTCTTGAGGGTTCAGCTTCTGGCAACCAAGGTGGTAAAGTCTGCGACCAAGTCGTTGATCAGCCAAATCAGTCCAACTCGGTCGGATTAGAGGGATGTTTAGAGGAGGAGGAGGAGGAAGTTGATAGGGCAATTGAATTAGCCTTTGAACAAGTCGGCTCTGACCTTCCCTCTACTTTGGGCCGAATAGATTTGGCTTCCCTAGAGGATGACATTTTCACCGACTTGGGCTACTTACCCGGGGTCAATTCTGATAACATGGCTAGAGAATCACTTTGCGCTATTTGCCCGGAGAAGAAATGTTGAAAGAATAGCGGCAAGGAAGAGAGTCAAAGGCGCTGGGAGTCAAGAACCACCTCTGACAGCTATTGTTGAGGAAACAGAACAAGGGATTGTCACGGCCAATTCGGTCCCTGACCAGTGAACATAGGCTTTAGGCATTGAACAAAGGGGAGAGAAATGCCCTGCTGAGACCACTGCTGAGTCATCTGAGGAACCAATCGATAAACAACCTAGCGTGAAAGAGTCTTCGCGTGACCTGGTCGGGCTGTTTATCATTCAACCAAGGATGAAGAGTGCGCCGGTTCCCACCGATGCGTCGACCATCAGAGACCCCACCATGGCCCTAAGTGTGGCCTCATCGATTTCATTACCAATGGACAAGGATGCGTTCCATGCCGAACCGGACGTGGTCTCAATCGCATTAGCTGCTCAGTCAACTATATTGGTTAGGGGTGCAACTCGGACGGGTTCGGTCGGGTTGGGGGTCTGCCCAAGCCCGACCCGAATTGCCCAGAGCAGTGCCCAAGCCCGCCCAAGCCCGAACATGAACCCGAGCTTTGCTGCCCAAGCCCGGCCCAAGCTTTGTATTTTGAACTCGGGTTAGCCCGAATTGCCCGAATTGCCCAGAAACTTGTAGGTAGATTTGTTTTGAAACCTGTAGGTAGAATTGATAATTAACAAAGAATTGAGAATTATTCAAAGTTATTTTCTGGTCACCAAAAAATAAAAATTAAAAATTAAGACTAACTCTTTTATTTAATTTATATATATTATATAATTTATATAATATATTAAATTCAATTCGGGTTCGGGTTGCTCAGGTTGGCCATTAGTTCTGCCCAAGCCCGGCCCGAATTACAATTCGGGCATCAAAAATCTGCCCAGGCCCGTCCAGATTACAAGATATAGTTGCCCAAGCCCTAAAAAAATTCGGACTGGGCTCGGGTTGCTCGAGTTGAGCCCGCCCGAGTTGCACCCCTAATATTGGTACGTTACACTTGCAAAAACCATTTCTTTTACATGTCGACTAACGTGCTCTTGCTTTACTGTTTAGGCAGTGAGAAGAATTATAAAAATCAATCATCGTCATTATGATGCTGTGGAGCAAATTGGCATACTAAGAGCCGAAATTGAGGAGGAGAAAGGAAAGGCCAGAATGACGATAATCGATTTGGCACTGGCGTCGATGAAAGCCGAGTCCGAGGCCAAGACGGCAGAAGATGAACGAGCGAAAGTCGCCGCCGAAGAAGAAAAAACTAAGCACGCCGATCTGCTTTGGATGGCTGCTGAGGAAAGGGAAAATTTGATTGACGGCGCTCTGAAGTTGGCCAAAAAAGAGATGAAAAACTAAAGGCCAACCTCGAGGAGGCGAAGAAGGCTAAGGAGCTTGCCGAGTTAAAGGCGTCCGAGGCGTTCGATGCCAGAGAGCTTGTGGCCACTAAGAAGTATGCAGATGAGGCCTTGAAGTTCAAAAATTGAGGCTTCAAGCATGGCTGGCTCAAAGCTCTGGCGGCCGCCAAGGTGACGCTTGATCAACCGATTCCTTACGACCAGCTTAAAGTGGAGCTGCTGGAGTCGAACCCTGAGGAGTTATGAAATCAAACAAATATGAAGTTTCTGTTTGTTTTATGTTAGTGTTGATTATATTTTGTTGTTTTTGGCATTTTGTTTGGAGTTTGTTTTAGGGTCGTTTTCATGTATAAAGTGGCGTCTGTATGTGCTCAGTTTAGCAATGAAAATGCCCTTTTTGTTTTGAAATTGGACTAATGAGTAATCGTTTATACACAAAGATTGCCAAATAAATAACTGACGAATGTTCCATTAATCAATAAGGAATCCAAGAAATAAATAAGCCCATTCCACAAGGAGCTCACGTCAGTGGTCGAGTGAGGCATCGTGATGCAATTCAACTACGACTTTAGAAGCCAAATAGATTAATTTATCTGCCCTTGCCCTAGTTGAACACGCCGTGCTAGAGCCGACTAAAACATACTACTAAATAAGCCCACAATGAACTTGTGCCATAAATAAGCCAACTTCAGATGCCGAATAGATTCATATATGTGCTCTTGCCCTAGTTGAACACGTCATGCCAAAGCCGACTAAACCACACTACTAAATAAGCCCACTCTATAAGGAGCTCACGTTAGTGGTCAAGTGGGGCATCGTGATATAATTCAGCTACGACTTTAGAAGCCGAATAGTTTAATTTATCTTCCCTTGCCCCAATTGAACACGTCGTGCCAGAGTTGACTAAAACACACTACTAAATAAGCCCATAATGAACTTGTCATAAATAAGCCAACTTCAATAATCGAATAGATTCATATATCTGCCCTGGGTTGACATAACGTTGATTCCGAATAGGTGCGGTGACAGCTGGAGCGCATCAAAATCATTGTATCCATAATTAATGAACAAGGTAGCCAGGTATTTATGGGGCCTCTGGCTTCATTAAATAGACGTGGCACAAACAACGAAAAGAGCATGCGATAATTAGGGAGTGATCAAGGAATAGAGCGTCGAAGGTGGTTGTATTGTGTCATGGTGAGCAAGGTTGCATATCTGTGAGGCTATTCTTCAACAACAAAAGAGAAGGAAGAAGCTTAGCAAAGCTGGGCACAGAAATGAATCGCGGATCTAGTAGTGAACTTATTCGAATGGGAAATGTTGCATTTGAGGGGCAAGAGAGACGTCGATCACCCAGACGTTAAAGTAGGTCTCCAAGAAGAGGCGAAACAGAGAAGTCTTCGGGAAGTGGGGCACAGCAAAGAGGGAGCACGAAGGCTACAAGTGAGTAGGCCTCTATGCGAAATGAGCTGAGTAGACTGCCACACTCTCTAAGTTTTTCGGTCTTTATTGGGAACAAACCCATGACCGAAACAGATTCAATTATCTATGATCTGATCGTGACAGTGGAATTTACACAGCAAATTTTTCCACCCGAAGTACAACAATCCCTGGTTAAACGGGGTGATTATGAAGTCTTCAGAGAAGGTGTCCATGGGGCGATCAGAGGACTCTACAACTCAAACGAGATCGGCATGCACCTTCGCGCTGCGCAAATAGAAATTGAGCAGAAAGATGGGCACATTCGGAACTTGGAAAGCCGTATAGAAAAGGTCGAGGATGAGGTGCAGAAAGCTAGGGTCGACGAGACACAGCCGGCGGGCGCGATGAATCTGGCTGTGGTCGACAAAGTGAACCAACGCCTGATAGATCATGCCATAGCCGATCGGGGCATGGTAACTGTGTTCGCAAAAGAAGTGATACGATCACGAGCTTACAAAGAGGGCTTTTTTGATGGATGAAAGATCAGCATTGAGAAGACTAGGGAGAAGTTGGCCGATGATGTTTGCTGATGTGAGAACCGCGGCTTTAAGCCCGGATGGATCAAGGCCCTTCAAGCCGCCAGTATTGACTCGGTGTCTCTCCTGTACGATGAATACAACGTTCCGTTCGAGGCCTACAATGCCGAAAAGACGGATAATGAAGAAAAGGCGGCCGAAATGGAAAAGGCCTGATCAATAGGAAATCTATTTGTAAAATTTAGTCGATTAGAACTTCTGTAAGAAATATCGCCATTTGTAATAAATATTGTTGTATTCTGTAATCAATATTTATTGTTTGAAATGAATATCTATTTGAACGATGAAATGTTCATTGTACTGTTAATGATGAATATACCTTGGCAGTTCTTACTACCGAATTAAACACAAGGTGCTTCGAATTCCCAACCTAAGAATTCGGTGTCGTTTGTGATGGCCAATCGTGAACAAGCATGAAAGGTGCTCCGAATTCGGAGTCTTTATTGTAATGGCCAATCGGAAAACACGAAAGGCGCACCGCATTCGGAGGCTTTTTCGGCCGATCGTGCCGAGCACGAAGGGTGCTCCGAATTTGGAATCTTTGTAATGGCCAATCGTGAACAAGCTCGAAAGGTGCTCTAAATTCGGAGTCTTTTTCGGCTGATCGTGGCGAGCACAAAGGGCACTCCAAATTCAGAGTATTTATAATGGCCAATCGTGAACAAGCACGAAAGGCCCGCCGAATTCTGAGGCTTTTTTGGCCAATCATGTCGACCACGAAGGGCGCTCTGAATTCAGAGTCTTTGTTGTAATGGCCAATCGTGAAACACGAAAGGCGCTCCGAATTCGGAGGCTTTTTCAGCCGATTATGATGAGCACGAAGGGCACTCCAAATTCAGAGTCTTTGTAATGGCCAATTGTGAACAAGCACGAAAGGCACTCTAAATTCGGAGGCTTTTTGGGCCGATAGTGGCGAGCACGAAGGGTGCTCTAAATTTGGAATATTTGTAATGGCCAATCGTGAACAAGCACGAAAGGCGCTCCAAATTCGGAGGCTTTTTCGGCCGATCGTGCCGAACACAAAGGGCGCTCCAAATTTGGAGTCTTTGTTGTAATGGCCAATCGTGAAACACAAAAGGAACTCTGAATTCGGAGGGTTTTTCGACCAGACGACAATTTAAAAATAAATACAAGAAAGCAATTGAATTATATAGAAGCACATGGTTACATAGCAAAAAACAAGAATAACCTCCAAGTTTAATGATAAAATTTGCGCAAGTGAGTCGAATTCCAAGGTTGGAGCAGTTTTTTGCCAGCCATGTCTAAGAGTCGATATGCCCCTGCACCGGCAATTGAATCGATCTGATAGGAGTCGTTCCAGTTGGGGCCTAGTTTTCCATCTGCTGGATTTTTGGTAGCGAGAAACACTTTCTTGAGGACCAATTCTCCTGGGGCGTAACGGCGCAATTGCATGCGCTGATTATATGATTTGGTGAGCTGTTGCTGGTATCGCACCATATGCACAAGGGCTCTATCTCGGCACTCTTCAAGAAAATTCAGGTCTAAGGCTAGCATCATCTCATTTTGTCCTGTGTCAAAAGCTTTTGATCGTAGAGTGGGTAGGCCGATTTCAAGAGGGATGATAGCTTCTGTCCCAAAGCACAAGGCGAATAGTGTTTCCCCAATGGACCGCCTCGAAGTGGCGCGATGAGCCCACAATACATTGGGCAGTTCTTCAACTCACTTGCCCTTGGCCTTCTCCAACCGTTTCTTGATTCCGTCTAGGATTACTTTATTTGAGGCCTCAGCCTGTCCGTTGCTTTGTGGATAAACCAGTGAAGAAAAGTAAGGCCGAATACCATATATGTCACCCAGTTCCCGATACACGCCACAGTCGAATTGGGTGTCGTTGTCAGATATAAGTGCTCTAAGTATGCTGAATCGGGTTATAATGTTCTTCCATACAAAGCGTTTGACGTCTACGTCCCAAATATGTGTCAGTGGTTTTGCCTCGACCTATTTTGTGAAGTAATCTGTTGGAACAATCAAGAACCATTTACTTCCCGGAGCCCTTGGCAATGGTTCGACGATGTCCAGGCCCTACTGAGCAAAAGGCCAAGGACTAGTAACGGAATTCAATTCTTTGGCGGGAAAATGAATTAAGGGAGAGAACTTCTGGCATTGCTCACACTTCCTTACGTAGTTCTCAGCGTCAATACGCATGGTTGGCCAATAATATCCCTGAGTTATGGCTCGGTGGGCCAATGAACGCCCTCTAGAATGGGCACCACAACTGCCTTGGTATATTTCAACCAAGAAATCCTCCACTCTATCTAGATGAGCATACTCCAAGTATGGCCCTAAGAGATTTTTTGTAAAGCTTTCCATGGAGGTCCAAATAGTACCATAAGGCCTTGTTCTGCAGCTTATGGGCTTCTTTCTTATCTGTCGGCAACTGTTTAGAGGAAAGAAATACGGCGATGGGATCTATCTAACTCGGCCCTGAGTCAATGATGCAGACGCGAACGGGCTCGGAGGAACTGATACTCGGCTCTGGGATAAATCCCATTTTGATGGTTCGCTTGATTTCTGAATTAATGGCAGAAGCCAAACAAGCAAGGGCATCCGCGTGAGCATTCTAATCACGAGTTATTTGATTCAACTCGTGGTGGTCAAACTTTATAAGCAAGTCATTCAGTCGTTTTTAGCAGAATACTCCCATTTTAACTGATTAATGACCAATTTTTAGTCGTAGAAGACCTGTAATTGCTTGGCGCCTAGGTAAAGCGCATTACGGAGGCTGATTAGCAGTACTTCGTATTCAGCCTCATTATTTGACGCATCGAAACCTAGTTTGACTACTTGCTCGATTATTGCGCCTTCGGGGATCATGATCACTATCCCTACCCCACTTCCACGTTGGTTAGATGACCCATCACAGTACATCTGCCAAATATCCCCAACATACATTCTCTATTCTGGTTGAAGCCGAAGGGCTAGTTGGTCAGGTTTGAAGTTGGCATGGCACTTCGTAAATTCGACGATGAAGTCGGCCAAAATTTGCCCTTTGATGGCTGTTCTGGGCAAAAACTGGAGGTCATACAATGCCCATTTTGAGACTCGCTCTGACAATTCCACACTACGAAGTACTATTCGGAGGGGATAGTCTATTAGTACCCCTATAGTGTGAGCTTGGAAATAATGCATTAGCTTCCTGGCGGCCACCACAAGAGCCAGGATGAGCTTTTCCAGTGGTAGGTACAGTGTTTCAGCGTCGACCATTACTTTGCTAACATAGTGAATAGGCCTTTGATCGCTGAGTTCTTTCTTTAGCAATACGGCGCTAATTGCCTGATCTAATACTGCCAGATACAAGATGAGTGGATCCCCTGGCGATGGAGTTACTAAGAGTAGGATGGAACGAAGATACGTTTTCAATCTGGCACTTAGGGGTCCACTGAAATGTTTTTCCCTGCCAAAGTGTGTGAAAAAATGGTCTACAACGATCCGAGGAACAGCTAATGAATCTGTTGAGAGCCGCAGCCATCCCCATCAGTTTCTGAATTTCTTTGGCCAACTGAGGTGAGTCGAGTTCTATAATGGCTGAAATCTGTTTCGGATTGGCCTCTATTCCACGATGGTTTACAATACAGCCAAGGAATTTGCCAAATCCAATACCAAATGCACACTTGGCGCCGTTAAGTTTTATCTTGTACTTTCGAAGAATGTCAAAAGTTGTGGCTAAGTCGGCTAAGTGAGCATGCTTTTCTTTGGACTTTACTACCATGTCATCGATATATACTTCCATGGTAAGGTCGAGTTGTTCTTCTTGGGGTGAGGAATGCGGTCTTTTTCTAGTCCTCTAGATGCAGGGCAATTTGGTGGTAATCCCTGTATACGTCTAAGAAACTCATACATTGGTGGTGCGCAGTTGCGTCCACAAGTTGATCAATTCTGGGAAGGGGGAAACAATCCTCAAGACATGCTTTATTGTGGTCCGTGAAGTCCACATACACACGCCAAGATCCGTTTTTCTTCTTGACAACCATGGTATTGGACAACCACGTGGGATAAGTTACTTTGCGGATTGCCCGAGCCTCTAGGAGCTTGTCGACTTTGGCAACAACAGCCGACATATGTTCGGCTGCCGATCAGCGACTCTTCTGAATGACTGGTTTGACTTTCAGGTAGACATTTAAATGGTGTTAGGCCACGCTGGGGTCCACCCTCGGCATCTCGTACAGTGTCCAGGCGAACACATTGATATTGCTGAGTAAGAAGGAAACCAACTCCTGTCGCTCAGCTAAATCTAGACAAGTGCTGATCAAGAAGAATTTGTTAGGGTCCTCTTTGATTTCAATCCGATCAAGATCTTCGGTTGCTTTATCAGTGGAGGTTTTCCCAACATCCTCAAGGCTTTCTCTGTCTGGGATTTCAATTGAGTTTACTTCCAGTTCCCTTGGTTTCTTCGTCGAAGCAATAAGGTGGCATTCCTTCGCCGACTTCTGAGAGCCTCTGATTTGCTCAATGTCGTGTTGTGTTGGGAAGTGGAGTAACTGATGGTAAGAGCTTGGTATAGCCTGCATTGCGTGCAACCAGGTTCTCTCCATGATTATATTGTATGGCGATGGAAGGTTGATGACTAGAAATTCCACGTCAATTGACCTAGTGCTTGTACGCACTGATAATGTGACCTTGCCGAGAGGGTATTCGGGATTGGCATTGAAGCCGAACAAGGGACATTCGGCCAAGAGCAAGTCCAAACTAGTGAAGTCGAGCTTAAGAAATTTCTTATAGTACATTATCTCTGAGGTGCTCCCCTGATCGATTAGAACACGTTCGATGATGAATCTGTTTACGCGTAACTCGATGACAAGGGCATCATCGTGAAGGAGGGATACCCCTTCGAAATCTATGTCGTCGAAGCTAATCTTGCCGGTCTTATGTGGCCGTTTAGCTGGTGTGCACAGCCTAGACAGGCATGGTTACAGCTGAATCGTATATATGCTGTTTGGCGGTGGAAGACTATATATCATATGAATCACACCAAGTAGCGGTGAGTCCGGGCGTAAAGCCACCATGCTTGGTGGGTTGCCCTTGTGGGGGAGATGCTGACCCAGTCAGTCGTCTTGTACCAACTCCTAAAGATGGTCCTTCAGGGTGTAGCATCTATCGGTTTCATGCCCGTGATCCTTATGGTATTCACGTCGCCGATCCCTTCGTCTAGTGTCGGGGGGGCCAATCATCTTGGCCGGCCATTTAAAAAATGGTAGATGCTGGATTTTGGGAAAGCTCTTGCTGATCGGCTTGGCCAACTCGCTATACTTCTTATCTGCCCACCTGGAGTGCCTGCTTTCCACTTGATATTGCTTGCTCAATCGGCGTGAATACTGTTCGCTTAATCAGCGTGGATCTCAACAATTCTTTGGCCAGCCTCCCAGCTCAGTGCTCTTTTCTGGTGGTGCAGCACTTATCGATTGTACCAAGGCAGGTGCTGCTGTTTCCATGACCTTCTGACTAGATTTGAAACGGAGGGCATCATCCTCCACCTTGCAATACTCCTCAACCTTTTTCATTAAGGCCCAGACTGTTTTGGGAGGTCGTTTAGTCAACGAGCTTCTGAGCAAACTATTGGGGTATAAGCCCATCTTAAAAGCGATGATGGCCATCGAATCATTGCAAGTATCATCTACCAGATTGAAACATTCCCAATAGCGCGGTGAGTATTCACGGAGGGTCTCTTCCGACTTAATTTGCATTGCTCATAGCAAGTCAGCTTGCTTTGGCTGGGTCTGGTTGGTGATGAATCTTGCCCTGAAGGATTTTTGGAGCTGATGGAAACTTTTCACTGAGGCCGGCTCCAATTTATAATACCATAAGTGCTTCATCATCAGCATGCAATGTAATCGCTTGCTTGATCTGTAGGATCTGATTTGCCATCATACAGAGTAAACGTCGGTGCTTTGAAGTTTTTAGGCAATACGGCCTTTGCAATGCATCATATGAAAAGATCATGTTTGTCCTTTGCATTTGAGCTGTCATCTCTTTTTCCTCACTTGTGTCACACATATGGACATCCCTCAAATGAGCTGGACATGTCAACTCACCTCTTTTTCCTAGGCTTCTGAGGTGATGAGTCGGAGGTGCTACTACTGTCACGTTTCCAATGCCGACGCCATTGATTATCCTTCTTCTTTTCTGGCGATCGGCCCCGGTCACGATGTGGTACGATCTGCTGGGACTTTACTAACTCCAGAGCCAGTTCTTTACAAAGACATTCGTTATCAACCGCCATATCTTCTAGACGTTGTTCAGTTCGCGTTGCTTGGTCCATCATCATCTGCATGGTTTCTTGTAGTGAGGTCAAAGGCAAGGATAGATCTATAGGATCAAAGTTCAAGGCTCTTCGCGCGGTGATATTTTCCAGACCGAGCGTGGTTCTTGGTGTAACATCGTCTGCAATGAGCGAAGGATCGTCTGTTATGTCTGCCATGGACGAGCTTGAGTATTCCCATAGACGGCGCCAATAATGGGGAAAAGGATTTGGAAATACTCTCTGATCCAGACAAACCTTCTTGATCCTTGAGTTAATACCTGAAATAGGAACAAACACTCTTGTCAGGGGTGCTAGAATTAGCACTCCGACAAGCAAGTTAGTCTTCTCTTAGTTTTTACTTTACTCACAAGTTATCTACTATTTTTCACATACCTTTCTTTGATTGAGGCTCCTCCTTTTATATTGTTCTCTTGGGCCCCCTAGGCCCATTTCTCACTTTCAGTCATCCTGTCTTCATGGTTAGGCCCCCACGTGACCCATGGGATATTTGACTAAGTCGACCCTTCAGCTTGGTTCTACTCGACTTGTATTCGGCTCTCTTTTCGTCAGCTACAGCCCATTCGCTGGGCTTTGAACAAGGCCGACTTATATACGGCCTTGTTCCTATCGCCTACGTTCTTGCTACATGGGTTTCTAGATATGGACGACTTGTATATGACACTATTCCCAAATGGGCTTGCTTTTGGGCCTTCAATACCATTGATAAAATTTGGCTTCCACAATTCCCCTCCACCAAAACTGGCAACAAAGATTGTGGTACATCTTCATGCCTCCCGAGTATATCGTAAGATGTGAATGGTGGAACTCTCGGAGTACATCCTCTGTACAAGACTTTGGCATAAAAAGTGGTCTAGATATTTCACACTAAAGTCTAAATGAACATTCAAACCCTTCTCTACCTTCCCACTAGAGATCTTTCCTCGGATGGTCTCTACCTCATGATCATACTATTGTGCCTTCATAACTTGACTAACTAAGGTAGGTTGTGCAATTGTAGTAAATAAATTGGCCAACTTAACGGACTCCTCAAGGTGCAAGTCAAAGTCGTCGATAGCGCCCAACATCTCTCATTCCCGTATAACAATACTCGCTACTCTGCTCACGGACTTCCTACTCAAAGCATCAGCCACTACATTGGCCTTCCCCAAATGATAATGTAATTCAAAATCGTAATCCTTAATAAACTCCATCCACCTCCTTTGTCTCAAATTCAAGTCTTTCTATAAGAACAGATATTTCAGACTCTTGTAATCAGAAAAAACCTCAAATTTCTCCCTCTACAAATAATGCCTCCAGATTTTTAAGGCCAAAATTACTGCCGCTAGCTCTAGGTCGTGAGTAGGATAATGTCTCTCTTGGATTGTCAATTGTCATGAACCATAGGTTACAACTTTCCCTTCTTGCATCAATACAAAACACAAACATTCCCGTGATGCATCACAATAAACCGAATAACCCAAACCCCTCTCCAGAATTATCAAAACTGGAGTAGTGGTGAGTCTAATCTGAAGCTCTTGGAACGACTTTTCGCAAGCCTTTACACGAATCTAACTCATTTCCTCGTCAACCTAGTGAATGACGAAGCCAGTCTAGAGAAATCTTTTACAAAACATCAGTAATACCCAGCTAAGCCCAAAAAATTCCGCATCTGAAAGCCGTTCTTAGTCATTTCCAATCTTGCACCGCATCTATTTTAGATGAATCTATTGTCACCCCTTCCCCAGAAGACTAAGATGTCGTCGACAAAGACAACTACGAGCTGATCCAAGAACTCATGAAAGACTCGATTCATCAAGTCCATTAACGAAGCCGGTGCATTGGTTAGCCCAAAAAGCATTACTAAGAACTCGTAATGGCCATACTACACACAAAATACCATTTTCTAAATATCCTCATCTTTTACCCTTAACTGGTGATAACTCGATCTTAAATCGATCTTCAAAAAATAACGAGACCCCTTTAACTGGTTAAACATACCATCTATTCACGGCAATGGGTACTTGTTCTTAATAGTTACTTGGTTCAACTTTCGGTAATCAATGCACAACCGCAATGTGCCATCCTCCTTCTTTGCAAAGAAAGCCGGTGGCCCCTAAGGTGACGTACTAGGGCGAATGAAGCCCTTATCTAATAAATCCTGGAGCTATAACTTCAGCTCACACAACTCGAATGGCACAAACCTATATGGTGCCATGGAAATCAGAGCTATGCCCGACGCCAAGTCGATAAAGAACTTAATCTTTCTATGTGGTGGCAACTCTGTATGATCCTTTGGAAAGACATCTAGATACTCTTGAACTACTCTTGAAAAGACTCTAACTGATCAAACTCCAACCCCAAAGTTGGTACAAAAGAAAATGAGATGAAGGAATTAGATGCACCAGTATCAATCAACACATTGGTTAAGGATTTGAATAGTAAAAACTTACCTCTCACAATATGAGGTACTTACAACTGCTCTAGTGTAATCACAACATACACACGCCCTGGAGGTCTCTGATCAACTTGATCACCCCTTGGAGCATAGGTCTAAAGAATTGACTAAGCTGAAGGGGCTCCCTGATTGGCCCTCAAGGCCTGAACAAACTGAACTGGCTAATGGGTCTGTGTTTTCCTAGAACCATATGCACCATATGTGTCATCCGATTGAGGGAAAAACCTCTTCAAATGCCTAAACTAACCACAAGGAGAATAGGTAGGCGGCTGCCCACTCTCTTGGCTTTGACTCTAAGAATGAGTCGAAGACGGTGCAGATTGTTGCCCTCCTCCTCTCTCTCTCTCTCTGCAGACAAGCTAGAGACTTGTGGCCCAACTAACTACACTTAAAGCATGTGAATCCACCTTGGATGCCCTTTCCCAAACCAAAGTTTATCACGGGAAAGGTGGATATAGACTGCAAAGCCTAGGACTGCTGCAGGGTAGAACCGCTTTGCCTCTTGTTGTCCCTCGCATCACCATAAGACTCCTGCCCTCTCTACTTGGAGACTTTCATTCGTTCTTCCACCGCTTGAATCACCACCGCCAAATGGGTCGTCGATTCAACAAGGCACCCTTAATCCTGAATCATAGAGCCGACCATCTTGAAAAGGAGCTTGGTCCTCAATCTCTTCTCAAACTCGATACAACGGTGTTCCTCCGTCGCCACGAGTTCCGGTGCAAACCTAGAAAGGCTAGTGAAGGTCGCCTCAAACTTGGCCACTAGTGTGCTCAACTACTTGAGCTTCAAAAACTGCTCTCTCAATTTCTCTCTCACTGTGGGTGGTAAAAACATATCATGGAAGGCATTAAAAAATGCCTTCCAAGTCACCCCGATATGGCCCCTCACAAACTTCCACTATTGACCCGTGTCGCCCTTCAGCTGAAAGGCTGCCAAGGTCACCCTCAAACCATCATCTTCAATGCCAAGCATCTCAAACATCTTCACCATCTGCTCGAGCCACTCATCAGCCGTCAGTGGCTCCTTCGGATCTCCTATAAACTCATCCGAATTCGATCGGAAGAATTCCCTCTTCAGAAAAGATGGCCATGTCTCTACAACAGGGGCCTGGACTTGATCTCAGCTCTGAGAATGTCCATGGATTCCTGGAATGCTCCTGCCATTTCATGGGCTAACACGTCTATGGCTTGCCGGCCTACTAGCTCGACCACGTTTGCCTAACCAACTGTAAACACAATCAATATCTTAGAAACTACATTTCATACTCACTTAATCACATAAACATGTTGTCACATAGCATATTAGGTATACATCTATTATTTATCTAGCGAGACAAACCCATCGTGGTAATAACCACTCTCCATAAGCCCAAATTAGTGAAACCCGATAAGCTCTGATGACAAGTTGTAACGCCCCCAAAATATAACCATAAATAATCCCATAAGGTACACCAAATATGCGACAAGCTAATAAAGTTTTAGGCTTCCATTAATTCTCTAGAAAACATTACAAAAGGTGCCACATGCATTATACGTTCATAAATCTTAAATTCTGAATCTATAGTATGTGACACATATCAATAGATGGAAATGAAAGAAAATACAAATAAGTTCATGTCTTAATGGCTACATATTTTCAAGACGATGCTTGGTTACAACAAAAGTGGGTCAAGCCTAAAACAAATAAACAGTCCGACGTTTGTACAAAAGATATTACAATACAAGAACAAATAAGCCTTCAGCTCCAAGATAATCCCAAGCTAAGTTCTTGGTGGAGGTATACCATTAGCACTTGAAAATTGGTTTCCACATAGAGTGAGCTAAACCCTTGTACAAAATACTTTAACACACTATATGATGCTTAACAAAGTCATATGGTGAATGCATATGAATGCCATTAACCAAAACTTTACACTTTTCTCTTTCAAAACAATGCTTTGCCATGATTATAATTCAATTCGTAAAATAATACTTTTTTTAAATCATAAAACAGGGCACTAAATATACAACATTGAGAATCTCTCAGTATGTGTCTGCTAGTAGGCTGTACAAGAACTACCAAAGCCATTTTACCATACTAACCAGAAGCATCAATACCTAACTATGCTGGTTTCTAGTCTTTCACCAAGAACACACAGGCCACCATTGATAATACCATAACCACAACCCCAAACCAGATTCACCAAGGTATTCACCAATTTTTCTCAAAACGATACATTTTCAATGTATAAATATGAAACAATGTTCAATACAAGATGTATGAGTAATTGGTTTAAATTAGGCTAATCCTCATGTAATTTCTACAATAATCAAAGCTATGCTCTACCAATAGCCCAAAACAGATATCTCTATGCAAAAGATAAATCTCCAAGTAACAGATAAAATTTCATAATCTCAATATAGGAGTGATAATACATATTCAACTCCACTCTGATCATCAACAGATATGTTCATATTATTATTTCAAAAGCTTAATATTTTTCCTTTTTTCCTTAGTTCAAAACCAATGATTTCCATGATTTCCAAGAAAATATCTATTCCTTTCAAAAACACATTTAAATGAGAGATTTTCAAGATTTCAGCCCAATCTATCAATATAACCATCTCCATAACATTTCCTATGAGCTCATTTGAAAATCTCTCTTTTATACTTCCAAAACCAATCCAAATCGAACCCTAAATCAAACCCACAACTGCCAAATCTCCACTCTTTCAAGAAATACATAACAAGACTAAAAATCATACAAAGAAGTTAAAGAAATCCCTACATTAAAGAAAAAAAAGAAAGGAAAGGCAATCCCAAAATCAACGGAGTCGGATCTTGAACTTTTTCCGATCAAAATGACCATCTCTACGCGCTCTACCCTTTATCTCAAAGCACCAAGGTCACAAGATTCAAGGATTTTGATGTATGGGAATATTTAAGCAAGAGCTAGAGAGAGAGAGTGAAGAAATTTGATAAAGAAACCTTTTAGAGAGAGAGAGAGAGAGAGATCAAAAAGTGAAAGGAAATATCTTTTTCCCATACTGATATACATATAGACCACTCGAGTGACCAAATCACCGCTCAAGCATCAGATATAAGGAATCGCTTAAGAGACCAAATCATGGCTCGAGCGCACAATGACCTCCTCCTAGAAGTTCAAACCTACAAAGAGACTGCTCAAGCAAATAAAATACCACTTGAGCGTCACATACAGAATACCTTTCAAGCGACCAAATGACTGGAGCGAAGAATACCCCACTCGCAAAAGATCAGACCAGCAACACAAATTCTTGAAGCAACAAAAGACCGCTCCAGTAAACTCAACAACAAACAGACAGAAATTCCTTTGAAACTCAAAGTCCTAACCTATTCAAAACACAACCAGCAACTCCAAACAACCAATCCCAATTAACAACAAAACAACAAGGAGTATAAACCACAACAATGAGTACCGGATCTCAGATCAAAGAATATAAAAGGGTAAGGTCTTAACTCAAGCCGCTATAACCTTAGCACGGTTTCAAGAATCAGCAAATAGGATAGCCTAATCAACTGATGATGTTGATTAATTTATCTCGTGTCAATCAATACTTGGTTACAAAACCCATGTTCATCTTTTAATATTGTTGTTTTATGATTTTTTTTTTCTTCAAAACTGTTGCATTTGGGCTCAATCTGTTTTAAAACGCTATGTTATTTTTATTTTATTTTATTTTTTCCTTTCTTGGTGAGGGGGTTAAAAATCGACGAAATGTTGTCTCTAATGTCACTGTCTTTTGTTTTCTAGTTTTCAACTGTGTCATGTGCCTTATGGGTAGAGACCTTAATTTTTATAATTATCTTTGGAACCCTAATTTGATGTATATTTCAATAAAGGTCCTGAATTATCACGTAATTGCATTTTAAACTATAGAACCGAAACGCATTGCGGACTAATCCGATCAAACTCTCATCGATCCCGAAAACTAGGTTATCAGTTTTAAAACCCTAATTAAGAGTACTAAAACTCTAGAGTATCGTTTAATCACTTAAAAACCCTAACTCTAGGATAACGCCATTTTTGCATGATTTTTCGCTTTACTTTGCAATTTCGTCCAACAAGACCTGAATTAATTGCTTTAATTATTTTCTTATAAGTATACATTAATAGTAAGTGATAATTTATCAAAATTTCAGATTTATTCCTTGTCCTTTTATTTTTATTACAATTTGGTCATTTTCTTGAATTTATTATTGTATATTAGTAATATCTATCTTTATATTATATTATATACCCATCATATCTTATATATATATATACATCATCCATATAAATATAAATTCAAATTTTATACTAGATGAGAGGGGGGTGGCATTACCATCCATGTGATTTATACCCAAAAAAAAAAAAAAAAAATTGCATAAAAATCTTCACAAAACCCTTGAATTGGGGGACACAGACATCCATCAAATTCCATTTCAACCAAGCTTGGATTAAGCTCTAATTAAACCCTACTTAAGCCTCCTACAAATCAATTCCATTCAAGACCAATCAAGGCTAAAATGTTCAATTCAACACATTTTTCTATAACAACAATGATTCATCCCCCCTTTTCCCCCCACCTGCTTTGACCCCCTCTCTCTCTCATTGGTCCCCTTTTCTTTTTCTTTTTCTTTTTTTTCCTGCTCCTCCAATCACCACCCGCCACGTGGCAAAGGGGGTGAGGAGGTGACCCCCAAAAGGGGGTCCCAAGCATTATTCTTTCTATAATATGAGCAATCCCCCCGCTGCACGTACAGTTTGTTGCAATCATGAAAATGTATTGCTCTCCTATTGCTGCATGTGCGGTGGAGGAGGTCCTACACGTACGACAAGGGGGCTCCACATGTGCGGCAGTGCGTGTTTCAACCTTGATTTTTGGGCTCCTTTGAACAAATCTGATCCCTCTTCACCTTTTTCACTCTTCTCTCTTTCTTTCTTTTCTTTCTAAACTCTTACCAAACTTTACAAAATCCATCATCCAACAAGTTCTATCAACATTTTGACCCTAGTTCTTTAGATCAAAATGACAAGCTTGTCGAGGGCTACATTTTGATTGGTGCATTCGACAATTCGACAAATCCGAAATTTGGGGGCTTTCTTTTTGGTTCTCCTCTTCTCTCTAAGAAGTAGGGATTTCTCTAATTTCTTTTAATATAGTTCTCATAAATGGATATGTGGTACTTTTATTACATAATTTTTAGAAATATTGTAGAATTTTCAAAGTATGTTTTATGAGAAGTTAAGGTTTATATTGTGTTAGGTATTTCTTGACATCATCTCTACCTAAATTGAGTTTGGAAGGTATTTAGAGTGTATGGAAACCTTGAGATGGAGAAGCCCTAATTATTCAAGCAAAACCCTAATTTTCTTAATATTATGTGATTTGAAGAAATTGAAAATTATTGACAACTTTGGAGAAGTTGAATTTAGTACTATTCATCAAAGAAAATGGTAACGATTGAGAGCATGTGTTTTAAGCAATTTGATTGAGATTATATATACATTATTGAATTCATTAAGAAAACTAGATAAATAAATAAATAATATATTTATTAAAAGAAAACTAAATAATTTAATAAAATTAATCAAAGAATAAAGAAAAGATTTAAAAAGAATTGAAACTTAAAAAAAGAACTATGATAAATCAAGCAATATTAAAAATAATTTGAAATTTACTTTAAATACAATTTGCCCCCTATGGTTCTAGAAATTACATCCTGCCCCATGAGGTTTCTAATTTCATAACAAATGTCTCATTTTATTAATAAATCATCAAGTCAATTAATAGTTTTTTAATGATGTCAAAATTTTATTTCAAATAATAATTTAGGTAATTTTATCATTATGTAGAAGAGATGTTAGGAATTTTATTTTTTCAGTTAATTCTATTAAATAAAAAATTCTGACAATGAGGCATTTGTAATTTTTCAAACCACAATGGGCAATCTGTATTTTATGTAAACCTCAAGGAGTATATTTTTAATTTACCCTAAAATAATTAACAAGTAACCAAATTATTAATCATCATTGATGAATTTTAATACTATCATCAATTTAAAGAGCAAATTTTGGGAAAACAAAACAAAATAAGGAAAAGGTAATTAGAAACCAAGACTATAATTTTGATTGTAAAATTTTTTAGAGAAAAACTTAATCTCAATGGAGAGAGAGAGAGAGGGGTTCGTTTTCCTCAATCTCAAGCATTGAGATCAAAAAGCTATGAAATTTATTCTCATGATTTCTTGACAAACAGACAAAACACTGGTGACAAAGAGACTATAATTTTAATTGTAAAAAATCTTACAGAGAAATTTAATCTCAATGGCGACAGAGAGAGATTTAGCAAATGGTAATGTTCTGCGAATATAATGAGGACTAACGTGGTATAAATCGAAGACAATTGTGGATGAGGAAATATATTTTGGATGTTGTGAAACATGTAACGGCTTGGGTCGAGACTCAACCTTCATTTATTTTATTTTATTTTATTTTTTTCATATAGAGATAGTTACATTAAAAAGGTTTTTCTTTTCATAATTAGATTTAGTTTGAAAATTTTCTAAGTGTGAAAATTAGATTTCAAAAGTCACGATTTTTAAAATAATTTTTTTCGGTAATTGCTCTTTATATATTAAATAGTCTAAATTGATTTTATGAAATTTTTCTATGAAGTATTAGCCACATTACTTCAACATCAAACTTAGTAATTGTAGTCGAAAAATTATTTTTGTACTAAAATTGGGGAACCACTTTTTGATTTAATTAGATTTTAATTTTTTTTATATTTTTCTTTAAATCCAAATGGAGAGTATTTTCTTATTTATATTGTAAATTTAAATAAATGAAATATAAATATAAGAAGCTAAATGAAAACATTTACTTGGAAATAAGGTTGTTGTACAGGAAGTGCCTTAGGAACTGAACCTATAACACTTACAAAAATCTCAGTTCGCTCAAGCACAAGAATGAGTGCTCGAGCGGTCTGTTCGAAGTCAACTCTTTAAATCACCTTTTTGGCCAAATCTTTTTCACTTTTTCTCTCTTTTTCCTTCCATTTTTGAAGCTCTAAGCTCTTCAAGCTTAGATTTCATCTACCTTTTTCAACATTCACCCCTAGTTCTTAAGGAAAAACATAGAGCGTGTCAAGATCAACTTTTTGAACCAATTGGATCATGTTTTCATCGGTGTCATCTTTTGGGTGTCTACACTTTCATTCTCTCCTTTGAGGTAGGAATACCTTGAACTTTTTATATCTATGTTTTGATGTGATTATGTGGTATTTTCTTAGTTATAGTTATGTATGAGTTAGAGATTTTTTATTTAAAAGACGTTAAAATGTAAAATGGGGTTTTCACTCAAGTTTTTGAAATGTTTTAGATGTTTTGGCATAGTGATAAACAATAGTTAATGATTTTAGAGATTTTGTGAAGGAAATGAGGAAAACCCCCAATTTTCTTGAAAATCCTAGGTTTGAAATTTTGTTTAATGAGGGTTTGGAAACTAATTAGTGGTTTTATGTTAAAATTGACATTGATATGGTATTACAGCACATGAAGATTATGAAGTTGAGTAAATCTTTGAATTTCGATGAAACTATTATTAATGATGGAAGTTGTTGAATCAAATCTCTATGGAATAGATTGGGACTTCACTAAAATGGAGATTCTTAAACTAAATAAGGCTTTAAAGTGAAATTGGATTTATTTTGAGTTGATACTTACAGTGATGTTGGAATGATAGGAATTTTGGAATTAATGTTATTGTAATGGATGATTATGGAAATTGTTGAGATTGCTTTGATCATGTTTTATATTGATTATTCTTGTAGTAGCAAATTGAACCTTGGGCAAATTGAAACATTTGCAGACTCATGCATCTGTAGCTCGGCTTTTTCGCCCCCCCTTTCGAAAGTTCGAAAATATGCCCTACAGTTCGGACTCCTACGGTTCTGAATCTAATCTCACAAGTACAATGTGAAATTGATAAACACCAAAGAGTCCAAATCTGACAAATCTTTTGGAAAATCGATTTTGAATCAAATTGCCAAAAATGGACTGCTTTGCTAGATACAGAGTTGCCACATAAATATTTTATTTTGGAGAAATTTAGGAAACCCATGACTCGTGCCAAAGGCCACGTGTCCATCATCACCAAAATTGTTTCGACTCGGGAACTTAGGTACGAGAGGAGAAGGTCATGAGTTGAGCATCCTCACTCGCCTGATCAAAGATCGGCCTCTACTAATCATAATATGATTTTTATGTACATTATATGCTCTTGTTCCGGTTTATTAGGCTAGCATTTACTATGTGATTGTAGGCTAGCATTTACGGCCTTTCAAGACTTGGATGTTTTTGCAGGCACATCCGATGACGAGTTTGGTTGCTCGCCGAGCATTCAAAGTCCTCAGCAGAATGCCACAGGTTTGAGCCTTCCAAACCCTGCATCCTTTTTGTCTCCTTTTTGGACCATGTCTTGGTCTTTCTCCCCTGTAGTCTTTGGTGGCCTGCCGGCCATCTATGAGGGCTACCGGCCAGGGCTTCAGGCCTACCTTTCATTGATGTGCCTTGTCGGCCATCACTAATGGCCGGCCGGCCACCAGTGTTTTCTGCAGATATTTTGTAGCAGTTGTGCCAGCTGGTTGCACTTAGAGGCTTGCATCTGCCCACACGTAGAGGGTTGGATCTCCTTGTATAGGATTCATATTTTCTATATATAGGGAGGCCCTCTCTCATGTTTTAAGGTTGGAAGAATTAAGACTCAAAATTCTCTCTCTCTCTTTAGATTTCTCTCTCTTTCTTGTATTTCTCTACACCTTTGCCTACTTACACTACACTTTTGCATGTCAATCCTTAACCAAAAGTGATCACCTTTGAACTGAGGTTGTTTGAGGCCCTCTTGGAGCTCTACAAGTTGTTTTTAGCTTGAATTGTTGCTTGGAACCACTCTTCTCTTCAAGAGGTATAATACTAGCCTTTTAAGCTTCCTCTGCTTACTTGTTTTTCCATCTTTTTCCTACTGTTATGGGCTGATTTTGAGCTATAAAAAACTTTGTTTTCATGGGCTGAAATTAGTGTTTTGGACCATTAAAGGTTAGGGGGTGGTTCATCCCTCTTTATTCCATGTCATTAAGGCCTTTGCACTTTTGTTTCCCATTATAAAACTACCCTTTTTTGGGCCTTTAACCACTGAATTTCAGAGGTTTTTTAGTAGCAAAAAACTCATTTTGAAGTTCAAATTTGAAGGGTTAGCCTTCTTTCCTTGTGTCTTGTTTGCTAGTCTAGTTAACTTCATATGTTAGCATGTTTTTCTAGTTTAGCTTAGCTTAATTCCAGCATGTTTTTGCCTCTGAAATAGCCTGCTTTAGCTCTGTTTTGGGCTGTTTGGGTCAGTTGAGTCTTGTTTTGCATGGTTGTAATGCAATAGTCCTCACAAGCTTGGTGTTTTAGGCTCTAGACACCTTCTTGTTTGAGTTGATAGCATTTGTTTATGCTTTTATCACTCATTTCCAGCACTTAATCATCTCTGCAACCTCCCTCCTTTCTTGGTTTTATTTTTGCTTTGAAAGTGGTTCAAACCATTTGCTTGTTTAAAACATGAAATTGAGGTTTTGTGCTTAATGGTTTAATCTCTTTGGGGGTTCATTACCAACGGCATGAGGTCTCTTTCATGCCTAAAACAACCTTTGGTTCGGGTTTTCTTTGTATTTAGAGGACTTAATTCACCATTTGGACTTAATTTGATTAAAGGATGGTTGGTAACTAAAATGTGTAAACAAAATTGATAAGTAAAAGAGACAAGATAAGCATTTCTTCGTGTTGCATTGCATGTGTTCAAATCGGACGTTAGTTTGAGCACAAGGAAAATGGGACATTTCATACTCAAAAGTGATGAAATGTGCCACTTTTCTAGGTCTCCATTGCCCTTGATCATGCATGATAGGGTGATGGTTCTTGAATGTTTTGTTTTGCATTTATTAAGCTTGCACACCTTGAAGCACAAGCCATCATGCAATGAAATTTCTTTGATTGGTGGTTTGTGGTTTAAATTCACAATTCCTTGGATTTGTCCATGAAAATGAGAGGTGAATTGTGCATACAATCCTTGGAAAAATCCTCTTTTTGCTCTGTTTATACTCTGCTGCAGCATGGTGACCTAATGCATTAGTAGCCGACAATGCACCATTGGTGGCTGGCAGTGCACCATAAATGGCCGGCAAACCACCCTTTTGGCCAATAGAGGGCCGGTAGCATCTATCCATGACCGGCAAGCCACTGATGTAAACTCCAGTTGATTTTGGTAAGATGGAGCAGAAAGGTTCTGGAAATGCTCAACCCTGCAAACAGAGGCTTTCGAGAGCAAAACGAAGGTCTTTTCGGGCCAAAATCGAGCATGTGCATCTTCCACTCCCCGAGGCGTAGCAGTGGCAGTGTAGTTAAAAGTCTTAATTGCTTAGTTCGTGTACATTTGTGTTGTAAATTAATTAATTAGTTTACTAGTTAGTCAAGAGTGTTGTAATAATTAGTAATTAGTTTACTAGTTATTCATCTGGTTTGTAATAATTAGTCCAATTAGCTTAATTAGATTAGCTTAATTAGCTTAGCTTAGTTGCTAGTTAGTTAGCTTTTATTCATTTGGACCCTCTTTCGCAAGGGCGTAATGTTGTAATAAGTGTGCGTGTGTGTGTATGTCTTCCAACCCCACGTCTTTCTCCCTTTTATTTAATCACTTTTGATGGTTAGATTAGGGACATGTTTCAATTAGCATACATTATGCTTACATCCATTCATTCATATTGCATGCACCGAGACTCGGCACATCATTCAAACTGCATCGCCATTTCAATACCTTATTTGAATACGTGTTTAACCGCATGTTGTTTAAATTGCTTCATATGCCATATTAGTAGCCGAGCCTATTAATTGAATATTGCATGTGTTGCATTAGACACTTTGTATAGTTAGGAAGCATGCATTTTTTCTCACTTTGTCTTTTTAGCTCGGAGTACTAGGTGAGTTTTTATGCTTTAGCATACTTGCATGAGTGTGAATGTTGCCATGACTATCATGCTTAACATAAGGCTAAATGCTTACTTACTAAATTGCTTGAATTCCTGCGGATGAAGGCTTGTTGTTTGAATTAGAACGATTCAACGAATGTGCGTTTTAAGCTCACTTTATTGAGTGGCAAATCAGTTTTAAGCCCACTATGTTTGGTGGCAAATCCGCAAACTTTAAGCCCACTTGAGGTGACAACTTCAAACCATTTTCACAAACAAACATCAGTTGAATTGTTCCAAATTGAGCAAGCTAATCTATACTTGCTTGTGCACATCACATAGTAAGCTAGCTTAATAACCGGAATAAGAGCACGTAACGTTTATAAAAAAATCATATCATGATTAGTGGAAGCTGATCTTTGATCGGGCGAGCGAGGGTGCTCAATTCATAACCTTCCCCTTTCGTACTTAAGTTCCTGAGCCGAGGCAACTTTGGTGATGACGGACATGTGGCCTTTGGCACGAGTCATGGGTTTCCTAAATTTCTCCAAAATAAAATATTTAGGTGGTGACTCTGTATCTAGCAAAGTAGTCCAATCTTGGCAATTTTCGATTCAAAATCAATTTTTCAAAACGATTTGCCGAATTTGGACTCTTTGGTGTTTATCAGTTTCACATTGCACTTGTGAGATTAGATTCAGAACCACAGGAGTTCGAACTGTAGGGCTTTCTTTTCAAGCTTCCGAAAAGGGGGGCGAAAAAGCCGGGCTACAATGTTGCGCGCACACAAGGTATAGACTAGTTTGCCCAAATTGGAACAATTCAATTTCATGTTTATTTTTCGAAAAGGGTTTGATTTTGCCACTTAACAAAGTGGGCTTAAAGTTTGTGAATTTGCCACTTGACAAAGTGGGCTTAACATACATTCATTGAATCATTCCAATTCAAGCAACAAGCTGTAACATGTCCGCGAGGGACCTCAATGCTACAGTTCGGACTTGTTTTGGTTACTGTTCTTAATCTTGAACCAAAGAGTCCAAATCCGGCAAATCGTTTTGAGAAAAACAGATTTTTGAAAGAAGTGCCAAACATGGACTGCTTCGCCAGATACAGAGTCGCCACCTAAATATTTTTTTATGGGGGAATTTAGGAAACCCTGACTCGGTGCCAAAGGCCACGTGTCCGTCATCACCAAAGTTGCCTCGGCTCGGGAACTTGGGTACGATTGGGGAAGGTCAGCTATGAACACCCCCTCTCGCCCGATCCGAAGATCGGCCTCTACTAACCATGATATCCCATTTTGAAAACTTTATGTGTTCTTGTTCCGGTTATTAGCCTAGATTTACTATGTGATGCGTACAGCATATAAGTATAGACCAGGTCGCCTGAATTGGAACAAAACATTTCATGTTTGTTTTTGAAAGATGGTTTGCTACTCGCAAGTAGGCTTAAAATGCAGATTTTGCCACCCTCGGGTGGGCTTAGAAAAGATGGTTTTGCCACTATCTGGTGGGCTTAAAACTCAGGGTCGATGCATTGTTCCAATCCAAATAACCCAACCTTCACCCACAGGCACTCAGGCAGTTATATCACATAAGCATATAGCCTCATGGTAAGCATGCTATCATGGCAGTGACTCACACACATGCAAGGATGCTAAAGCATAAAACTTATCGAGTACTCCAAGTCAAAACAAAAGCTATGTTAGAAATCCATGCATGATCCTAACTATACAGAGATGCTTAATGCAACACATGCAAAAATGCAACTATAGCAGGCTCGGCTATTCTAAAGATGGCATGTGAAATGCTACAATTAACAAGTATTCAACTCGGAATTGAAATACAAGTGCAGTTAGCATGATGTGCCGAGCCCGGTGCATGTAAGACAAATGTATGGATGCACGCATGCATAGCATAAGGTATGCCAACTTAAATATGCCCTAGTCTACCATCATAAGCAGGTAAATAAAAGGGAAGAAAGACGTGGGATTGGAAGACATGCACACACTCACACACGCTTATTACACAATTGCGCCCTCGCTCGGAGGGACCAAAAGAATATACAGGCCAAATAACAAATCAACTATCCTAGCTAATTAATTATTACAGACCCTTAATTAATTAACAAAATAAATGCAGAAAGAAGGTGGCCGCAGCCCTACCTCGGGATGCATAGATGGTGCATGCTTGATCCGTCTCGCCCGGAAACTCGCTGCCATAGCACTGTTGCCTCTGTTTACACTGCCCTGCCCCTCTGAGGATCACAAAAATTTCCAGAACTGCTTTGAATCACTCCCTGAGTCCCCCGGATTGTCATCGGCCAGAGCAAAGTACCACCGGCCATGGGAATGGGATCATCGGCCAAATCTGGTGCTCTCGGCCAAATATGTTCTGCCGGTCGGCACTCAACACTGCCGGCCAGCCAAATCTTCCTGCTGAAACCTGCAGTTGACAGCAGCAGAGGGCAAGCAGTGTATGGCATGGAATTTTCAAGCAAATGTATGCATGGACACACTCCCTATCATGCAATGGACTCAAGGGAGCATGGCCCTCGACCCTCGGGCCATCAATCACGCATTTCAATGCATGATGGCCGAGGAGTCGAATTGCACGTTTTAATATGACACGAATGCACAAATACACACAAAGTGCCACCACCCTATCATGCATGATCAAGTGTGTTGGCGACAAAGGGGATTAGCTCATTTCATCACTTTGAGTATGAAATGGACTAATCCGCCTTGTGTTCGATATTACGTCCGATCGAACACTTGACACATGCAATGCAAACACATGTTATGCTTATCTTGCCGTTTTACTTGGTCAATTTTATTTACTCATTTTAGCATTACCAATTCATCCTTTAATTGATTAAGTCCAAATGAGAGTCCTCTAATGGGAAAGAGGGCCTAAGCCTCAAGTGCCTTGAGCATGAAGAAGACCTCATGCCGTTGGCTAGTAGAAACCCTCAAGAGGATTAAAGCCATTAAGCATGAACGTCTTAACTTCATGCTCAAACCGACAAGAGGCTCAAGGCTACTTTCAAAGCAATGAAAGTGAAACATGTAAGGAAGTGGCATGAATGGCATGAAGTACGCTCTGAAATTGTGTGCAAGACACTACTACAACATGCAAATGGTTCAAGCACTCATGCTCAAATGGACTAATCAACTAGGCATGCAAAGCATTACACCATAACCACACAAGGCAAGCCTTAAACAACAAAATCAACTCGAAACAGAGTTATGCAGCCTCAAAACAGTGGCTAAAGTGCATGGAACAAAGGCCAAAACAAGTCAATGAAGCATGCTCATGCAAGAGGCCAATGAAGCACATAAACCATAGCTATATGGTACAATGCATGCAGGTCTCAACCACCTCAAAACAGTGTTTCTACATGCCAAAACCATGCTGAAAATGCCATGATCATGCACCAAAACAAGCTCAAATGATATGCCCAAACAATGGGCTCTTGAAGCACATGAACTACAACTATGTAATGCAATGCATGAGAGTTTTATCCAGCCCAAAACAGAATTTCTACATGTTAATTTAGGGCCTAAAACATGCTGGAAAATAGCCAAAACAAACTAGAAAAGCATGCTCTCCTTTAGACCATTCTAAGCATTTAAACCACAACCATGCAAAGCAATGCACAAGCTACCTTAACACCTCAAAACAGAGCTTAATCACAGCAAAATATGAACTATTGCAGGCCAAAGTTAAGCTAGCACATGTTAGGAAGATAGGCTAAAGCATGAAACAAGCTAGGCTAGGGAGCAAAATTACACTACAAGTGTATGAAGCAAGCAACCAAGCCCCCAACCGGACCAAAACAGATCTGAAACATGGCAAAACAGAGCCTAAAACATGCTTGGCTTAAGCTAAAACAAGCTACAAAAAGATGCTACTTTACAAGCCTAACAAGGCATAACAACTAGCTACAAGGAGAAGGGGCTAACCCCTCCTATTTGAGATCTCAAAACTGGTTTTTGATCACTGAAAAACCTTTGAAAAAAAGGTTGTTTTCAGGCCCAAAAGAGGTTTGCTTAAAAGAGCTCAAAAGTGGATCACAATCTCACAAAACAAGGAGCAAACAAAGGGAGGACACCCTTTAACTCACAAGGACTTCAATCCACCACTTTTAACACATAAAAACAGAGATTTTGACAGTTGAAAACCAGGCCAAAAGAAGCATGCAAAGGTAGCTATACAAGTGCACAAAATCAAGCTTGAGAAAAGTAGGAGCTTACCCTTGAAGCTCTGCACCAAAACAGGTCCTTCTTGGACCAAAATCAGCCTTAGGAGCTCCAAATACACCTCCAAGGATCACCTCTTCAAGATAGGCAAGTTTGATCAAGGGTGGAGGCTCAAGAAATGGGAAGAACACTCACTTTTGGGCACTTATATGCTTCTATACACACAATATAGGAAGAGAGAGAGAGAGCTGAGATTTGGCTCTGGAATTTCTAGAGAGAGAGGGGTTTTTTTTAGAGTGAGAAGCTCCCCAAAACTTGCTTTAATGTTCTAACCCCTCAAATATGAGATATAAGGCTCTATATATAGCAAAATAGGAGCTTTTGGTCGAAATATCTCAATTGAAAATATCTGATGCAGTGTATAACAGCTGGATGATAAATATCTGTCAAAAATCTGAGTTTTGGGCACTTTTGGCCGGCCGGCCATCTTTGGTGCCGACCAGCCATCATTTTTGGCCGGTAAGGTTCACTTTTGGCTGACATATAGCTGCAGAGGTCAAATTGTGGCTGGTGGACCTCCATGGAGGCCGGTGGCAAAAATCAATGCTAGTCCCTGACTTGAAGAAAGCCTAATTCCTTCATCTGGATGCCGTTTCAGGTCATTCTTGAGCCTAAACTGTAGCCCCGGAAGTCTTCTTTCCAAATTTGTTAGCCTTACCTCAAAATTCCATGTGTGCTAAAAGTTATGCTTGTTTTGGTGAAGGCTGCTCAGTTTCGGTCCAACCGGGATGATGCCCAGCTTCAACCAATCATATCTCCGCCCTCCGGACTCGGATTTAAGAGATTCTTGGACACAAAATGAAGCCCCGGAAGTCTTCTTTCCAACGGTGGTGGCCTCATAGCTTAACTCCAAGTGTATAGACAGATAAGATTGATTTAGCGAGGACTGCTCATCTCTCTTTTAGCGATTCTTGCCTATCTTCTTCTCTAACTTGGTTTCTTCTCTCCTTTCCCCTTTTCTTCAACTTCAAACCCCTAAGCAAGGTGTTTTGAAAGATTTTTCAAAGATTTCATCTCTCTTTCATTCGTTTCCACTTTGTCCTTGCTCGGTTTACCGAAAAGCACAACGTTTGACAAAATGCGAGCCTCGAAACATCGCAGAAACTTTATTTCAAAAAAGTTTTGAAAGAGAGGGTTTTAAGGTCTAAAAACCAGTCAAAATAGCTTTGGTCCAAAATGGGGTGTGAAGTTGAGATTTGTCTCTCTCCTTGCCGAAGAAATTGAATCTTTGCCCTGCATACCTTTTACCACCAAGTAAACCATCAGTAACGCCCAAGTCTTAAGGGCGGTCAAAAATGGAGTGTCTACACAAGCCTTCATCCACAGGCATTCAAACAGTTTAACAAGTAAGCACTTAGCCTCATGGCAAGCATGCTAGTCATGGCAGTTACTCACACTCGTGCAAGTATGCTAAAGCACTAAAAACTCACCTAGTACTCCAAGCTAAGATAAAACAAAAGAGTTAGAAAAATATGCATGATACCTAACTATACAAGATGGCTAATGCAACGCATGCAATAATGCAACTAAAATAGGCTCGGCTATTGAACATGTTATTTGCAACAATTTCATAGCATGCGTTTAATACGTATTCGACGAGGTAATAAACGACAATGCAAGTTTGAATGATAAACTGCGCCTCAATGTATGCAAGACAAACGAATTGATGAAAACATGCGATACACTAATTGAAACGTGATGCTCCTAATCTAACCATCAAAAGCGGATAAATAAAAAGGAGAAATACGTGGGTTTGGAAGACATACATATTATTACAACATTGATGCCTTCGCGTAGGAGGGTCCGACTGAATAAACTAGCTAAGCTAAACTACTTAACTAATTATTACAAAACTTGAATAAATAATTAACTACCTCTAAGCTAATTAAATATTACAACAATTAAATAATTAATTATGCTAAGCGAATTAATTAAATAACAATAATGAACTAATTTAATTAACCACTTTAAGCTAATTAAATAAGTACAATATAAAGCTAATTAACTAACTACACTAACTAATTAATTACAAAGCGATTAATTAAACTAGCTAACTAATTAATTACAACATGAATTAATCAACTAGCCTCGATAAGTTATTAAAATACATAAGTACAACAACTAAATGATAAATGACTAATTTAAACTAATTAACTAGTCCGGGAAGCAAAAGAGGCCCATACATGCTCGGTTTCCACCCGAAGAACTTCCACTGTTTGTTTCTGAAAGCCTCTGTTGCACAACCCTTGCACTTGTTTTCCTCTTCTAGATCAACTCTGCTCTGCTTCCTTCATAAGCATTTTGCTCAAAATTCACTGGTGGCCGGTAGGCCAGAAGTGGTGGCCAATAGGGGGTTATCGTCCAACACTGATGGCCTGCAGGCCAGGAACAGTGGCCGGTCGGCCACTGATGATGCACCATTTCTTGCTGTAACAGAGAGCAAACAGAGCAAACAGAGAGTATTCTCACAGGTTGTTTGTACTGTGTATCCCTTCTTATCATCAAAACAAGCTCAAAGGAGTGATACACTTGGTTCAAAAACCATCAATCAAGCAATTTCATTGCATGATGGCTAAAGAACCAAGGTGTACAAGTTAATAAATATGCAAACAAGACCCACAACCTTCACCCTATCATGCATGATCAAGGGTAATGAAGACCTAGGAAACTTGACACATTTCATCACTTTGAGTATGAAATTCCCTAATTTTTCTTATGTTCAATTAACGTCCGATTGAACACACCGAAACACAATCAAATTCTTATCTTTGCACAATTTTAGTTTCAACTTTAGTTACTCATTTTAATTACCCTTCCATTCTTTAATCAATTAAGTCCATTGGTGAGTTCAGTCCTCTAAAAGAGAAAGAAGTGTCAAACAAGGGGTAGTTTATGGCAAGAGAAATGTGTCATGCCGTTGATAATGAACCCCCAAAAAAGGATTAAACTATTAAGCATGGACCTCAATCTCAAACTTAAACAATCCTAAGGTTGAAACAAACCTCAAAACAAACAAAGAGTCAAGAAATGAAGAAGGTTGCAGAGATTATGTGTTAGGACTCTTTGTTGTCAAATTCCATGGTGAAGATGGGGTTGGAAGAGGCACATAGAGGTTGGTTCAATTAGGCGTTGTGGATTCGCTAGATAATTGAGAGTATACCTGTGTAATTCCTTTAAATCTTCTTAGTGGATTGTTCTTGTGGCTGTTGCCCGTGGTTTTTTAATCACAATTGGAGGTGTCCAATTGTGATTTTTCCACGTAAAATCGTTGTGTCTCTTTGTCTTGATTGTTTGATTGGGATTGTTATATTCTGCTTAAAATTGATACATAATCACAAATCAACATCTAGGAGGTTTCTAGATTTTTCAATTGGTATCAGAGCAGGTCGTTCTATTTTTTTTTTTAAATTTCTTTTAGAACGAGATCTTGTTTGATTTGTGATAATGGATACAATTCGTGAGGGAAATTCTATGGTTCGACCACCCCTACTTGACGGATCTAATTATTCTTTTTGGAAAGCTCGGATGAGATCTTTTTTAAAATCTATTGATGAAAAAGTTTGGCAATCCGTCATGAATGGGTGGACTGAACCAACAATTACTATTGATGGAGTAATTTTTCCCAAACCAATTGATAAGTGGGACACAACTGATTACCAAAATAGTAGCTGGAATAGTAAAGCTATCAATTCTCTCTTTTGCACTGTCACACCTGAAGAGTTTAGTCGGATTTGCAATTGTGAAGTCGCAAAAGAGGCTTGGGATATTTTACAAACTATTCATGAGGGCACTCCTTCTGTTAAACGCTCAAAACTTCAAAGGCTCACATCCAGTTTCGAAAACCTTTCAATGAAAGATAGTGAGACCTTTGATGAATTTTATGCGAAGTTGAGTGACATTGTTAATTCCAGCTTCAATTTAGGTGAAAAAATACCAGAATCCAAAGTTGTGGGAAAAATTTTGAGATCCTTGCCCGATCGGTTCCAACCAAAAGTTACGGCAATTGAGGAGGCTCAAGATGTTGACACCCTCAAGCTGGATCAGTTGGTTGGAAATCTCCAAACTTATGAGGCACATAGAAATTTCAAAAAGAAACAAAAAGATTTTGCTTTTAGTAGTGCTCATAAAGTGGTAGAGGATTCTGATGAGGATTGTGAGATAGATTCCAAGATTATGGCTGCTTTTGTTAAACAATTTAAAAAATCCTTTTTGAAAAAGAATCCTAATCTTTTGGAATCTACTCATACTCATAAATCTAAAGGCAAAGATAAACTCAAAATTAGTCTTATAGCCAAGAAGGAGAAAGGAAAGATACAAGGGAACTCTGAAAGTGTCCAATGCTATGAATGCCAAGGATTTGGCCACTTTGCTTCAGAATGACCCACTCGTTTGAAGAAGAAGAAAGCCCTCGCTATCACTTGGGATGATGAATCAGAATCTAATGAAGATGATAGTGACAATGAAGATCAAAGCGAAGAGGGATATAAGCAATTCCTTGCTTTCATGGTGGCTTCCAAAACTGAAGGACCAACAGGGTCTCCGAAGAAGTCGGTGGAGAATACCACTGATGATGAATTCTCGGAGAGTGATCATGAAGAGCTTGAGCAAGCTTATGAAAAGTTGTATAAGGAGTCTCTTAACTTATTCAAATTGAATGACAAACTCACAAAGAAACTCAAAGCATGTGAAAGTGGGAATGTCAAACTTAAGGAGGAGATTTTCGAGGCCAGGATTGATGCCATCGAGATAGCTGATGATCGACAAGTTCTTTGTGCAAAACTATTGACTTGTGAGACAGAGAGGAATGAGCTACAGGAAACCCATGCCATGTATAAAGAAAAGGTTGAATCTCTCAAGATGTCACAAGTTGCTTTGGAAGAACTAATGATCAAGAAAGAGGAAGAGCTAAAGTATGCTATGGTTACCATTGGTCTTTGGAACAAAGGATCAAAGACTTTGGAGGATATCATTGGGTCTCAACAAATCTGTTCTGATAAGAGTGGCATTGGCTTTGGAGGTAAGAAAGAGAAACAACAGAGTGCATCCACATCTCATGATACAAGAACTCAAGGAAAAGGAGGACAAAAGATTCAACATGAGGATAGACTTCTCAAACTTCCTAGAGTTAGTAAGATAAAAGAAAAGAAGGTACACCTTGTTTTTATTTGTCATCATTGTGGTATGCATGGTCATATTCGCCTTTATTGTTATAAGTTGCATGGGAGAGTGTCTCAAAAGGGTCGAAATTCGAATACTTTTTGGGTTAGGAGACAACCTTACATGTCTAGGAATACCAAGATTCATGAGGGTGTTTACAACGCCACGACTCTTACCAAGTCCGCTAGACCTGATTTTGTTAAGACCAAAAAGATTTGGGTGAGAAAACTTGACTTGTTTTAATGTGTTTACTCTGTTTAGTTTTTTGGGTTTCCGTGTGTTTTTTTTTTTTTTTAAAATGTGTGCATGTTTTTTTTTTGTTTTTGTCTTGCTTTGGTTAAGAAAAAAAATCAAAAAAATTTTCTTAGTATGGTTTTGCAAGCTTGAAATTTTTGAGTGGTCCTTGGTGCATATTGGAATTGATGAGAATATCCATTACATGTTAATATGTGTGTGCTTTCTGTGGTCATTACTCATTTTGGAGTGTGTGTTTTTGATTAGTATGTCTCATTCTGTACACACTCTTGGATTAGCAAATTTTGGAGTCTTCCGCCTTAGTGATTATTTTTTATGGATTTCTGGCATTGTATCTTTTGCTTTTCTAGAGGAATTGACCTATACTAGCATATCATGGGTGATGTTGAGTCTCTTAACCACCTTCCATCTTTTTGCATCTCCACGGCTTTCCCCTCTGTTCTTTGTAGTCCAGCCATGAGGAAAAGGCTACCTCAGAGTCACCAACCAGGCTATCCTTATTATATCCTTGCTTCTCTGGTTCGGTTGCCATACTCTTGAGCGTGTCAGCTGCCAATGAATGTGCAAAAGAAAGAAAGAAAGAAAAAATGTGCAAAAGAAAGAAAGAAAAAAAAATGTGCAAAAAAAAAAAAGAAAAGAAAAAGATGTGAAAAAAAAGGAAAAAATAAAGGATTCATTGATTGAGGAGAAGCCTCCATCTTTACTTACCAAATACCCCTTGATTCCTAGTGGTTTGACTTTTCTTAGTTGTGCTTAGATTCTCTTGTCGGAGGTTCAGCTATCAGATCACTACTAGGATTTGAATCTCGTGTTTGTCGAACTCCAAGAGTCACACACACACTTTTATCATGGGATCTATGCTTTTCACATAATGCATCACTTTCTTTCATGAGGAATCTTCTACAGACTGTGCACATTGTGTTTTCAAGTAATTGTACTTCTTGGATAGTCTTGTGTGTTTTAAGGTACAAATCTAGAATTCCTTGCTTGCTTCACCATATTATTTTTGTCAGTTTTCTTTCTGTTCATTTTTTTTTTCAGTATTTGTGGTTGCTTTTAGTGAGGGGGAGTTTGGTTAATTGTTATCATGTCATTGCTTGTGTGGGTTTTGATCTTGATTTTGTTATTTGAGATTCCTTTGTCAATTCGTGACAAACAGGGGGAGAAATTTGTTTTTCATGTATTCATGTCATGTGTCGGGTGCATATGTCTTAGTTTTCAGGTTTTCATGCTACATGTTCTTAAAATCTCCAAGTTGCATCTATTCATGTTTTTCATCTCATACTTCAAGATAATCTAGCCATATGTTTATTGCTTTTTCATATTCTCTTGTGGAACTAATAGTTGTTTTGGAGATTATGACACTAATAGTTGTTTTGCAGATCATGACCTTGAGAAATAAGTTTGTAAAGAGATTTGGTTATAAGTGCTGGTTCCTAGTTGGTGGTGTTGTTCTTGTTTTGATTAGAAAATTGTTTTAGTGTTTTTGTTAGGAAAACTGTTGTAGCATGGTTTTGTCCAGGATTTGACAAAGGGGGAGATTGTTAGGACTCTTTGTTGTCAAATTCCATGGATCAAACCCAAGGTTGTAATTTTTTAAATTCACATGTTGGGTCAAACTAGGATTACTTTGGATTTCTCTAAGAAGTTGATTGTCTTCCAAAACTAGGATTACTTTGGAGTCCTTTAAGAAGTTGGTTTTCTTCCAAAAACAGGATTACTTTGGATTTTCTATAAGTAGTTGGTTTTCTCCCAAAACTAGATGATTCATTAGTTTTTCCTTCAGATCTTCTTTTTGGTTCTTAAGGGTTATATCTGGAGGTATTTTGTTAAGTTTTCTTTGATGTTTTTATTGAGTATTCAACTCATGGTTTAAAAGAGAGTACATCAAAGGTTTTGTTTTTTATACAAAAGAGAGAGTTGTTCTTCGGTGGATTCTAAAGAATTCGAGCCTGAAGCTTCGGTGGATTCTGGAGTGGCTCATCAGAAAGACAATTCCGTGGTGAAGATGGGGTTGGAAGAGGCACATAGAGGTTGGTTCAATTAAGCGTTGTGGATTCGCTAGATAATTGAGAGTATACCTGTGTAATTCCTTTAAATCTTCTTAGTAGATTATTCTTGTGGCTGTTGCCCGTGGTTTTTTTATCACAATTGGAGGTGTCCAATTGTAGTTTTTCCACGTAAAATCGTTGTGTCTCTTTGTCTTGATTGTTTGATTGGGATTGTTATATTCTGCTTAAAATTGATACATAATCACAAATCAACATCTAGGAGGTTTCTAGATTTTTCATTATGCTTGCTGAAATTAAGTGAGAAAAGCACTAAAACATGCAATCAACTCAAACAAGTGGTGTCTAAAGGCCTAAAACACCAAGCTTATGAGGACACTTACACTAGAAGTATGCAAAACAAGACTCAAATGACTTGAACAGTCCAAAACAGAGACAAAACAGTCTAAAATACACCCTAAAACATGCTGGAATTAAGCCATAAAAGGCTAGAAAAATATGCTAACACATAGAGCTATCTAGGTTAACCCCTCCAAATTTAGACCTCAAAAGATTATTTTTACCACTAAGAATACTCTAAAATTCAATATTTAAAAACCCAAAAAAAAGATTGTTTGAAAGTGGGAAACAAAGATGGAAAGGCCTTACAAACAAGGAAGAAAGAAGGGTGGGCCACCCCCTAACTTTAAATGGCATAAAACCACCAATTTCAACCCATAAAAATAGAGTTTTTTACAGCCCAAAAACAGCCCAAATCAATGGGAAAAGATAAGAAAAACAAATATGCAAAGCAAGTTAAAAATTCAAGTGTTATACCTCTTGAAGGGAAGACCAACTCTAGGCAACAATTTAAGCCAAAACTACCTTCTAGAGCTCCAAGAAGGCCTCAAGGAACCTTAGCTCAAAGATGAACCACTTTGGTTAAGGAAGTGTAGGCAAAAGTATGGTGTATCTAAGCTATTATGCATCAAACTTGCAAGAGAGAGAGAGAAATGTAGAGAGACAAAGATAATTTTTGCTCCAAAAATTCTAACCCTCAAAAATGGGGGAGGAGACCCCCTATATATAGAAAAACATGCACTTGGCTGAGATATATCCCTCCATACACGTGTAGGAAGATGCAACCAATTGTGCCAATAGCTAGCACAACTGTCAACAAAATATCTGAAAAAAAGGACGCTGATGGCCGGCAGGCCACACCATTGGCCGGCAAGGCACAAGGGTGGCCGGCAGCCCACAAAAGGTGGCCCGCAGCCCACCAGATGAGGCCTACAGGTCCTAAGGTCTTGAGATTTGAAGCACTAGGGTTTTGGTCCAAAACAAGGCATAGAATGGATATGGTTTGAAGGCTCAAAGACAGGGCGTTCTGCTGAGGACTTCGGGCACTAAAACGAGCACATGCAGTCATAATCATCGAGTGCACAAGCGATGACGTCCAAGTCTTGAGGACGGTAAAAAATAGGGTGTTTATAGCATCGCATTTGCATTGCACGATTTAAATTAGAACAATTTTTTTTTTTTTGGAAAGTGTTGGATCCTTGTAGAGGGGTAAATAGTAGTGATCTTGGTAGTTGAGTTGGGGATTTAGAAATAAATTGAGTATGGTATTGGTACCCGCGTGGGTAGTCAAGGTACCCAATTGCCTTATCTTGTGCTTGATGCCAAACGAATGTGGGAAAGGTTTTATGGGTGTCCACTAGCCCTACTGTATTGGGCTAGCAAATGTGAAAAAAAGATGTGTGTTTTAGGTGCCCATCGTCCTTCCGTATTGTGAGCCGATAAATGTGGGACTATTTAGATATATAAAACCTATATATATGTATTAGACTCTTACCTTGGGATTCTAGGACATATTTACTACCCCGTGTTTTATGTTGGACTTTGGTTTTACAAAAGTGCTTCGAGCATCATTCTTTTAAAAGGAGAAAACAATGGATTTTGGCATGGTACTTGCATTAGCATGATCATAATGGCATCAAACATTTTTATACATTGTTAAATGTGTTTCTACTGGGCATCATTGCTCATTCCTATCATAAAACAAATTTTAGGTTTTGATGATGTGATTTCACCCTACTAGTGTTCTTGTGAAAACTTTGATGGAGCACCAAGGCTCCTTGGACGCTTATATGTTTACAGTTACTGAACTTACTTGTTTGGGAAAGTGTTCCACCTATTTGTAATCAAGATCCTGGTCTTGAAAGGTGTAAGCCCTTAGGAAACTTTGTTGTATTCCTCTTATTTCTTTAATTATCTTGTGTTATTTATTTTGAACTAAAGTGGTGTAATACGTGAATGTAACTTTTATGAAAGGAAATCCAAGAAGGAACAGAAATGTTTTGGTTTCATGAAATGAATTATATCATAAAACATGACAATAATGAAATATTGGTAATTATAAAATGAATTAAAAATATCGGGGCATCACAAAACATCTTCTGCAAAGATGAAAGATGATGAATGACCACATTTATCATGTAGAATAGGCTTTTTGTATATAGCCTCAATAGAAATAAATTATTTTACTATTTTGGTAGTTCAAATAATATTTGTACTATTTAATTTTGCCCTAGAAACATAGGGTGTTTCATGTATTCGATCTATATAGAAGAAGAAGAGAAGTGAAGTAGAAAATGAAAGAAGGGGTACTTACCAATTAGTCCTATTAACTAGATTTATTTACCTACAGGTCCTAACTAATAAATTTAACACTATAAAAATAAGAGAGTGATAAATTTATCACTAAAAATTTATTCATAAAAATAAAGAGACTGATAAATTTATCACTATAAATTTATTCATAAAAATAAAAGACTGATAAATTTATCTTTATCACTTAATAAATTTATCAATAGGACTTAATGGGTAATAAGTCTCCAAAGTAGGACCTATTGGTAGTTTACCCATGAAAGAAAGTATCAGAAGAAAAAAGAAGGAAAGGGTGAGGACTATATTGAAATATATAGTTAAATTATTGAATACATAATATAACTAGATCCTGAAGATTTATACTTATAGGTTCTTGAAGAATAAAATATAAGTTCTTGAAGAATTTAATTCTCTCTATATCTTGTGTTAATTTATTACTTTATTGGGACAATTACAAAAAAAAAAAAAAAAAAAAAAAAAAAAAAAAAAAACCACCCGAGTTTAAGCCTTGTAACAAAATAAACCATGGATTTTTATTTTTGTTAATTTAAATTCTAATCTTTTAATTTGTTTTTAATATAAACTATTAGCATATTTTCGTTCAGTAAAATAGACGGAAAAAGAATCTTTTAGTCATTAAACTCAATGTAGATATACATAAAATGTCTAAAATATCTTTTTTCATGAGTTTAATAATTGAAATATCCATTTTTTTCATTGATTTTACTTTATAAAAATAGACAAAAATAGTTTAAATTGAAAACAAATCCAAAGTATAAGGTTTAAATTAACAAAATCAGAACTTAGGGTTTATTTTGTTCATGGCTCAAACCTTGGGGTTTTTTTTTTTTTTTTTTCCATAAGTTGCCCTACTTTATTTGTTTAGAGTTTATCACTTTATCTACTTTACATTTTCTTCATTTTTATAACACGTTATCGGCGCGAAACTCTAAGCTAACTATAATTGTTGCCTCTAATTTATTTTATAGTTTTACATACAGCATCCTACTGATCCTGAAGATCATGTTTGGATATAAATTAATCGAGAAGATTAACATCTGACTAAATTAATCTATAAGATTAATATAGATCCAGATGATCAATAATGGAAAATTAATCCTGAAGATAAATAGAGTACACAAAATGTTCTCATTACGTCCTGTATATTGTTTATTTATACAAATTATATAATGTCTATAATTCTATATGATTTGGTATAATCATTGTTTTGTAAATTAAAAGAAAATAATTACTATTCGTTACTGTAGCAATAGTAAAATGACAAAATGGATGGGCCTTTATTTTTTTATCCACTACGCCATTTCAAGCCTATAACCTCCTTAAGGGAAGCCCTAAGGTTTAACAACCGGTCTAGCCCCAGTGGCTATAGACTTTATGACATATATATTTATATATTGTTGTTATCAATATTGAAATAATCATTATGCTCTTTCAACATGTTATCTAATTCATATATTTATTTGAATCTAAATATGTGATTTTATTTGACAATGTTGAACCTTTCAAAATTAGAATTCACTACACTTGATATTTCTAGAAAGAACTATTCATCATGGATTCTTGACAGAGAAATCCACCAAGATGCCATGAACCTTGGACATACTATCAAAAAATGAAAATGACGCATCCTGCGGATAGAGCTAAGGCAATGATTTTCATTCGCAGGAAAAATTCAAAATTAATATCTCATTGTCAAAGATCCACTTGTCCTATGGAACAATTTAAATGAGAGATATGAGCACCAAAAGACTATCATCCTCCCAAAAGCCTGCTATGATTGGTTGCAATTAAGATTGCAAGACTACAAATCAATTAGTGAGTACAATTTGGCTTTATTTAAAATTGTTTCAAGGTTAGAATTATGTAGAGAAAAGGTTACAAAGGAAGATATGTTAAAAAAACATACTCCATCTTCCACATTACTAATTTGCTCCTGCGGCAGCAATATAGAGAACGTGGATTTACCAAATACTTACAACTGATTTCATGTCTTCTTGTGGCTGAACAAAATAAAGACCTTTTGATGAAAAACCACCGTTCTCGACCCACTAGCTCTATGTCATTCCCAGAAGCGAATCGAGTCTCATTTTAGAGACACGGAGGAGGTTGTAGTCATAATTGTGGTCATGGAAATGCTAGAAATTACTACCAAAATCGTGGAGGAAATATTCAGAGGCCTTCCAATAAAAATACCACATTATTCCACGTAAAGTGCAACAATTCCCATAAGCGGAACAATCTTGGGAATGAAGAAAGTTCACAACACAAGCCTCCCAAGAATTATGAGGATATTTGTAAAAGATGTGGTATGGAAGGTCATTGGGCGTGTACTTGTCATATTTTTTTGATTCAAAAGAAATTCAAAGAAATAGAAGTACAAAGATACAATCAGCTAAAAGAAAAACAGATAATCGAAGAACTAATCCTTCAACACACTAACTCCAGTCATGTCATCTATGGCCAGAGCCTTCACTTCTTTAGGAGGTTCTTCAAGCACCACTATATGTTCATCTTGTGCAACTCCCATGTTTGCAAGTAGATCAGTGCATTTGTTGCCCTCTCTTAGGGTATGTTGTAGGGAGCAGTCGCACATTTTCAACAGGAATTTTGCATCCTCTATGAGAGCTTTATATGGTGAGTTGAGGCATGGATCATTCTGTATTTGGTTGATAGCTAGTTCCGAATAAGATTTAATATCCACTCCCTTAGTTCCTTTCTGGAATAGAATTGTAAGTCCTCTGTAGATAGCCCACAGTTCAGCTTTGAGACTTGAGCAATGTCCCAGTTTTCCACAAAATCGCCAAATCCATACTCCCGTTTCATCTCGCAGCAACCCTCCATATCCAGCTTGGCCTGGGTCACCTTTTGAGCAGCCATCAACATTTAGTTTAAGTTTCCCTGCAGATGGACAAATCCTCTGGGTTAATAAGGCCTGAGATGAAGGACAGAATGATAGGCCTCATCAATCTCATGAACATAATTTCATATGCTCTTGAGAGTGACTTGAATGGAAGGATTAAGATTATCAAACACAAGTTTGTTGCAGTCTTTCCAAATTTGCCAAAGTGTAGTTATAAAAACAAGTTGCCATTTTTTTTCCCAAAAAACTCACTTTTATTATTTAAATTGGAGGTAATCCATTCAAGTAAAATCTTATCACAACCTTCCTCCCACCAGTTGACATCTTTGATTTCAGTCCAAATATTTTTGGATGTTGTGCATTCCCTAATGAGATGGTTCATATCCTCACTAGCCAAACCACATCTAGGACACAAGTCAAATGTGGTCATATTCCTCACAAGTCTCATGTGATTAGTTAGCAACCTCCCTTTTAGAATAAGCCAGATGAAGCATTTCAGTTTCTGGGGGACTTTTAATTTCTAGAACCATTTCCAATCCCTGCCATCCACTTCCTGCCCTGCAATGAGCTTATAAGCTAATGATGTAGTAAAGTTGCCATAGGTGGATCTAACCCAAATAGGGGTATTTGTATATGTAACAAATATGGGCCTATGTAATTTGATGATTTCCTAGATATCTTGGGAGTTTAAAAGGTTTCCTAAGGCATCTATGTCCTAATAGCCCTCTTCATTAAGGATTGGGCTAACTTTTTGAAGATCATTATCCTAGTGAGAGGTGTATGTTGTAGATAATGGTTGTTTCTCACACCAACAGTCACACCACAAAGATATGTTCTCACAATTTCCCACATTCCATTTGACTCCCTTCTTCAAATTATCTCTATTTTTACATATACTTTTCCAGGTATGTGAAGAACTCCTCTTGAGGGGCCAATTAAAGATGGAATTCCTCCTCAAATACTTGGAATGTAGTGCTTTACACCACAATTTGTCCTTGTCACTCAGCATTTTTCATCCAAGTTTAGTCAATAAAGCTGCATTCTGGTCCCTTGCTTTTCTAAGTCCCAACCCACCTTCTGCCTTGCTTTTACAAACATTGTCCCAGTTAACCAAGTGTACTTTCTTTTTAGAATTAGTTTCACCCCATAAGAAATTTCCATTGAGCCGTCTATCAATTTTATCACAAACCCTCCTAGGAATTTCCATGGTCTGCATGTTATAGCTGGGTTTAACAGATGTCACAGACTAAATAAGTGTGGTTCTACCAGCTAGGGAGAGGTTTCTAGCCTTCCAACTTGACAGCCTATTTTTTAATTTCTCCATAGTATCCCTGAACATGTTTCTGTTGACTCTACCATGAATCATAGGAGAACCCAAATATTTAGCAAGGTTTAGGGTTAAAGGGATGCCACTTTGGAAACTTAGGGATAAGGCTTTGTTACAAGCTAGATTGGGTGAAACAAAAAGTTTGGACTTGGAATGATTAATTTTTTGCCCAAAAACTACACAAAAGTCAAAAAGCACTTCCATTATAGTGGGCTATTGCGAGCTGCTTTGGCAAATAAAATAAGGTCATCAGCAAAGAATATATGAGAGATGGGTGGGCTATTACGAGCTACTTTAATACCTCTCCACTGACCACTTTCAACCTTGGAATTAATCATATTTGAAAGCCTTTCCATGCAAAGTACAAAAAGGTAAGGGGAGAGTGGATCTCCTTGTCTCAAACCTCTCTCATTCTTAATTTCTTTAAGCATCTCTCCATTCCAAAGGACAACAGATTTACTGTTTGTGACATAGCTCATGATAAGGTTTATCCAATTATCATTCATATTAAACTCCAAGAGTGTGTCTCTAATAAACTCCCAAGACAGTCTGTCATAGGCTTTTTCCAAATCGATTTTAAAAATCATACCTCTACCCTTACCTTTTTTATGCCTCAAAGTATGTAGGATCTCTTGAGTGATGACGATATTGTCAGTAGTATTCTTTCCCGATATAAAACTACATTGGTTGGGGCTCACCAAGTTGTCCAGGAATGGTCTAACTCTACTCACAACAATTTTAGAAATGATTTTATAGGTGACATTGCAGAGGCTAATGGGCCTAAATTAATTGATATTATCATGGTTATCAATCTTAGGGATAAGAACAATGAGAGTTTCATTAACAGATTCATGAATAGAATTGTTATGGAAGCAAGCATTAACAAACTCACATACAAACTTACCAACAACGATAGTTATGATAAAAGATTGCCTGGATAGCATCTGTCCTAGGGGCTTTAAAGGCACCAATATCTCTCACATCTTGTAAAATTTCAAGATTAGACAAAGGCTTCAAAAAACCATCATTATCTTCCTTAGTAAATTTTGCTAGGGGTTTTATTCTTCCAATGGTCTAACTGTTGAGTAACACTTTTACTAAAGAGGTTCTTAAAATAATCAAGGATGATGTTTTTAACCCCCTCAATGTCACTAATCCAATTACCTTCATCATTCTTCAAGGCATTAATTTTAAGCTTACGCCTCTTATTTGTAGTGGATATATGAAAATATTTGGTATTTTTATCGCCGAGGATGATATGTTTGGATCTAGATTTCTGGAACCAGAGCATTTATTCTTGGAACAAAGTCTCATTATAATCCTTAATAAGCACATTTTCAAGATTTTAAAGGTTGTGGGTGAAATTCTCAGCCAGGGCTTTTTGGGTACCCTCAATCCTAGCAAGGAGTATCTTTTTTTGTTTAAAAATGTTCCCAAATACCTCCTTAATCCAGTCAGTGACTCTATTAGTAAAGTCAGCAATAGAGTCAAGTAGTTTATTGTTCATAGTATGCCAAGAAGATTTAATAACATTAATAAGGCCAGGATGAGACATCCAAGTGGCCTCAAATCTGAACGGCCTATTACGGGGGTTTAAAGGGTGCAAGCCTTATGTGTAGACTACAAGACGGAGTGATCAGAGTAAGTTCTAGGGAGAACTCTAATTGTGGCTTCTAGAAACATGGTCCTCCATTCCGCATTGCACATTGCTCTGTCAAGTCTCTCCATGGTGTTAGCTAGCCCTTGCCTATTGTTTGTCCATGTCAACCGAGGTCTAGAGCTGCCTCAGTCAATGAGGTTATAGTTATTAACTTGATCAAGGGATTTTTGAGTTCTTCCAATATTGTGGTTAACTTACAAGCTCCTTATTTTCCTTTGATTTGTGTAGTCGTTGAAGTCTCCAGCCACTAGCCAAGATTGTTGCATGTTATCAGCTACATCTTCAATGTCTTTCCATAGCTAATCTCTAAGGTTGGGGTTGGGACTAGCATAAACATAGTCAGTAGCCATTAGGAGTGTTCGCGGTTTGGTTGCGGCCGGGAAATCTCTAATCCGCCATCCGTCCGCCGGACGGGTAGATTGGAAAAAACAATCCGCATCCATCCGCCGAATTGACGGATACAGATTGAGCGAATTGGTGGATGGATACAAATTGGTTTGGCGGTTTAAACTTTTACAAATTTTGAATATACTACAACAACTTATCAACATTTTTTTTTATTACAATCCAGCTCAACATAACCAAAAGATTATCAAGTAAATTATCAAATACAAATAATAAATTCATATAAGAAAACCATACATTATCAAAATTATTTCATTACTTTTTTTTAATTCAAAAACAATTTAATTTGATTTTTAACAAAAATGACAAAATTAAGCCTTATATTTTCCATACAAAAATACCAAATATCAACACTTACCATTTGATGAAAGGATTTCTAAATTGAAAACACAACAGAATATCAAAACTCTTTCTCAATTGAAAACACAAACAGAATATCTAAACAAATTGAAAACACAAAGTCTTACAAATTACTAGGGGTGCTCGCAGTTTGGCAGTTCGATTGCGGCCAAAGAAACCTCAAATCCACCATCCGTCTAATACTAGACGGATTGAAAAAAATCAATCCGCAACCGTCCGCTCATCATCACGCATCCGTCAAAAATGCGGTGGATCAGTTCAGTTCGATCGGTTTGGACGGATCAGAATATCCGCTGCTCACCCCTAGTACTCATTCCTCGTAGTCTTCCTTATGAACAGTAGTGCAAATAACTTGTGGACTAATTGTGGATGCTCTGACATTCACTTGGTTGGTATCCCAAACAATCCATATGCCCCTCACTCGATGCACAAGATCAACTATTTATGAGGCTGTGAACCCTAGGCGATTGAAGAACTCGCTCATTTTGCTAAAGGGCACTTTAGTTTCCATTAGGACTAGAATCTCTGGTTTATGTGTCTTAATGATTTCCACAAGATTACGCTTAAATTTGTTATTGTCGGCATCGCGGAAATTTCAAAACAAAATATAGATTAAATCCATATAAGGGAATGTTGTTAGGATGCTACCTTCAATATCTACGATACTACGTATTGTTCGATGATCGTCCTTTGTTGATCTGAAGAAGGCCATTTGCACTGATTGAAGTGCTCGTGGTTAGTTGTCCCCCCAACTTGGCTCGATGTTCAACCAAATTTGTGTTATTCACTAGGCGAAAGTGACTAGGTAAAGAGCTTTGCTTCCTAGTTCTAACAATAGCCCCACTAAACTGGTCTGCCTCAGGTGTTCCTCTACATTTGGCCTTTGGTCCTCTGAATTCATTTCTCCTTCCTTCTCCATTGTTATGCTCTCCTGGGTCTGGGGGTTCTCTTTCTTTTAACAACTGGTCCTTGGGTACAGGTTTAAAACTAATACCTAATTTAGAGTTACCTGAGTTGGAGTTTTTGAGATGTATTTGAATATCTTTATCTTTCTCTATAGTCAAGACCTCTTGTCGTGTGTTAGTATCTGAGACACATATCATGTCAGTCACTCCAAATTGTGGTTGTTTCTCATTGATGTAATTGTCTATTTCAATATGCTCAGGGCCTGGTACCTCTGTAATAGATTCATTCTCTTGTTTCGATGAACTAGCACCAGTTGGTGTGACCATAGGTTGGTGTTGGTATAGTTTGTTTTGCCCTTTGGTTGAGATTAAGTTCTGTTCCATCTTTCCTTTATCTTTGGGTTCCTGGGTCTGGCTTGGGTCCATTTGGTTTGTGTGACTGCTCAGGGCCTTCTCAACTCCTACTCTGTTATGCTTACAGCCCCGTGAATGCTCTCCTTGCCCCTCCTGAGTACCTTCTAAATATTTGAACTTATTAGGCGTAGTTGTTAGGCCAGGTGCTTCTTGAGCTTTCCTAGGCTGAAATGGTCTTTGACCATGCTTAGTTACAAACATCCAAAGGCCAAATTCCTCTTCCGTAGCTTTCCTAGGTTGCAGGTTACCATTGGTATTAGCGATCAGTGTGCCGCAACTTTCCTCACCAATAACGGCTACCTTTTCTCCCGCCGACTGTGCACTTTATGATCTGAATCTGCATGCTTCTTTCCTATGATCAATTCATCCACAAAGGAAATAGAAGGAGTGAAGGGATTCATACTCAATATTATAGCATTTGTTTTCCATAACAAATTTGGGAAACAGTGGCTTTGTGAGGTCCATCTCTACATAGATTCTTGCAAACTTGCCTCTGGTTGCCATTGTTGTTGTCCAGTTGATCTTCAAAGGTTTGCCAATGGTTTTGGCAATTACGAATAGGACTTTATCCTGGTAGTATTCTATCGGAAGTTCCGAAAATCGAACCCAAATTGCTGTTGTGGTTTCAAAAGCTTCCAAATGCTTAAAGTTTGGTCCATGATCACCCAGGGTCCTCCAGTGTACAATTTAGTATAGTCTTCTTGGTTAGAGAACTTGAATAAAAAATAGTTGCATCCCAAATCAATTGCATTGAACTCTCTTTGAAGCCCCTAGATATTCTTAACTCGAGTGCAAAGCATGTTGTAGCCAATACTTTTCCCTAGTAGTCTTATGATTAGGGCGCTTTCCCATGGTTTCCTCATATTCTGCAAGAGCTTTCTGGGGAGGGAGACCTTTTGCAAACTCATGAATTCCGAGATAGATTGATCAATAGATGGGTGTTCCTCTTGGTTATCATCTTCTTCATCTGAAGAGAGAATCTCCGTTCTATCATCAAACGAGTAGGCACTGTTTCTAGGCGTAGTCAGAGCTTATTTGAAAGATTTTGCAGGTAACCTTCCCTAAGAAGACAGTATTTGTGGGTTGGGCTCATCTTCTCTTGTTACGGGAGCCATTACCACTTCGTTTTCCATTTCATTGGTTTTCGAGGGTTTTGAACTCTTTATTTTCTTGGTACTTCGAATTAGGTGATCTTCTTTCTCAGTGGACTTGGCAGTTCTGGTCGAATGATGATGGATGAAGATGTTGTCAGAGTTGCTCCCTAGCATCTTAGCGAGAGAAGCTCCCGAAACCCTCTCTTATCAAACCAACATTGTTATAGAGAGATATGATATATGATTTCCTGTAGAGGTGTACTTGTCATATGGCCAGGCATCTAGTGAACCTTTATTAAGAATCAAAAAGAAAGGGAAAGGAAATTAAAATGGACTTCACTGAACCAATTGACATCTCACATTCTGATGTCGCTAATTTCCTTAATAATTCAATGATGCAGATAACCTTGATGAAAAAGTTCATGAAAATGAGTGGGCTATCTATTAATCTTGGAGTATCATGTTGTTGTCTTATATTATGTTGTTTTATAATATGTTTGTAATAATATTGTCAATCTATATTATGTTATTCTTAATAAATAATTTTTCATATATGAAGGAGCATGGATCTTACTGATGCATTATCTAATTCAAAGATCATTGGTAAAGATATTTGTTTAGCAAACTGTGCGACAACACACAATCTTATATGATAAAAAATATTTCATATATTTAACAATGACAAATGCTAATGTTAATATAATATCAGGCTCTGCAAATTTGATTGAAGGTTCCGGAAGAGCAATTATTATATTGCCAAATAAAACAAAGTTAACTATAGACGATGCTTGGTATTCTAATAGATCTAGAAGAAATTTGTTGAGTTTTAAAGACATACGTTGTAATGGTTACCATGTTGAAACCACAATGCAAGTAAAGTAGAATATTTTTATATTACTTCTAATGTTTACGGACAGAAACTACCCATAGAAAAACTTCCTGCCTTCTCATTTGGGTTGTATTACACAGTAATAAAACAACTGAATCAAATATTGTGATGCACCAGAAGTGCTCAAATCCAAAGATTTTCATGTTATGGCATGACCGTCTTAGGCATCCAAGATCTATAATAATGCATCGAATCATTGAACATTCACATGGTCATTTGTTAAAGAACCAGAAGATTCTCTTTCCAAGTGATTATCCATATTTTGCCTATTTACAACAAAAATTGGTTATTAGACCATCTTATTCAAAAGTTATAGTGGAATCTCCAACCTTTTTGCAAAGGATTCAATGAGATATATGTGGATCCATACATCCTACGTCTGGATGATTTCGTTATTTCATGGTTTTGATAGATGCATCAACTAGATGGTCTCATGTTTGTCTATTCTCTACTCGTAATGCAACATTTGCCAGGCTCCTTGCTCAAATAATTAGATTATGAACACAATTTCCAGATTATTTAATCAAGACAACTCGTCTTAATAATGCTACTGAGTTTACCTCACAAGCATTTGATAATTATTGCATGTTTGTTAGGATTAATGTTGAACATCCTATTGCCCATGTTCATACTCAAAATGGTTTAGCTGAATCTTTTATTAAAAGACTTCAATTAATTGCTAGACCATTGCTTGTGAAAACAAAATTGCCTATTTCTACATGGGGACATGCCATCTTACATGCTGCATCATTAATTGTGTTATACCAACTGCATATCATAAGTACTCACCATTACAAGTTGTACTTGGTCAAGAACCAAATATTAGTCACCTAAGAGTTTTTGGTTACGCTGTGCAAGTTCCTATTGCATCGCCTCAACGCAATAAGATGGGTCCTCAATGTAAATTTGGAATTTATGTTAGTTTTAATTCTCCATCTATCATTAGGTATCTTGAACCCTTAACAGGTGATATGTTTAGAGCATGCTTTGAGGATTGCCATTTTAATGAAACAATCTTCCCAACATTAAGGGGAGAAAAGTCATAGCCTGAAGTTTAAAAGATTATTCATTTGCAAAGTATGACAAACCAATTATCGGATGCCTTCATCGACACTAAAAAGGTAACAAAATCTTATATTCCAACTATCGATGCTCCAGCAAGAATTGATGTCCCTAAAGGACAATTTGCTAGTATGGTTGCAAATGAGTCTAAGGCACGTTAGAAGCATGGTAGACAAGTCAGTGCAAAAGACAAAATTCCTCAAAAGAGGAAAATAATTGGTGCTCCAGAAGTGTGAGACCCCTAACTTTTGTAAACCTTATTAAGGCCCTCACTTTTGAATTATTATAATAAAAGCTCTTAGTTCCTAAATTATTCACGAATTTAATCTTAGGAATGAAAATGCATCACGGATGAACCCGTACAAACCCTAATCGATCCCGGTAGCTTAGTAATCATTCTTAAAACTCTACTATTAATTATTTAACTCTCAAATTATAAATTAATCACTCTAAATCCTAGTTTTCGATTTTCACCATTTTCGTTTGGTTATTCACCTTTTAATTGAAAGAGAAGTAATGCAAACCGAATTGTTTTTCCTATCACTATTTTAATTAATTCTATACTTGAAATAGGTATTTTAATTCATAAATTTATTCCATGCCCTCACACTTTATTAATATTGCACATTAGTCTCAAATTCATTACTTTATATATATATATATAAGTACACTCCATTATAATAATCATTCTCCACATATATCTACAATATATATATATATATATATGAATATAATTGCATTAAAAAAATGTGAAAAATCCCTCAAAAACCCTAGCACAAGGTTGGCCACCCCATGTATACATACTGTAGTGTACTTTTTAGAACAAGTTTCATGGTAATAAGGAAGAATTTTAACTAGGACCCCAAAATCATGGATGTTTGTCATGTACTAACTTACCAATCTAGTTCTAAACCAACCAAGCAAATATTAAACCTAATTAAACCACACTTAAATTTCCTAATCACCCTTCATCTATTTATATTCCAACCAAATACAACTTCATTCCATTACATTCCAACAAAGGGCACTTTAGACTTTTCACCACAATTTTCCTATAAATAGAACCACCCTCTTAGCACATTTTGCATACTCAAGGATACACACACACACACACACATTTTAGCTAGAGGGAGAGAGATGAGAGCAAGGTGTGACCTTGGGAGGAAGGAGGAAGAAAGAAAAAGAGAAAAGGCCTTGTCCAACTTAGCAACTGGCAAACAAGTAAGCCACAACACACTTTATTCTTTTCTTTTCTCTTTTTTTTTTTTTTTTTTTTTTGGGAATGAATTTTCTTTTCTATTATAAATACATGATATTATGTTCTTAGAATATAGTTTTCATATGTTTATGTATAGGGTTCTTATGTTTAAATAGGAGAGATTGAGTTTTGTTGATCACCTTACTTGTGTTCATTCTTTGTTAAAGCAAACTCATAAATGTCTATCTTTTTAGTGCATCACTTTTAAAGGCATACCTTTAAACTAAAAATCTGAGTTACTGATATATTATTTGGCATGTTTTCATCATATAAGAAGTATAAAATTACCAATGGTTCTCCCTTTTTCTTCTAGTTCTTTTTATTTCAAGTTTTGAGTATAAATAACCACTATTTTCAGCCCACTTTTAAAAATTCTAGAAAAATGCATAAAAATATCCTTGAGCTCATTTTTTTATTCAAAAATCTTTCTTAAAGTGTTAACTTTCAAATAAAATTAGTTTCAATGGAAATGACTGAGTGGTTTGAACGAAAAACTGATTTTCATAACAGCTGATGAATTTGGACAGAGCTAGAGTATTTCATTATTAACTAAAAATCTAAAAAGGCTATCCTACTTTCATAAATTGATTTGAAAATTAGACAAAATTCTCTACAAATTTTAAAGAGGCCAAATCTTCGGGACCATTAAATATAGCGACTCTGGTTTAGACCCGACCCATTTACTGGATTTTGAATCTAAGAATCCATGTACTTTACTGTTACTCATCACATTTCCATCTTGTTGCGTGTTGAGTTTGTCTATTGGGAGTTTTAATTGCATTTGAAACAAGTTGGGAAGTTAGTTTTTTAAAGAGTTATTGCCCAGATTTTGGCTTGTTCACTCGAGCGACCATTCCTACGCTCGAGTAGTTTTTTACAGTCTACAAAACTTCTAAGAGTTTGATATCTTCGCTCGAGTGGTATTTTTTACGCTTGAATGATCTTTTGCAGGTTTGAACTACTAAGAGGGGGTCATTGTGCGCTCGAGCGGTGGTTTTGGTCACTCGAGCGATGTCACTTATTGTGTCTATCACTTGAGCAACCATTCTTACTCTTGAGCGGTCTGTGCGTATATCAGTCCGAGAGGAAGCTATTCTCAGTCACTTTTTCATCTCTTTCTCTCTCTAAACATTCCAAAACCCTAGATCCACACACATTTTCTCCCTAGTTCTCATTTCTAGCCATGGGTTTCCTTACCCTAGTCCTTTGGAGAAAAATGTTGAGCACGTTGAGGGCTTCTTGTTAATCTAAGCATTCGTGTTTTTGGCTTTGTCAAGTTCTACACTTTGTTTCCTCTTGTCTTCTACTTTGAGATAGGGATTTATTTAACTCTTTTATATGATTTTTAGCTTAGTTATTTGCTCCTTGAAAAGGGTTAATGATTTGGGGATTTTGGAAAAACCAAGGGTTTGGATTTGAAATCAAAAGAGAGGTTTTCCAAAATGGATTCTTGAAAATGGCTGCGGAAATGAGTTTATGGTTGAAATATGTTACAATGGTGGATATCTTTTTCTTAAAATCAACTTTGTAAAAAAATGCGATTTTTGCCCTAAATTTTGGATATTTGGATTTGTGAAAAGAAAAGGAAAATGATGTTGGGCATTGTGAAATTGGAACTATGTTTATGTTGATGATGATGGTGGAGTTAGATATGTAGTATCACTCCCATTGTAATTGGTGAAATTATATCTTTTGATTGGAAATTATCTATTGTATAGAAATATCTATTTGGGCTATCGGTGGAGGATAGTCTTGATTGTTGTAGGCATTGCATGAGAATTAAATTGAATTGAAACTAATTTCTCCTACATTGTGCATTGAGCATCATTTCATGTCGAACATTGTAAATGTATTAATTTTGAGAAAAAATCGTGAATACCATGGTGAATTTGGTTAGGGGGTGTGGTTGTGGTTTTACTATGTTCGTCGGTCCGCGCGGTGTCGATCCTTTTGATTAGTACCGGTAAAATGGTTTTGGTAGTGCTTGTATAGCCTACTGGCAAACACATACCTAGAGATTTCCAGTGTGTTGTATCCACTGCCTTGTTTTCTATACAAATGGATTATTTTCATGAATTGATTTATAACCTGGCATCGCATTGTTTTGAGATGGAAAACGAGGAATGTTTGACAAATGGCATGCATGTGCATTCACCTTATAATTTTGCTAAGATTCATATACTGTGTTAGAGTATCTCTACTGGGCTGTGACTCACCTTATGTGAAAAATAACTTTCAGGTGCTGATGACATATCTCTACCAAGGACATAGCTTGGGAGGAATTAGAGCTTAAGCTTCATTTTTGGTCTCTTAATGTAATTGTTAAGCTTCATTTTTGGTCTTTTGATGTAATTATTTTTGTTTAAGCCCAAGGCTTTACTTGTATTGAGTTTAAACTCATTTTGTTATAACCAAGCATCGTCTTGGAAAGTTGTAACCATTATTACTTGGTTTTATCTCACTTTTTACACTTGTATTCATGCCATATGCTATAGATTCAGAATGTAGGATTGGTGAACATATATTGCATATGCCATCTTTTGTAATGATCAAAGATATAATGAATAAAAGTTATGAGATTATTGATCAATTATAGCACTATTTTGAGTTGGGTTAATGTTAATTATTTTGAGGCATTACATTAAAAATACCTCTTTGATAGTTATTTCCAAAGTGTTTCAAATCTTGAAATTTAACTCTGTCGGGGTTGCTTAACAACTCTGCTGGTCCCAAGCCCGGGTAAAAGAAAAGGGTTGTGTGTTAGGTAGCTGACAACCAACACATAAAAAAGCCGCTCGGATCCTTTATGACATGAAGCCTAATACTCTGAATCGATTAAATGCTAGTTCATTCCCCTTAAGTAATGCATTGCACTTGCCTCCGAGTGTTTCGAAAAGTGAGCAAGGGGCGCCGCATCGACGCCTGAGTGCAGTGAAAAATGGGCAAAGGTTTTCGGGTTTTTCTGGGCGAATATGGATAAAGAAGTTAGTCCAAGATTATAGGTTTAGAGTAGCCACATGGAATATAGGAACTTTACCTGGTAAGACTATGGAATTGGTAGATGTCATGATTAGGAGGAGAGTTAGTACAACTTGCGTACAAGAAACTAAGTGGACGGGTGAGAAAGCTCGGGAAATAGAGGATACCAATTTTAAGCTATATTATAGTAGCAAAGATAGACACATGAATGGGGTAGGAATAATAGTTGCCAAGGGTCTTGTAAAAGATGTAGTTGTTGTCATTAGGAAAGGTGATAGGATTATGTTAATTAAACTAATTATTGGATAGAATATAGTGAATGTTATTAGTGCATACGCCTCGCAAGTAGGACTAGATTATCAGACTAAGAGAGTTTTTTAGGCCCAAATGGATGTGGTATTACAAGAGATACCCATATGAAAGAACCTAGTTATAGGTGGTAATTTCAATGGCCATGTAGGAGTAGATAAACTAGGTTATGAGAAGGTGCATAGTGGGTATGGTTTTGGTGATAGAAATAAGGCTGGAAAGAGTATTTTAGATTTTGCGTTGGCTTCTGACCTAGTGGTATAAGAAGAGAGAGGACCATTTGATAACCTCAAGAGTGGGTCAATTAGGAGCCCAATAGATTACTTCCTACTAAGAAAAGGGAACCGTCCAAAATGCAATGATTGTAAGGTGATCCCTAGAGAGAGCTTGATGTCTCAACATAGGATTTTGGTACTAGATTTATGCTTTAAAAGGCAATACCAAGCTCGGAAAGATAGTGGGCATCACAGGACTAGATAGTGGGACCTAAAATGGGAAAAGCTAGACACATTTAAGAATACAATGGATAAAGAAGGTACTTGGGCCACGGAAGATGATGCTAACACTATGTGGAACTCAATGGCCTATTTTATAAGGAGAATCTTAAGGGAAGTTCTTGGAGAGTTGAAAGGAAAGGGACCCAACATTAGAGAAACTTGGTGGTGGAGGGAGGAGTTCTAAGCGGTAATAAAGATGAAAAAGAGAGCTTTAAAAATTGGTATAATGATAGAACTAGGAAAAACCTTAAGCACTACAGATTGGCTAATAAGGAGGTGTAGTAAGAAAGACTAAGTTGAAAGCCTGTGATGACTTATACACTAGACTAAATAGTAAGAAGTGAGAGAAAAGGATATACAAACTTGCTAAGATAAGAGAGAGGAAAACAAGAGATTTTAATCAGGTTAAATGCATCAAGGGTGAGAACTCTAAGGTGTTGGTGAAGGATGAAGAGATTAAGGAGAGGTGAAGAACTATTTTGAGAAGTTGTTAAATGAGGAACATGGAGGTAGGTCAAAAGGGGAGGAAGTATGCTGTAATAAAGAAAACCATGGCTATAGGTTCTATCGTAGGATTAGGGACTTTGAAGTGGAGTTTGCACTTAAGAAGATAAAATTGAATAAGGCTTTAGGACCCCGATGATATACCTATTGAAGCATGGAAATATTTGGGTAAGAAGGGGGTTGTTTGGCTGACTAGGTTATTTTGCAAGATTTTGTTGACTAGGAAAATACTAGAGTGGAGGAAGAGTATTTTAGTACCAATATATAAGAATAAAGGAGATGTCTAGAATTGCAACAACTATAGAGGAGTCAAGTTAATGTGTCACACAATGAAAGTGTGGGAAAGAGTGATGGAACGTTGATTGCGAGATATAACAAAAGTGTTAGAGAATCAATTTGGGTTTATGCCTAGTAGGTCAACAATGGAAGCGATCTATCTTTTGAGGAGAGTAATAGAAAAGTATCGAGAGAAAAAAAAAAGAAAAAAAAAAAAAAGAGAGACATTCATATGGTTTTTATCAATC